>JAKFHU010001640.1:11190000-11741600 GCA_023783475.1 Daubentonia madagascariensis | reverse complement strand
GTTGATACGTAATAATCTAACATACCACCCAAAGTTAGAGGCTTTATTTTCAATTCAGCTACCAATCAGGGACCACACCGTTGTCATGATTTTCTCATTCTCTGCAGTGAGGAACAATGTGTCCACCATTTCATCTGTTGTGATATTGACCTTTTTGAAGATTCCAGGCAGTTGTCTTGTGCCAGAAAGCCAGGAGGTGCCCAAACTATGACAAGAATGGGACAAAAGGAAACAGAAGCTGTGGTCGAAAGGCCTCCGCTGGATAAATGCAGAAATATTTGAGGATAAAAAATGTATGGAAATGAGTATGAACACATTTAATTTTTTTTAAAGAATCTATGAGTTCATAGTGATACTGAAAAAAGATGATTGGTGCCAGGAACAGCTCTTTACAGAATCACACCAGCTGATACGTATGACAAATGACAGAATTTGAAAATGTCATAACTGACTCATGCGTGGACCATCGGCAGAAGCCTAAACCACTGGGGGAAAGATTTGGGGAACGGGATATCCACAGGGTCCCAAAGTGTTACCACACATGTTACTTGGTAATGACAAAGGGGGAGAGGATCCTTTACAACAGAGAAGTCTGGCAAACAGCACCTTAACCAAGCACTCATGCCCAGGTGAAGAGGAACACCACGGGCCTCTCTTCAGGCTGCAGTGAGCCAGACGGACCCTCCCTCTGCACCAATCCTGGCGGCAGTGTTCAGTCTGAACCTAGTCAGGGAAACAAGCAGGCTCACACAGACTGTGGCCACCCTGCAGGCCAGCAGGCCTGGCTCCTGTCTGACCTCACCTGGGCTGCCAATGGACACACTTGCTTTGAGTTCTGCCTTGCGCCCAGCCCATGCTGGTGCTGGACATGCGGAGATGAAGATTTACCTTCAAGGATGGAGACAGCTCTTCCTCTTGGTCCCATATTGAACTCGAGTTGGAAGAGGTGAGTCCAGTCTCAAAATGGAGGGCCATGATCCAAAGGAACCAGAGCAGTTGAGAAAACTGTTTATTGGTGGCCTGAGCTTTGAAACTACAGATGACAGTTTAAGAGAACATTTTGAGAAATGCAGCAGACTCACAGATTGTGTGGTATTGAGAGACCCCCAAACAAAATGTTCCAGGGGCTTTGGTTTTGTGATTTACTCTTGTGTTGAAGAGGTGGATGCAGCAATGTGTGCTCGACCACACAAGGTTGATGGGCGTGTTGTGGAACCAAAGAGAGCTGTTTCTAGAGAGGATTCTGTAAAGCCTGGTGCCCACCTAACAGTGAAGAAAATTTTTGTTGGTGGTATTAAAGAAGATACAGAAGAATATAATTTGGGAGACTACTTTGAGAAGTATGGCAAGATTGAAACCATAGAAGTTAGGGAAGACAGGCAGAGTGGAAAAAAGAGAGGATTTGCTTTGGTAACTTTTGATGATCATGATACTGTTGATAAAATTGTTATTCAGAAATACCACACTATTAATGGGCATAGTTGTGAAGTGAAAAAGGCCCTTTCTAAACAAGAGATGCAGTCTGCTGGATCACAAAGAGGTCGGGGAGGTGGATCTGGCAACTTTATGGGTCATGGAGGAAACTTTGGAGGTGGTGGAGGTAATTTTGGCTGTGGTGGAAACTTTGGTGGAGGAGGAGGCTGTGGTGGTGGAGGTGGTGGCAGCAGAGGTGGTTATGGAGGAGGTGATGGTGGATACAATGGACCTGGAGGTGATGGTGGTGACTATGGCGGCAGTCCTGGTTATAGTAGTAGAGTGGGCTATGGTGGTGGACCAGGATATGGAAACCAAGGTGGTGGATATGGTGGTAGAGGAGGAGGATATGATGGTTATGATGAGGGAGGAAATTTTGGAGGTGGTAACTATGGTGGTGGTGGGAACTATAATGATTTTGGAAATTATAGTGGACAACAGCAATCAAATTATGGACCCATGAAAGGGGGCAGTTTTGGTGGAAGAAACTCAGGCAGTCCATATGGTGGTGGTTATGGATCTGGTGGTGGAAGTGGTGGATATGGTAGCAGAAGGTTCTAAAAATAGTAGAAAAGGGCTACAGTTCTTAGCAGGAGAGAGAGCGAGTTGTCAGGAAAGCTGCAGGTTACTTTGAAACAGTCATCCAAAATGCATTAGAGGAACTGTAAAAATCTGCCACAGAAGGAACGATGATCCATAGTCAGAAAAGTTACTGCAGCTTAAACAGGAAACCCTTCTTGTGCAGGACTGTCATAGCCACAGTTTGCAAAAAGTGCAGCTATTGACTAATGCAATGTAGTGTCAATTAGATGTACATTCCTGAGGTCTTTTATCTGTTGTAGCTTTGTCTTTTTCTTTTTCTTTTCATTACATCAGGTATATTGCCCTGTAAATTGTGGTAGTGGTACCAGGAATAAAAAATTAAGGAATTTTTAACTTTTCAATATTTGTGTTGTTCAGTTTTTCTACATTTTAGTATAGAAACTTTAACAAAATGCAGTTTTGAAGGTGTTTCCTTGTGAGTTAACAAGTAAAGAAGATCATTGTTAATTACCATTTTGTATGAATTTTGCTAAAGTTAACTGTAAAGAAACACCTGCTGACTTGCAATTTAAGGGGAATCTATTCTCCCCAATTCCAAACCATGATATGAATGGGTGCTGACATGTGGAGAGAATAGATATTTGTATGTTTGCAACATGTGTTTTAGATAAATAGGATTGGGTGTTTAAATTAGCATATTTGTGAATTTAATAGCATTAAGATTACCATCAAATGAAAATCTCAAAATTCCTATTTGGTTTTTGTGCATTTTCTTCCAAAATGTGATCATATGATTTTAGTGTGTTAGATTTGCTAAGTCCTAGCTGTGTTTAGAACATCTTCATTCTATATTTACCTTGGTCACATTTGAACTACTGCCATAGTTTTTGGATATAAAGAATGTCTACTGCCCTCTGTTTAAATTCTGGAAAGGGGTAGTGGATGTTTTCCCTCTTCCTCCTACTTTAGAGACCATTCTTAAGAACTTTCCAAAATAGAGGACCCCTAAGCCAGCTATATCTCAGCAAATTAGTGGGTACTTTCGTTTTTTCCTTTTTAAAAGCACAAAAGGCCCATAGTATCTTATTTTCTTTGGTTCAATTTTTTTTTCTATACACGCTCTCAGAGCAAGAGAATAAAAACCATGCATTATTAAACCCTTAACTGGCTGGCATGCTTTCTGGTTTGTACCCTATACATTTGGCTGGAGGAAACCAAGGATAGTCTAGGTATAATCATGCAAAATAACTTACTGCAGCAGAAATGTAGCATAGTTGCTCAGTACAAGCTTCTCACTTCTTAAAGACCTGAATTCAAATTTGGGTAGTCTGAGTTCTTAAATTCCCAAAGAACACATTGTTATTTCTTGTGTATGTTTCAACCTAAATCATGTTGATGTGAGTTATTGATTTGTTTGGAAGGCCCTGGTTGAGAAGAGTTTTAGATAATGAGGTTATATATATATATATAAACCAATGTCTACTGTTTTGCACCAGCTAATGCTTACAATTTCATTCGAGCCCTAAGTGCGTGCCCTGCTGTTATTCTTTCTTTGGCAGTTCAACGTTGAATTCTAGATTCTTATTTTGTTTTAAGAAGTACGAAGCAAAACAAGCAATAAAAAGGGGAACGGGGCGTGCTGGTGTTTGAATATGCTCTCTTGCTGCTCTAATTCTGTGCCTCTGTGCATTATTAATATTTGGATGCATGCAATGCCAGCGTGGAAATTGGTCTTCACACATACTGCAGTTTTCCAGAAACACTCCCAAACCAATAAATGTAACAGACATTCCATTTGTTAATGGGCATATATGTGAATAAGCAGTGTAGAAAATAGGGTAATATTAGAAAATGGTTAACTACTTAACAACTTCAAGTGTGGTTATATAAATGGACACTGTCAATGTTCATAACTTAAACCTGGGTACCTGGTCAAAATAATGCTTGGGAAACATTTTATTAAAATTGAGCTAAATTGTCTCAAGTTCTTTTATTCTTATAATAAAAGTTGAAGGAACGGGGGAAAACAAAAGGATGGAGACAGTGCTCAGGGGTCTGTATTCTTGGGGTCTCAGGCATTTGGACAATTTCCAAGACAATTGTAACTCCTCCACTAAAGGAAGAAACAAAAATACACGTATCTGTTGTCATCTTCCCTGATCAAACCACGTGGGCCAGTTTGAAAAAACCCTTTGCTAGAGAGGTGCACTCAGGAGCAATTTGTGGGCTCTTGGTCGTGCTATCAAGCGAGATGGCAGGGGTAATTGGGACTATTATCATCACGCTACCATCAGGATTCGTGGCTGTGACAACATCAAAGGGCATCTGTACAAAAGCATCAGAAAAGCACCGGAGTAACAGGAGCTTTTATCAGCAGTCTGAGCCCCTCCAGCACTGTTGCTGTTGGAAAAGCCAACTCGGCCACAAACAGCAGCAACAGGCTCCAGAGTCAGCCCAGAAAGCAACAGGGGAGTAAGGTCTGCAATGGCTGAATCAGGCCATTTTGTCTAGAATCTGGGTTCTTTAAAGATGCCAAATATCCAGGTCAGAAGCCTACAGAGGTGGATCTATGAGTCTTCACTCATTCATTCAGCACATGTTTAGGCAGGGCCGACTGTGCACCAGGCACAGTTATAGTCTCCGGGCAGCAAAGAACAAGACAGATAAAGATCCCTGGCCTGCAGGAGCTCACGATCCAGAGAGAGAGACAGACGACAAGCAAGTGACAGCCCAAGACAGTATGTGCAGCACAACTGTCGCTGCCTCCTGGGTGCCTCGGTCCTCACCATTTTGCCCTGCGAGGGCTTCTTGCTGCCCGCGTGGCTCTCCTTCCAGGGAATCCTCTGCTGCAGGAGCCCGCGGAGCCCAGGAGTTGACATCCCGGGAGGCAGACCCAGCTTCCTCACCCCGCCAGCGTTCCCTTGTAGGCCTGTTCCTCACCGTCTCCTTGAGGTCCCCAGTGGGGCTGAGCCCCCACAGCCCACAGTGGTCACCTGCTCATTATCCCACCAGGATTGGCAACTTTTCCTTCCTGTCTCACTGCCCACTCTCCTGCATCTCAGGGGTCAGCTTCTGGAAGAATCCAACCTAAGGCCATATATGAAATGTAAAGTATGTCAGATAGAGGGAAGTGCTCAAGCATTTCCTACCATGTGACATACTTTATATTTGGTGGCGGGGGGCAGGGCTGTGATTGTTCATAGACAGGACAGAGGAACCTCACCAAGAAGGTGGCCTTGGAACAGGTGCCCAGTGGACATGCAGAAGAGCATCCCGGGGCTGGGTGGAGCAGAGGTCAAGACCCCGAGTCAGGAGCACCCATGCTGTCCTAGGAAGAGCAAGAGGCCGTGTGACCGGAGCAGAGGGGACATGGCAGAGAAGCAGGAAAGAGATGGGCAGGTAGAAGGAGCCAGATCCTGCTGGGCCCTGTCAACCAGGGAAAGTCTGTGACTTCTGCATAGAGTGAGGTAGGAGACCAGGCTCAAGTGCAGGGCCGTGGCTGATCTGTCACTTAACAAAAGGACAGACTGCAGGGAAGGCTGAGCAGGGAAACCAGGGGGCCCTGGTGTGATCATCCTCCCTGAGAAGCAAGGCAGGTACTTCAGAGGGAGCAGGCAGGCAGGGCGGAGTGCGGGAATGGGGTCCACGTGGATGGCAGAGGCGCGGATGTGCTGAGAGGTCTGACGGTGGGTGCGAGGGGAGGAGAGGGACTGGAGGGGTCGGCCTGAGCGCCTGGGCAGGGGGAGCTGCCATCGCGGAGGTGGGGGCTGCAGGGATCAGACGTGGGGAGATCCAGACACAGCTGCATGTGTAAACCTGCACATTAGATATGAGGTCTGGGCTGGACCAGAAAGAAATATTTAAAAATAAAAATAAAAGGCTACTCCAGATGCCACAGAAAAATCAGATCAAAATCCCCAAAGTATGACAAATGACACTTTTTGCCAACTTTGGCGCCCCTCGGTCTGAAGGAATACAGGGGCTTGATGGTGAACACTAAGAACCAGGTGGAGAACCTGCCGTCGGGGCTGGACACACTGACACCGCTGCAGCCTCCACACCAGCCCAATTCTGTCACTTCAGGCTGGGGTCTCCAGAAGCAGAAACTGAGATGGATTTTTCAATTCAAGATGTTTGTAAGGATCAACGCTTGTGAAAGGAACTGGGGGTGTAGGGAGGGCAGGCCGGGCAAGGGGAAGAAGTTGATCTGCAAGGCAGGCCTGACATAGCCTCAGCAAACCCCACGGGAACTCTGAAACAAGCACTGCTTATACTTGTACAACTCGACCCGTGTTGGGCCCAAATGTCCAGACCTCTGTACTTCAGCCTCACTCAGTCACCAGGAGTGGGCTGCCCCAGAAAGGGCTTGACCATGGACAAGAGGGCACCCTGCAGCTTTATGCCTTATTTAAAAATTTTGCAAGAAAATCTGGAGAGTTCGGGAAAACTTTACAAATCAAGATGGATAATCCTGAAAGTATATTAAAAAAATTGAAAATATAAAAATTTAAAATGTTTATATATAAAATGATTACATTAAACAAAGTTGTTACATAAATCTGTAAAAGTATTTTGTAAGTCAATAATAGACAAAGAGTTAATTTCTGTAATATACAAAGAACTCTTACAAATTGACAATTCACAGAAGAGCATATCCCAGCTTTCAAACTGCTAGAAATTTATCCTACAGAAATAAAAGTACTCAGAGACAGAGAATGATGGTTACCAGAGGCTGGGAAGGGTATCAGAGAGGGAGGGATAAAGTGGGTGGTTTATGGGTGCAAAAATATAGTTAGACAGAATGAACAATGTTTGATAGCACACCAAAGTGGCTATAGTCAACAATAACTTAGGGTATATTTTAATATAACTAAAAGAGTGGAATGGAATGTTCCTAACACAAAGAAATGATAAATGCCTGAGGTGATAGAACCTCCAATTACCCTGATTTGATTCATTCACATTGTATGCCTGTATCAAAACATCACAGGTACCCTATAAATATATACAACTATTATGTACCCATAATAATTAAAAGTAAAAAAATGTAAAAAACAAAAGAAATTAAAAAGGGAGTTTAACTATCAAAGAAATGGAAAAATAATGAGAAAAAAATTTTTGGTGAAATGAACACATCCAATAAATTTATTTGACACTAAAAATAAAGACATGAAAGTATTTATACCTTGAACTAAATGCACAAAGGTGTTTACTGCGGTGTTGTTTATAGTCTGCCAGAACTGGAAACAAAACAAATTCCCATTACTAGAAAAACGGCTGAGCATTTTGCCAATATATCCACACAATGGAATTTGCACAGCTGCTGTAAAGAATAACTTTAATTTAAAGCTATACAAGATGACTTAAAGGTATTTCTCTAAGGAATTAAGTGATAAAAATCAAGATGTAGAAAAATGTTAGTTATGGATATTTATCAATTCTGTTGATCTCTTTAGAAAACTAACTTTTAGCTTTGTTAATTTTATCTATTGCCTTTCGTTTACTACTTCATTAACTGCAGCTCTTCTTTTTGTCTTCCTTAATTCTACTTATTTGGAGTTTACTTTGATCTTTTTTTTCTAGTGTCTTAAGGTAGAATCTTAGGGTCATTGATTTTTGACCTTTCTTCTTTTGTAATATATATATTTAAAGTTATAAATTTTCCTCTCTGCACTGCTTTAGCTGCAGCTCCCAAATTTTGATGTTGTCTTTTCATTATCATTCAGCAAAATTTCCCTTTAAAATAAATGTGGGGGAAAAATACTGAATCTATTTAGAACAAAATATAAAGCAAATCATAGTTCACTTGGTAAACAAATATGGCCAAAAATATGAAGTAAAACAGAAGATACTAAGGTTTGGAATGTACTATTGTGGCATTAATTGAAAAAAAAAAACTTTTTGCTTCAAAATTTATTAAAGAGGACAAAAAACAATTTCTATCAGGAGTAAAACTGAATCCAGTTGATATATTGAAATTTTGTTTGTGTCTTTTACCCCGAGTTGCCCAATCTTCTTACCTGCTTTCAATAACTAGCTGTCCTCCATCATCTGTACAACCTTCTCCCTTTAGTGATAGAACCTCTGTTAATTAGCAGTTTAGCAGGTGCATGGCAGCCCAGAATAACGACTACAATTTCCAGCCTTCCTCGCGAGCAATTTGTGGCCAGGTGAGTAAGTGCTGCCCAGTGGAATACGAGTACAGGTGAGGTGCCCCTGCCAGGAGGTGCCCAAGAAGGGAAGGGTGTGCCCAGCTCTTCTTCTTTTATGTCTTCTCACTGGCTGAAATGCAGACAGGGTTGGAGTGGACCAAGCAGAGGAAGCCAATGGCCTAGGGATAGTGGAGCAAAAAGACAAAGGGAGATTGGATGGGTCCCTCATAACTTCACAGACGGGAACTGCCACACCAGCTCAGCTGTTTATGTGAGTGAGAAATAACCTTACATCTCGTGTAAGCCACTCTGACCACCACAGCAGCCAAACCTAAATCCAAACGAATTCAGAGCCCAAAGACACCAGATGAAGACCTACAGACATTCCGATTTGGTCAGTCAAGACTGGGTCTCTCTGGACATTTTCTATACAAATCAAACTCACTGGAGGACAAATAAGCAGGTTTTAGAGCCGTTAAACATAAACTGGGCCAGAAATAGAAGGAGCTGACTTTGCGGGTGGAAAAATTGAGTCCTAAGCAGATGGAATGAATCATTCACCAAAATTAGAAGCACGTTTTGCTACAAAAGTGTACAGATTAATGGTCTACCCCCAACACCAAGTAAAAGACCACAGGCTACATCCAGCCAGGAGACACATGACCAGCCCACAACACTCAGGTCTGTACAGTGGTTTTCAGTATTAAAAATGAGACTATTTCATGTTATTTTGATCTCCATCTTCCTCTGAAAAATCAAAGACATGGCAAACTTGATGTACCTTCCACTGGGCAATTCATGGCCTGAGCAAGTCACAGCTCACCTCCTCGGACTGGCCAGCTGCAGTCCCCACCACCCTGTTGTCCCTCAACAATGAAGTCGAGAGTCATTGCTATGTATTATCTCTCACACTGCTGGGCTATTTTTCCATAATAAAAACAAATCTCTCTACTCACCTCTCTATTAAAAACAATAAAACAAAAGCTACATCAAGAGAGCCGTGTGTTTCAACAAAAATAAGAGCACATAATTCTTTGTGAAAATGAATTCCCCAGGTGTTTACTATGCAAACAAATACATTTTTGTTGAAAAAATACACTCACACACACTTCCTACCTGGCCTCTGTAGGCATTTGAGTGACGAGCCTGGTTTCCACAGTCTGTGGGTACAAGCTCTCCACAACCAGAGCAGGGTTCTTGTGGCCCTTTCATTCACAGGCAACGGTCCTGCTCACGTTTTCCAGATGACATCACCCCGCAGGAGCCAAGTCTCTAATTGGAAGGTGTTTTCTTTGACTCTTTGTTTTTCCTTCTTAGACCCAGGAAGCAGCCCAAGCAATGTTTGCTTCCCCAACATGTTAACACCGACAGCCCGCCTCGCAAACTAAAGAGGCACATGCTACCTTAATTACCCGGTTGCTATTGAAACACTCGCGTGACAGACAAAACCCTTCGTTTGGGGGAAAATTAATTGTACACAAACAACAGCGCATTTCATCTTGAATTAAATTCTTCAACACTCTCTTGGCAGAGAACTCTTTGGCTGTTTCTTTTCTTTTCTTTTTGGCAATAAGTCTCCCCCCCTTCCATGGGAGATTTACTTGGCAAACAGGGCCAGGCTTTGAGGCCCCACGAGGGTTTTGTTGTAACTTCCCTTTACTCATCATTTGGTGGCCTTTGCTGAAGCTTCACCTGCTCCAGCCCACCCTGAGCCCCGACCTCCCTCCCCAGCCCTGTGCCTTCCCATGCTGTCCGCTCCCATCCCCCAAAAAGTAAAACTGTCCAAAGTCCATAGGGGCTGCTCCCGCCCAAGGCCAGCAGTGGTCCGAGGTAAACGAGTGATTAAACATGATGAATCACAGAGCAGAAGATGCAACGTGGGGAAAGAGCTCACTTTAGCCACAACTCCAAGATTTATTGCTGAGTGCCACAAATAATGAAATCATCGATCTTCCATGGGCTAAAACAGGAATCCACTGCAGCAAGTTTGAAAAGGGCAGTGAGGAAAAGTTCTGCCTCCTTGTCCAAGCAATCCGTAGCCTGGTTGCTCCGTGATCTCGCTGCCTAGCTAATCCACCCCAGGTACCATGCAGAGTATGGGCACCATGCAGAGGCGATGCCCCGGACCCCAGGGGTCTTCCCTGAGGAGATGACTCCTAACCCACCATCTGCAGGGGTCAAGTTGTCCTTGACCCTGAAACTCACCAACTCACTTAAGACTTACACCCTCAGCCCCCAGAAGGCAAAGCCAGGCAGCCTCTGCCTTCTCAGTTGTGGTCACACTTGGGTGTTACTGATATAAAGCAGCTCCAGTTTCATCACTTCACTGGGAACATCTCAATAACATTAACACTCCCCCTGGAATCCTGGAATCTGGGATGAGAGTGCATTTCAAGGATGCCAGAATCTAGGACACATTTCCAGAACCTTCCTCATCCTAATGCCCCAAGTGTTAGCACCTGCATCAGTCAGAGTCCCAGCAGCAGCCGCAGAAGACAGCTCCACCTCACCGTCTCGACCCAAAGGAGCCTGGGAAACGCAGGTTTTAGCTTTCAGGCCTCTGCAGCCCAGGATGCGTGTGGGATGAAGGTGCCACCCACCATGTTCAGCACACACTTACCTCAGGCTGGAGCTTGTTTTCCTCAACACAGGCCCAACTTGCTCAGGCACACTCCTGGACCTACAGCCACTGGAGTGTGCACTGCGCTTGGCACCAACATCTCCAAACTGGGATCTTATTCAGTCTTAGGATCCAAGGAGGTGCCTCGAGGTTGGCCAGGGGAAAGACAGGTGGGCTGGACTCCTTTTCTCCCAACTACCGTTCCAAGCCTAACAGCTCCCCTTTTATTGGTTTCTGCAAACTGGAGGTCAATATAAGACTCTCTGTAACAGTAAGAGTTTGGGAGCTAAAAAGGAGTCTGAACATAAATAATCTGCATCATCCTCCTAATAGAAAAGCTGCTAAGTTATATTGCACGGTTTCTGAAACTGTGTTTAAGTCCCCACAACGATGATTTGGGGCTCTTAATATTAGACAGATGACCAGTGTCTGTTTTAATTGTATAAAAGTTTTGGTGTGTATTAAAAAAAAATAGCACATCAAACCCATGATTTCACTGATACTATTGCCTAAGTGAATAAAAAGATTTTTTAAGTAAATTGATTTAAAAGAAAAATTCTCATGATATTAGAGGCAGCATATGCAATTAATAAAAGTCAAGAAGGTAGCTGAGGAATGTCTGAGGTTTGAGAAACTCATGGGCTTGGATATACGCCCTGTCCACTTGCTGGCCACGTGACAGTGGACATGGTGAACTGCCTCCCTGGACTCCAGCTCCTCACATGTGACATTATGAGGTTGCCACGTCTTGGTGGGTTCTTTTCCTTCACGTACAAAGACTGGTTGGGTCGTGGATGCCAGGAGTGGGGTGGCTGCACAGGCTGCCCCACAGTTCCTGCTGCTGAGACCTCCTGGGGTGGCCTTGGACTTGTTCTCTCTACTCCTGGTCCCCAGCCCTCCCTGTGCCTGAGAACACCCCATAGAGCTGTCCACTACATCCCCGTTTAGATCGAGTTAGGTGTCTGTCACTCGCAGCCAAAGGGCCCTAATGAATATAAATGGCTCTAGTCTAGACTGTCCCATCTTCCTGGATCATGTCCCAGATCTGGTGCCTCTGGCCTGGCTGCACCTTTGCATGTCCTGCTCTCTCCTCCACACTCTCCCACCTTCCCTGCCCAGCCCAGCTCATGTGTCAGCTCCCCTTGGGAGACCTCCCTGACCTCCCCTCTCTGGCACCTGCTCACCTGGACAGGCACACCTGTAGCCTTTCTTCCCCCTGAACCAACCGACCACAGCAGGGTCCAGGTGCCATCACCTCACCCAGCTGGGGGCTGGGGGGACACGAGACTTCCCCCTTTATTGACTGGGTGTAGACAACCTTCTTTGGCTCGTTCAGCCTTGTATGCTCCATCTTTCTGTATGAACATCCTCTTCCCCCTAACACCAATGTCCTCATGTGTGTAGCAAATCGTTTGATCACATCCCAGCATACGCACAGCCATGGGACGACTCTAATGACATGCATGGGATACCCCAGCCCACATTTTATGGGTGAAGGGTGAACACCATGGCTGTGGTCACACTCCAAGCTTTGTTTTCCACCGTTAGAACCTTCTAAAGAATGCCTGGATGCTTGCAGCATCTGCCAATATACTCTTAGTTGTAAATTCATCACAGCTGGCAAGTTCTCATGTTTGAGCACGTCTCCACAGGAACTACGGGGAATGACCTCGGATTTGCTCTTGACTCCTCTCTCCTGCTCACATCATTTGCAACTGATCAGCAAATCCTGCCAGCTCTACTTTCAAAATAAACCCTGAATCCCACCACTTCTCCCCACCTCCACCTCCCCACCCTGGGCCAGGCCACAGCATCTCCCACCTCGAATATCCTGGCACCTCCTCACTGCCCCCATCTCTGTCTCATCCCCTACAGGCCATTTCCCACGTGGCAGCCACGAGACTCCTGTAAAAACCTACCCGGATCCTGTCCCTCCTCTGCTCACAACCCCCAAGTGCTCTGTCCCACTTGAGTCAAATCCAAACCCCTCCCCATGGCGACACAGCCCTGCACATGGCCCAGAATCTTCCTGACCTTCAGACTTTGTCCTTGGCCTCATGTCCCACAGCCCAGGCTGCTCAGGCCTGCAGCTCCCGTGTGACCCTCCTGCACCCCACGATCACGCCCACTCAGGCCCTGCACTCGCTGGACACTCCCCCCAGATGCCCCCGAGACCCAAAGCTTTGCTCAGCCTCAACTTCCCAGAGTGGCCTCTTCTGACTCCCCCTCTCTCACTGCCTATTAGGGCAAGATTCATCCCAGTTTACCCAGGACTTTCCTGGGTTTAGCGCTAAAGTCCTGCCTCCCAGGAAAGCCCTCAGTGCCGTGCAAGCCAGAACTGTTGCTCCCCCTGAGTCTATCCCCCTGAGCTGTGTGGTGGTTACTTTCCGTTTGCAGGTCCATGTCCACCTTCCTCGGGCCTGCTTTGTGCCCTTGAGTGCTGACCTCAAGCAACAGACTCACCAAGTTCCCTGGCCCTCTGGCCTCCACTGGGAACTTGGCCAATGGGAAGGATGGCCAAAGATCAGAAGGTGGGAAGTAGTTGGGGCGAGATGTCCTGTCCCGCACTCCCACACTCTGGCCTGCAGTTCTGGGAGTGGCCACATCCCCTGAGCCCCACAGCTCCTGGTGGGTGTCCCCTTTTCTAAGGTTTGAGCTCAACCCATTTTCAAGAATGCTACCTCTTCCTCTTGAGATAGAGAACCAAATAAGGAGTCATAAAACCTGAACCAAGGTCTCTGATGAAACAGGAGGCAGTGGAGAAACCAGCCAACACCAATTAGATCCAAGATGGCCATGAGAAACGACCTCAGCCTGCCCTCACTGCTCATTATACCCTGCTTCTGACGCCTTAGCTACTAAAAGAAACTCCCACCCACGCCAAGACAGTTTACAAATGCTATGGCAACTCCTGGACGTTATCCTATATGGTTTAAAAAGAGGAACCCTCGGTTCTGAGAACTTCCCTCCCCTCTCCCTTCTTATGAATAATCTTCCGTCTGCTTAACATGAAAATAAATAGAAAGTATAAAGTAAGACTGTGGAAACTCACAAAGTGCTACTCTGTTGCTCTTAGAGATGGCCACTGCTCCGCCTATGGAGTAAGCCTTCCTTCTGTTTCTTTGTTACTTCAATAAACTTGCTTTTGCTTTACTCTGCCTGCTCACTCTTGAATTCTTTCCTTCATGAAGCCAAGAATCCAGCTGGCCTTCAGGCTGGACCCCAGTTTGGGGGCCCACCTTCCTGTAACACTCACGCCCCAGGCATCTGGGCTTGTCCTGGTGCAGCACCACCCCTGCGTGTTCCCATAACCCTGCCCTGTTAACCAGCTCTTCATCAAACTGTCTTCAGTCATCCTTGGTGATTGAGCCATTTGTTTCCTGCCATTTGTTCCCAGACTGACACATCTGGCTTTTTTGTTTTCCTTCCACAGTAGTTGTTACTACCTAAAATACAAGAGAATTTCATCAAATCTAAGACGCCACCAGCTATAAGATGTACCATTATGTTACATATTGCTAAGAAAGAAAAAACACTGACCATTGAACTACAACACATCACTAATAAGAGGCACTCTGATTTTAGATATTGACACATGAAAACAAATTGTGTGGCTGGGCACCGTGGCTCATGCTTGTAATCCTAGTACTTTGGGAGGCCAAGGAAGGAGGATCACTTGAGGCCAGGAGTTTGAGACCAGCCTGAGCAACAGCGTGACCCCATCTCTACAAAAAATAGAAAAATTAGCCAGGCGTGGTAGCACGTACCTGTAGTCCCAGCTACTTGAGAGGCTGAGGCAGGAGGATCACTTGAGCCCAGGAGTTCAAGGTTGCCGTAAGCTATGTTGATGTCACTGCACTCCAGCCTGGGTGACACAGCAAGACCCTGTCTCAAAAAAAAAAAAAAATTGTGAATTTCTGAATGAACAAAATACATGAGGAATGTATTTGCTTTTTGCCTCCCTCCTCCACTGGAGTGTAAGGTCCCTGAGGGCAGGGACATTGTTTTCTTCCCTGTTACATCCCGATGTTTGGCTCATGGGTAGGGGCTCAAGAAATCCTTTTTGGATGAAGGAATGATATGTAGCCTTCCATCCGCACTCCCGTTCATTAGGGCATAACCCTGGCATGAAGCATGCTGAGCCTGGTCAAGCACATACCCCCTTCCTGTGACGATTAGAAACGTCCCACCCTCCATAGCTGAGCCTTCCAGGACAGACTCCGTCTTCTCTCCCAGCCTGAGCCCCTGGCCCGACTGAAGGCGGGAGCTTCCCAGAGCTTCCCCCGCCCTGCACCCCAAGGTCTCCATGGGCTTTTCCCTTCCCCAGTCCCAATGCTGCTGCTGGTTAATTTTCCTGCAGACTTGGATATGTGGGAGCCAAAGACTTATGGAAACAAAATGGAAATGTACATAAGAAAGAGCCCGTGGCATTTGCAGAGGCAATGCTCCCATGACTTAATCATGTGGAATTTTTGATATAGAGTTCCTTCCAGCTTGATGTGAAAGGATTTAAACCCCTTCCTTCAATTTTATTTACCAGCCTGCTGCGGGGATGTGTGTAATTCTTATCTCTGTCGCACTTAATTGAGTGCCCATATGAAGGAGATCATATCCTTTTCCTTGGCGTCTGTCTTGGGGAATTGAACGGTTGTGTATCCACTGCTCTAACTGCACGGGGCTCCGCAGTCCTCGCTAACCCCAAGTCAAGCTTTCAAGTAATGGCTTTTGATAAGGGTACAATAATCACCGTTTTCTTTCAGATTAAAGATGCAACGCTGGGGAAAATAAGGGTTTTATTAGCAGTAGAAAACATGAGAATGTTGGTAGTCCAAGAAGTGCAGGCAGAACCAGGAAATAAGGCAGGAGATACAGGAAGATGGGGAGCTCCGGGTAGAGGCGAGGATGGGCTGGTTGGGCACAGGCCTGAAGCGTGGACAACGGTAAGGAAACCTAAGCTGCCAACAGAATTGAGATTCCCCAGCCAGAAGACACACAAGACACTGTTCAAGGAGCAAAAGATCATTCCACCGAGTTACCAGGACTTCCAAGAGACAGTGAGAGTAATCTCATGAGAAAGACCCCGACGTCGCAGAAATTCTAAATTAATTCTTTGCTTGGCTGTTCACGGGAGAGGATGAGGAAGCTGCTGCCAGGAATAAAAGGTAACCAAAATATTTTCTAACAGAGGCAAACCATGTGTGTGTACGTGTGTGTGTAAATATATAGCCATGGAGAGAAAGAGCAAGAGAGAGAAAGCAGTGAGGAACGATGGGAAAAAAGCAACCATACTAAAGGGAAATTGAGGCTATTCATCTCTTGCTGTTGTAATGGGAGTTTCTCTGGCACAAATACACGTGCAAAGCCACCTTCAACCTGCCCTCCGAGCCACCGCTGATGCCTACCTCCAGGTCCCAGGCCCTGGCAGGAACCATGGCAGCCCCTCAGCGCTGTCAGGCAGCCAGCGCCAAAGCCACATTCACTGTCCTTGTCCTATGAGCCCTGTATCCCTGACTTCCTGCTCCAGGGTGAGGGCAATGCCTTTCCCGCAACCCTCCCTGCTCCTTTCCCCACCCAGAGCCTCACAAACCCAGCGTATGAGGTCATTTCACACGACAAATGGGCACTCAGTAGCATTACATCCTACCCTGATTCTTTTTCAGCTCTTCCAATTACCTCAAAGAAAACATCTTGATTTGGTGCTGATAGCCTTTAGCACCTCTCTAAGCCCAGCATTTCGTCCTTTCCAAGGAAGAAAGAACAGGCCCCGGGCTTACTGCAGATGCAGCACCTTTGCAGGCAGAATGCGGCACCTCTGTTTAGGTTTATTGTTTTTATTCCTATGGTTACCTTCCTTCCCAGCAAGAGATGCTGTTTTCCCATTTACTCTGGTGATACAGTTTTCCTTTCAAATAAAAGTTGCTTAGTGAAAACAAAAATGTGTTTATTTACAGAAAGCTATTGAGTAAATCAGAGATCAGCAAACTACAGCCCGAGGGCCAATTGCCTGTAAATCAAGTTTTACTGGGAGACAGCAGTGCCGCTGTGTTTGTAGATTGTCTCTGGCTGTGGCTGCCCCACACCAGGACAGCAGAGTGGAGCGGGCGCAACAGAGACCATGAGCCCACAAAGCCCAAAATATTCACTCTCTGGCCCTTTACAGAAAATGTTTGCCCACCCCAGGAGCAAAGGATCATCCTGGGGCTACGATGTGGATGTGGGGAAAGTGGAGACAACCTGTGGCCTCAGAATGATTTAAACCGGGTAAACAGAGAGCAGTGGTTAGGAGCTTGGACCCCAGGGTGAGACAGCAGTAGGTGAGCCCCAACTTCCCCAGGGACCATCGAGTCCCTTCCCCTGACTCGTCCTCAGCTCCCGCATCTATGAAGTGGGAAAACAGGCCCCACGCATGAGGCTCTTATCAGAGTGATGACATAATGTGTGACAGGCACAGGCCCAATGCCTGGAGCAGAGAAGACAGCCAGTAAGTGGCTGCTATGATTATTACCAGCACAGAGGGTGAGAAAATCCATTTTTCACCAGCTGAGATGAGAGTTGCCCAGGGGAGAAGAACCACTCAGACTCAAGTGTGGACGTAGAGGTGAGGTCAGAGGGAGGAGACGGAAGGGGATGGGGTTGTTCAGCAATACAACTGATGCTGGAGCAATACAACTTGGCAGAAATGGCCAAGGGACCAGGGCATTGATAAAATCTCCCCCCTCCTGGCCCCCCACCCTGTGTGGCTGCAAAATCACCAGGAAAATCTTTCCATCACAGTTGCCAGGGACATGGAATTTGGGAAAATAAAAAACAAGGAGCCCATGCCATGCTTGGATATGTCAACCTTAAATATTGAGATTCAGAAAATATGATTAAGTATGGACTTCATTTAAGCCCAAAGCTTGAGGATGGCCACCTGGCAGCATAGATTTAAGGTGCCCTGAATATACATTCCGATTAGCAGCATTTACAACTGGGTTTTTGAGGGAAAAAAAGAAGAGGCAGTTCCTAAGTCGTTTACCAAGAATTTACATTAAAATAACATAAGCTATTGATTGGCTCTACACAGTTCTTTGTATCTCAAATTCCAGGATCGGGAAGGTAATGGGTGGGGCTGCTAGTCGAGAACAAAATGCCTTTAAACAATTGCCCCTGGGCGTGGGTGGGGTGCCACGGGCATGACTGGAGTCCCACCCTCTAGTCTCTCTGCACCTAATAAATTTTGCAAGCCTGGCATAGCTCACACGACCCTAAACTATTTTCTTTCTCAGGTGGAGGGACTCCTGCCAAAGCCAGAAGAGCCGCTACAAGCCACAGAGTGGAGAACAAGAGCGTAGCAGAGGCCGGGAACCAAAGAGCTGGGAGGAGCAGGAGAAACGTCGCCTCCACGAACTGCAGAAACCTTGAGGATGACTTTGGACACTCTGTACACTCGGGATTCCAGCACCTGGGTTACAGTGAGACTCTGGGGTCCTTTCAAGCCAGAATTGTTTGTGACCTGAACAAATTTTTGTAAAAATAACAGGCACAGGTAAGCCAGGCTGGTCCCCAGGGCTAAACAGAAAGAGAAAGGGCTTGTTGCCTGCGTTCCGTGAGTTTTCAGAGCCACAGGTGCTCTGCCCAGAGCTGTCCATCTTTCCGCTAATCTGCTTTTTCCTTGAGCTTTTGGTGAGACTGTGACCGTATTTGTCAGTGTTAGCACCATGTCACCTGGATATGCCACAAAAGCAAGACACTATTGTTTGGAACCTTGATGTGGAGTAAATATTTACCTTGTTAAAAAATTCCTCCCTTTGGTCCCCACTTCTTCCTGAGTCCTGCCTGAAACAGCCCTTTTCTGGAACCTTCCAGTTACCTAAGCTGATAAATAAATTTTTGCCTCGGACAGAGGAGTTGACTTTTCTGACGTTTGGCAAATGAAAGATTCCTAATGTATAGAAAGCAGAGGAGGCAGGTAGAATTACCCTCCCTGTTGGACAGGTGAGGACACTCAGGGTCCTTCCCTCTCATTACCCTGCCGTCCCTGTCCCGCCCACCCCTGTCCTCGCCAACCAATGAAAGGAGAAACGGAGACAATGCTCGCACCCCATTGGCCACGTTGGGGTCACGGGAAATGCAGTCTTTATTCTGGGCAGCCGGTTCCCCGCAACTGCCAGGGACGCTGAGGTCACCCTGCAGTGTCCGCCACAGCTCAGGAACCCCTGCCCTGTTGGGGCAGGCTTGGGTGTGGACGGATGACCCGCAAGCCCCACACCAACGTGGCAGGACGTCCTTATCACACTGGCCCGGCCAGGTGGTCCCCACAGGAGGACAGCCCTTGGGTGTGGGCAGGACCAAACCTTCTGCACAGGCCAGAGGGGGAGGCATGAGCGGTGACGGGGAAATATCCACAAAGGCCCCTGCCCGCTTCCTGGCACCCCCAGGGAACCCCAGGTCTTCCTCCGTGTGACTGGCTCCTTCCCTCACCGGGCACCCGGTCCCTCGCTCTTGCATTTGACTGGAGATCCAGCCTCTGAACGAAATGCGGACTGTGGCCTCCTTGTGCGCAGTCTGTCACCTGCTAAAAATAGGCTTATTCCTGTGTCCACAGGTGCAGCCAAGTTGGGGGAAACAGCGCTGTTTTTAGCGCCGCTGCGAGCAGGAGGCGACAGAATCCCAGACTCTCGGGGGCCACGTCTGTCCGCCGGGAATGTGTGTCCGGGGCGTGACGGATGGGCCGAGGCCACTCAGCAGAGGCCCAGCGTCCCCGACGGCGCAGCGGGGCGGAGCGAGCGGTGGCGGGACGCGTGTTCCCGGCTCAGCCTCGCGCTTGGAGGCGGCTGCGGAGCGCGGAGCCCCCGGCTCCGGCCCCCGCTGGTCCCCGGGAGGGTGGCGCTGGGGAGGTGCTGGGGGTCCCTCCTCCCGGGGGAACAGGGAGGATGCGGTGAGATGGGGAGCGGAGGGTCCCGAAGACGGCGGGATGGGGCTGAGGGACCTCATTCATTCATTCTCCAAATATTTGTTGAGTCCTACTCCGCGCCGGGCACTCTGCTGGGTGCTGGGTTGAAAGGACACGATCGCTGCCCGCATCATTTATTAACGTAACATTTCACAAACACATATCGAGCCAGGAACTGCCCCGGGCACTGGGGGTACAAGGATGAACAAAACCCCCTGACCCCGGAGCTAAAATTCTAATGGGGGAGGGGGGCCTGAGATCCCCTCCCCCAAGAACAAACGAAGGAAGAAATAATGGCAAGAGCTGGGGACTCCCATGGGACCCTCCTGTCCCTGGGTCTCCAGTTCAGCTCTCCCGGGTCCAGGAGGTGTCGACGTTCCCACCGGGCCGCGTCTTCTGCCCGCGTCATCTCCTGTGCCCCCTCCAAGGCTCAAACCAACACCCTCAGCCCTGATGTGCCCCCTCACCCCAGGGACACCACCGCAGGGTCCAAGCGAGCCGGACAGCGAGGGAGGCCTCCCTCACTTCCGCCTCCCAGATCCAGACAAGAGGATCCAGTCGGCAGAGCCACATTCCCACGCAGAACCCAGGCCTCGAGAGATTCCAGGAAATGCCATTTTTCACCCCCAAGCTCTACTCGGGAAGGCGCAGGAAGGAGGGGGGTGGAGCACGTGGTGTCCTCAGGGCCACCCTGAGCTGCTCACCCCCAGGCACACCGTCCACCCACTCATGAACTTGCAGACAGCAACATTCCACCGACAGGTCCCTGCAGACACACCCAGTGATCCTGTGCAAAGGACAACAGCCCCTTCCCAGGGAGACCAGAGTCCACCTGTCCTGTGAAACAGGCTGGGAGCTGGGGGGACAGGTGTGGCCTTCTTCCTGACCCTGGGGAAGCCCAGTGTTGGGTGCAGCCTGAGAGGGGACTGTGGAGCCAGCACCCCTGTGCCCCTCAGGCCAGCCCCCAAGGGGAGGGCCCAGCCCAGGGAAGCTGGCCCCCTGCCCCCGTGTGCAACGACTCCTGTGTCATCACAAGTGAGTGAGCCCAAAGGAGGACAGCACAGCACTCGGACTTCTGAAGGGTCTGACCTGGAACTTATGGCACCCTAAATGGAGGGGGCTGGGGGCACCACAGTTATAAATTCCTCAGGACTTCAAGGAGAACCAGCTCCCCTGCAAGCTGAGTATCAGGCCACTGCTGGGCTCTGCGTGGTCAGAAGAGGGTCCTGCTGTGTAGACATTGCACCTGCAGCCTGCAATGTCCACACAGCAGGATTCTGCTCAGCAAAGGCGTCAAATGCAAAGTTCACCTGGAAATTGTGTTTCCTTCTGTGTCACTTGAGGATGGATTGTGCAGAGTCCCTCATGTCACTGGCATTCGACTCTGGTGAGTGGGTCAGGGCCGCCCTCAGAAGCTTCTCCAGCCCCACCAAGGCAGATCTATCTCCACAGCACGGGGCATTTGGCTCATGTTCAGCTAATATCTACCCCAGGAAGGACCATCTTTGCTGTCATCTTGGTTTTATGATCTCACATGAGAGGGGGAGACACGTCTCCATCCAGAATCAAGGCTCGAATCCCCTCATTCTCCCTCTGCAGGGGGACCCCAGTGCAACAGGAAGCCGAGCACCACCCCCTGGAGTTGGAGCCCAGACACCCCTGCCGACCCCAGCCCCACGCCAACGCTGGGGCACATCTGCCAGCTCCCAGTGGGGCGGGGACTGCAGTCTGGAGCGAGAGTGGGAGGTCAGGAGGGGAGGATGGCGTCTGGGAAGAGGAAACACCTGGCTGTTTTCTCTTTTTGGAAGCCAGATGTTGGAATGCCAAGAAATTCCACTTACGGTCATGCACTGAGACCATTTTCACAAACAGTTCTCCACGGAGGTGCACAGGGCGGTTAGAAGCCTGCACTTTCTAAGAGCACAGCCTCCGGAGGCGGATTCTCTGGGCTCAAATCCCAGCCCCCGCTTACTAGCTATGTGACCTTGGACAAGTTATTTAACTTCTCTGTGCCTCAGTTTCCTCATCTGTAAATCGAGGATAATGAGAGTCCCTGTTGCAGAGGATTATTGGACAGGTTAAGGCAGAAAATATCAGTAAAGTGCTTAGCGCAGCATCTGCCCAGAGGTGCAAGGGTTTAACATGTCAGGCATCATCATCATCATTATGATGATCACAGTGGATTTTATATTGACTCTTACTGATTACTATTGATTGGTTTTATATCGATGATTATATTGCATGTTGACTCTCTGACGACCTTCATTCCTGGCCCTATCGGCTCCGTGTGTTTTATGGTAGGATCAATTCCATCCCCTGGATCAGAACGTCCCCTGCAGAAACAGGCTGAGAAGGACATGCGGGGGTCATCCCCTCACCGTCACCACTATCAACAGCCACAGTGTCACTGAGGGGACAGGTGCCAGCCCATTGTCCCCCAGACGGACAGCACTCTACAGTTTACAGAACACCTGCATTCTAATTTCACCTTCCCAGCATCCGCTGATCCTGGACGGCTGCCCAGCCTCGCCCTGGCCCTCCTGGCCCCCCCTGCTCATGAGCAGCCGCCCCAACACGGCACAGTCACAGGGATGCTGTTAATGCCTGCGTCAGCCCAGGGCACCTCTCTGCCTACAACCCTCCAGTGTCCTCGACACGGGACACAGGTCAGGCCCTGCCTCCCCTCAGCTCCCGTCTCTGCCCACGCTGCCCCCGTCGGCTGCCCCCAGCCTCACTGCTGTGCCCCACACCCCTCCCGAGCTCACCCCACCTCAGGTTCTCCTACCAGGAGTGCCCTGCCCTAAACATGCCCATCCTCAGCTGGCTCCTTCCCATCAGACAAGGCAGATCAGGTGGCACCTCCTCAAAAGGCCTCCCGACTGCCCAGGCCAACAATGGCCACCCCCTCCCACCTGTCACATCACTGTCCCTTCCCTTTGTGGGACTCAACACAGTCTGACATCATTCGGTATTTGTTTCATTGACACACTTGCCCTCTATCTCTCCCACTGGAACGTATGTTCTGGAAGGACAGGGATGCTGGCAGTGCTGGTCACCACTGTGCGCCCAGCACCCGGTGCCCAGCACAGAGTGAGTGCTTGGAAACATTTCGTGGGCACATGGCCCAGGACTGGGGGTGGGGGCAGCTGCCTTCACTCTCATAGATAGTCATAATAGTAACATCACCTGTGTTTACAACCTGCTTTACAACCTGCAAGTACTCAAGCAACCACCATTCCTGAAAGAGAAAGATAAACCCAAATCCAGATGTTTAGCCAGAAAATGATGGGAAGAATGGGTTTAAAAATGAGTGGGGGATGCACATTCCAACATGAAGTGAGGGCGCAGGTTCCTGCCTGGTCTCAAGATAAAAGAGGCTACTTGAAGGAGAAAAACACTCAAAAAAGACCACACTTTATCCTAGAGAGTAGCCCAGAGCACAGTGTCAGGGACTCTGTAGTAATGGGGGCTTTGGGATATAGTTTTTTTTTAAATTAAGAAGCAGGAGAAAAGGCAGCAGCTCTGAGCCTTGAGTCTGGAACGTCCATCACCCGTCTGCGTCTGGCAGCAGCTGGCAGGAGTGGGCACGTCGCAGGGGGACAGAGGGCCACAGTTCCTCCCCACAGCCCTTTCTGCTCTCAGTTTAGGGATAATCAACGTTTTATGGCTTGTCTCTCAAGAGCGATTAGAAGCAAAGCTGCCAATTACAGGCTAAATCTCAAAGCGCTTTTACAGAAATCTCACTTCCTCAACCCAAAGCCCCAATTCCCGGGCTGCCTCTTGACCCAATTCATCTGCGACCCCGACTGGCCAGCGGATGACAACGGGCTGACACACACCGCATTTACCGTGTGCCAGGGACTGGGGTTCTGAGCACTCCAGGTGCATTAACTCACTTCACCCTCACCTGGCCGAGGTCAGACGGTGCCACTGGGATCCACTCCCAGACTAGCAGAGCCGCGCTCCCTGGGGCCCGGGGCTGCAGGACATCAGAGCCGGCACCAGGCCACATCACAGACCAGCGACAGCCCCGGATACCAAAATTGTTCCCAATGCCTCTTTCCAGGAAAAAGTCCTTCTGAGGCAGTGAATCTAGTGTGGCAGGACATTGAACCAGACTTTTCCAGAGGTCTTGGGATTTGGGCTGAAACCCTGCAGCTAGAAATGTTGGAACCCATTCGTTCTGAAGAACGTGGAAACATTCCATGGGAGCCACCAATGCTACCCAACACGAGGGGGTGATATTTGAAAGGACACTCCTGGGAGGGTGTCTTACTCAGTTTGGGCTGCCATGACAAAATATCATTGACTGGGTGGCTTAAACAACAGATGTTTACTTCTCACAATTCTGGAGTCTGAGAAGTCCAAGATTGAGGTGCCAGCGGATTTGTTGTCTGGTGCAGGCAGCTTCCTTGCTCATAGACGGCGCCTTCTCGCTACATCCTCACAGGTTGGAAGAGGCGAACAAGCTCCCTCAGCCTCTTTTATTAGGGCACCAATCCCATGCATGAGGCTCCACCCTCATGACCTAATCACCTCCCAAAGGCCCCACCTCCTAATACCATCACCTTGGGAGTGAGGATTTCAACACATGAAGTTTGGGAGGACACAAACATTAGGACCATATCAGAAGGAATTTGCAGGAGGAAATTCTTTGGCCCAAGACAAGGAGGGAGCTACGGGAGACCCACCTGCAGAGGCTGGGGTGCGTCAAGAAGGGGGTGCACATCTTTCTCCCTCAATGGGTGTTTCTGGGTGCCATGGAGCCTGAGCTGAGAACAGGGCCAGGGTCCCCTGAAGATTGGAGGGTGGACAGAAGAGAGGAACTGAGGCCTCCCCTCTCCTGGAGAAAGTGGGAGAAGTTGGGGGGCTGGGTGGGGCTGCCCTCCATGCAGGACAGCGTCAGGCAAACTGTGCTTTCCCAGGGGTGTCGGGAGCATCCACAGGCAGAGGGTGTGCTGGGCTGGGGCCACGGGAAGGGGTTGGCCGGGTGAGGGTTCCCAGGTTTGCAGCAGGGCAGCTGGGGGTACGTTCCCAGTGCCCCAGCGTCTGGAACCATGTGGTATGGGGCCAAGAGTGTCCCTGAACACCCCTCCATGCACCTGCTTTGGGTCAGACTCCCCCGAAGCAGATCCCGAGAGGAGGACCCTCCTGCAAGGACTGGGTTGAGGACCTGGACCGGGGAGGCAGGGAGACAGTGGGGAGAGGAGACTGGGAAGGGCAGGAAGGCCGGGCCAGGGCGTGGCCTCAAGCCAAGCCCCTCAGGGAGGGAGGCAGGCTTCAGCCCATCCGGGGGGGGGAGTCCAGCCCAGGGCATGAGTCACAGCGCTCCTTGCCCCACCCCAGGGCAGGGCGCTGGGCTTCCCACACCTGCACCCCAGGCAGCTCTGCAAGCCCCAGGGCCATTCTCCTTTGAGAGCCACAGGTGTAGGATGGCACACCAGGGAGGGCAAGGTGGGGGAGCACAGAACACCGAAGAGGACCCAGGTCCCGTAACAACCTCAGGTATCTGCTCTGCAGGAAGAAGGTGATCATCAGTTGGACTCTCATAGCCCAGGCTCTCTGAGATTCCCCTTCCTCAAATCTCTCCTCTGCCGGCCCTGAAGGAGTCAAAGGGAACAGAAACCCCAAAGACTACTGGAGAAAGGGGAGGACTAAATTGAAAACCAATCAGCTCCTTCCCCAAGGCTCATTCCTGGAGCAGTCAGACCTGGGTAGAGGACAGAAGACATTCAGACTGATTGTGAGACTCCACATTGAGGTATCCTGGAC
This sequence comes from Daubentonia madagascariensis, assembly GCA_023783475.1. Lineage (NCBI taxonomy): Eukaryota > Metazoa > Chordata > Mammalia > Primates > Daubentoniidae > Daubentonia > Daubentonia madagascariensis. The sequence continues at coordinate 11,716,105 of JAKFHU010001640.1, read as the reverse complement.
TAGACTTTCATTCCTGAGAGATGCACCTATTCTTAGAGCTGAGCAGGTCTGAGAGGCCCAGGGACCTACCCAAGACGTCAACCAGGGGAGGAAGGAGGGGATCGAGGCATATAGTCGAAGGCATCACAGGAAGCACGCGGGCAGTTACTGAGTATTTCTGCTTCACAATGACCTGGCAGTCCAAGAAAATTGGTTGCGGTCTCCCTAAAGCCTTCGGGTTGGAGAGATGGATGAAATCCTGAGGGACTGGGGTTCTCCCATGCAGTGAGTAGCAATTGGCTTTTCCACTTGCAACCCAGAGCTCAGGACCAGGACCAGAGTAGTGTGGGGGCAGGAAGAGCTCGAGCTTGGGAAGATGTCAGGTGAACTGGGCTCCAGTCTTCCTTGTTCCTCCGCTCGCTCACTGCCTGTGGGACATTCTGCAGGTTGCTCTCTTTCCCTGAGCCTCAGGTTCCCCATCTGTAAAGTGGGAATCACCATTACTGTCCTGACCTCCAAGGGCTGCTACAAAACGTAGTAGGACCCTTTTATCCAACACAGCTGGGACGAGCACTGGGTCGGTTAATAAGCTAAATTGGCTGAAGTGGAGAATTATTTTAAAAACCATTTATAGTCACATCCTTACACAGGTTAACAGAAAACACGCAACTGCCCACTAATTGGAGGGTATTGTCATGAGAGGGCCAAGGCCTGCTCTTCACTTTTTTCCTGTTTTTATTTTCCCGTTTTCCCCTATAAAATATACCATTTTTAACTTTACTTTCTTTGAAGTGACTTGGACACATAAAGATACTTGCAAAGCAATCTAGGTGTAGAATCCTTGTGGGTGGTTTTCCAATTTCATTTTTAAACTACTTTTCTTTACTAAATTTTCCCAAGCAATTCAACATTGTTTTCCTAAAAGCAACAACTCTTTTGGCACTCTGAGATATTTAGTTTGGAATATGAATTTAAATTGCATATTCAACTTTTTGCCAAAAAAAGGATTTTTTGCAATAATAAATACAACTGGAATATGCATGTTTGGGAAAAAATTCCATGGATTTGGGTTAATAAGCAACTCAATAGGGGAATTCCAGAGAGAAGCTGGTAGCCCCAAACTGTGGATTTGCATATAAATTTAAGAAGGAAATGATAAGTATCCATTAATCCACTGAGGCAGTTAAGTGATTTTGGTTAGGAGAGCTTCTACATACTTTGAAAGAATTGAGTGCAGTGGCTAGTATTAATAGAAAGTGCAGTTATTTTTATCTATTTTGTCTATTTTTGTTATTGTTAGTTTCAATAATATTATCTACGTACATCCAAAACCCCTCAGATCTACTGAAGCCCTGCTCAAATGCCTGGAATCTGTTCTCACATTTTTCTTTCCAAAGATTACCTCAGTGTTGTCAAGGGGTCTACCTCTTCCTCTTACAACCCCAAGGGAGAGCAAACCGCATCCTCAACTCCAGGGTGATTCTCTTTAGTCTCAGTCTATTAGCATATGTCATTCATGCCCCTGCCGATTTATATTTGCCAGGGCTGGGCACATACCCTAAAATGGGACAAATAAACTAAAGGAAAGGACTTATAGTCCATGCTTTAAGGAGAAGTTTTTCTCCTGTCTTTATCCAGTGGACCTGCACATGGTGCCATGTGGCCCCAGATGCTGGTGGCAGCGACCTTGTGACTACGAGGTGAGCTAGCCTTAGAAAAAAGCCAAGATAGTGAGCAGCAAAGCAGAGAGGCCACATAACCCTGGAGCTCTGGGGACATTGTAGAGCTGCTGAATCAACACCCCTGAAGTCTACCGCATGGCTGGGCTTTGTCATGGGAGATAACAAATTCCCTTACCTTGTTAGATTCATTAGGGCTTTAGTTCTTGTAGGCAAAAGCAAGACATCTGACACATCGTCCCTCCCAAAAAGCCTTCTCTGACCCCCCAGGAACCAGCAATCCCTCCCTTCCCTGAACCTTCTCACTGCACTGGTCTGCTGTGCCCCGCGTGCTATTTAAGGCCGTGGGCATCTCCTCCTCCCAGCCATGGGCCCACTGAGAACGAAATCTGGTTAATTTCCCTCCCACTGAGCACAGGGCACTACACTTAGTAGGAGCTTTGTAGGTTTTATTCATTCATTCAAATGAATGAATAATTTAGAGGCTGGATAGCTCAGTTTTAGTTTTTATTTTAGAAGCTGAGTAGACGAGCCTTTTTGTTTTTAAAGAAACACATTACTGTTATGTAAACTGCTTTCAGACTGTACAGAAATATTTTGACATCAGTAGAGATGGATGTTAAGTCGTTTTATTGTAATAAACTGCATGTCCATAAAAGCCCCATCCCTCTTTTCCCCAGTCAACAGCATTTGAAGACTCAGTAACTTCCTCCCAGCAAATAACATCCCTCTTTAAAGTTCACACTCTTGAACAGATGTAGTGCCTTCCAATGAATATATCTGGACAGGTGGCTGCCAAGATAAATCTCCATAATAGGCCCATAATGGAACTCGGGGCCACCAATGAGATTTTCAAAGACTCATCCCCTCGTTAACCGTGAGAGCTGTCCGCCCTTATCACAAATAAACCTTGACCTCCAGGATACAACCCAGGCTGGGCCTTTCAAAGAGGAAATGTAAACTTCCCTGGGCAAGCTTAGAATAAGATTTCAGGAAGGGGAGCGATCACGCTCATGCCAGGGCCCGCCATGCAAATGGGCAGGGGCTGTGGGAACCAAGGGCAGGGACCGCCCCCCGTCCTTGGGACCACGGCACCACTGCATGTTTCTGAAATCTCATCTCCTCACAAAGCCTACTCCTCCCACCGTCTTCTTCATCACAGGAAACAGCAACTCGGCCCTTCCATGGTCTAGCCTCCTCTCCCCTCTCCACCACGAATACCGTGCTCCAAGCATCCATCACCTCTCACTGGACTCTTGCAGCTGCCCCCTCACTGGTCTCCTTGATTCACCCTTGTCCTCCACTGAGTTCATCCTTCACATGCAGCCAGAGGGCTCCATTATCAAATCCTGTGCCTAAAACCCTCCGGTCATGTCCTATGTCATCAGAATATGATCCACATTTCTGTAGCATGTAGAATGAACAACTTGTCTCAGATCTCCCAGTTTTATCACTGAATGTTCTGTGTCCTGGACAACCCCTCAGTCCAGGCAAACCAGGATGGTTTGTCACCCCAGTATCATGACAGACAAGGTCCTACATAACTCATTCTATTCTCCCCCTTGCTCACTCCACTACAGTGGTCACACGGGTATTCCTATTCATTCTAGAACATGCCAGGCACAGTGCCACCACAGGGCCTTTGTGCATACTGTTCCCTCTGTCTGGAACATGCTTCGCCCAGATAAGCACATCAAAGACTCCTTTAATTCCTTCAAGACTCTGCTCAAATGGCACATCTCAGAGAGAACCTCCATGCCCCATAATCTAAAGTAGCCCCCCAGACACTCTCTATTGCAAAACCTGCTTGATTTTTTTATAGCATCTATTATACCTAGAATAACACACATTTATATATGTATCTGCATGTGTGTGTGGTGTATGTGCACATATACATATGTATGTCTATGTGACTGTACTTGTGGGGGATGGGGTGTGCCTACGGCTCCCTGCCTCCCATCCCAACGGGAACGTCAGCTCCCTGAGAACTGGGCCTTGGTCTGTTTCATTCACAGCTGTATCCCTGGTGCCTGGAACGTGCCTGGCACACAGGAGCTGCTCTGTAAGGAGCTGTTGAACGAATGAACAATCCGTTCCTCTGAGAGGGCTGCCTCAATGGAGAGCTCAGGAGACAGACAGAAGGCACCTGGCCCAGAGCGTCTGAACCCAGGGGCTGGACTCCTTATCCAGCACCCCTCCAGGAAGAGTCCCTAAGAGCCTGAGTCGCACTGTGTCTGTTTTCTCAACACAAAGGATGTTTCTGCAATTCTGTAGCCACAGGGACCGTTCCAGAAGCCAGAGCTGCCGAGCTTGGCCTCGCTGAACGCACTTTCCTAAAATGAGCCTCAGATGGTCGAGTCTGCCTGTCTCCAGCGACCCAGCTCCCGGGTAACCCCCGGCAGGCAGTTCCACCATCCATCAGGACAGAGCCGGACAGTCAGGGGTAGAGCTTGGTGAATCTGAGGACCCATCTCGGCCACCCCACGCCCCAGGTGAGGAACCTGCAGGCCCCTCGAGCAGACACAACTGGCCACTAAGGGCACTGGGCCAAGAACAGTTTCCCCCTAGGCCAGGGCACTTTCCTGATGGAAGTTTCTGGGAGCCTTGGCCCCAATTCCACTCCCTCACCCTCCTTGCGAGTCGGCAGGGGAGGAGAGCCCCACCCGGCAAATGAAGAAACCGAAGCACGGCCAAGGTAAGTGACTTACTTTTCTTCAAAGGGCTCATTCCTATGGGCCCCGTAGCGAAGTGGTTACAGTGTGGGCCAAATCTGGGAGATATCTAGGAGGGGAAACCCACAGGCATGGGTAATGATTGCCCAGTGGGAATAAGCAAGAGGATATTTCTGACTCAGGCATACAGATGGGTGAAGGTGGTGTTGTCTGAGAGGACAGACATAGAAAGCGAGCAGGCGTGGGACAAGGCAGCGGGGGGGAGATCCTGGGTTTATTCTTAGATGTGCTGCATTTGAGCTGCCTTTGGAACATCCTGGTGAAGATGCCAGGACACCCGTTAGGTACAGAGTCTGGAACTCAGAGAAGAGGCATGAGCTGTAGAGACCACCTGCCTGCAGATGGTAAAGGAAGGAAGGGGATCTTTAATTACAGATAGGGAAAACAAGGCATAGAGCAAGAAAGAGATCTGGCAAGACTCACAATCTCTGTAGGCAACATAGTACTGTCACTGTGATGGGCTGAGTAATGGCTCTCCAAAGACAACCACATGCTAATCCCCGGAACTCGTCAATGTGTTACTTTACATGGTAAAAGGGGACTCTGCAGATGTCATGAGCTGGGGTGATTATCCCAGGTTATCCAGGTGGGCTCAGTGTGATCACAAGGGCTCCATAAGGAGAGAAGGTGGCGATGTGGTGGGGGAAGCAAACAGTGGAGCGATGCAGCTGAGGAATGCCACCAACCTCTAGAAGCTGGAATAGGCAAGGAACAGGTTCTCCCCTGGAGCCTCCAGAAAGAACTGCTGCTGACACCTTGATTTTAGCCCCATAAGACTCATTTCCAACTTGCAGCCTGCAGGCTGCAGAACTGTAAGCAAGTGAATGTGTGTTCTCTTAAGCCACTAAATTTGTGGTAATTAGTTATAGCACCCATAGGAGACTAATACAACTACACTTACATTATTACTGACTGCGTGAACCTGGATCCTTTAGGGACTCTTATGGCTATAAGTAACAATACTCTGAGGACATTTACTGTTCACTTAACAAGAAGTCTCGGGGCTGGTTTGGCTACTTGGATGCTCTCCCTCCTTTTGTTCAGCCTTCGTGTTGGTAAGATTTCTGCCTATAATCCTAACATGACCGCCGTAGCTCCAAGAATCATAGCCTCGGGTGACTGTATCTAAAGCAGGACGAAGGGGACAGGAGGAGGCAGGGATCGCCACATTTTGAGGACCCCTTGATTTAATGGAGGGAAATATTATTCCCACAGAGCCCCAGGACACTTCCTTTTATATCTCATTGGCCAGACCTAGTCACATTCTCACCCCTGGGCTTGCGTTGATTGGCTTAGAGTAGTGTTGATCCCGCCCTATGGGCAGGACAGCTTGCTGCCCGGGAGGAATCACACTATGTTCTGCTCTGAGCTCATTTCTGGGTTCCCAGGTCCTGAGAGACTAACCCTCTCCCTCTGAATTGATTCTTTGAGTTAACAATTCTGACAACAGGACACAGTGGACAGAGACTGGACAAATCACAGTCCTTTCTGCAAGATTGCAACACCTGCCTGACCAAAGCCCCTCACACTTGTGGCTGGTACTCTGCCCGTTTGGCTTCCTTCTCCCACGAGCCCTCCCATTCCCTACGTTTGGGGAGACACTTCCTTTGGGGGGTTGCAACAGCCATTCCTTGGCAGTTTGAGTCTCACCAAGAGTTTTTGAAAGTTCATCACTCCAAAAAAGCAGATTTCTATTAACAAGGAAGAGAGGAACTTGTTGTTGAGTAAGCAATCTGTAGTGGCTGCCACAAACTCTTTGTTGTGCTCACATGTTATAGCCTCCTAGGCTTAACCCAGTTCTTAGCCAGAGGCAAGTGTATCTCCTAGGAACTTTTGGCAATATCTGGAGACATATTTGGTTATCACATCTGGGGTGATGTTGCTATTGGCATCTCGTGGGTAGAGGCCAGGGATGCTGCTAAACATCCTGTGCTGCTAAACATCCTGTGATGCACAGGGCAGCCCCCACACCAAAAAATGAGCTGGTCCCAAGTGTCAATAGTGCTAAGGTGGAGAACTCTGACTTAATCCCCTAGGAGCAGGAGAGGGTTGCCAGATTTAGCAGGAGACATACTTGTATTTATACTAAAAAACTATTTATTGTTTGTCTGAAATTCAAATCTAACTGGTGTCCTGTGTTTTATCTGGCAACCCTAAAAACAGGATAATGCTCTATAGCCCAATGTTTGCTATGGCCTGGTACTTAACTTAATAAACATTTGTCAAATGAATGAATAAATGAGCATCTCAGCAAAGATGTCCAAGGCTGCTGCACATTCTGGTCACCCCTATCAGAGCATCTTCCACCAGCTCTTGCTCCAAGGCCGAGGGCCAGCCCCTTCCCTCCCAGGCTCGGTGATGGCAGCTCCCCCAAAAGCAGCTGAAGTGGCTGCCCACATGTCCTCCCAGGGGAGTCCTGGCTTCCTGCTCTGAAGTGACACTGCAGGATCAGAACTCAGCCCATGGGTAATCCAAGAACAATGCCTGTTTGGGGGGTCTTTGCTGCTGCCTACACCCAGGCTAAGACAGACAGCCTGTGGCCATCTGTCCCAAATAGTGTATAAAGGCCCACTGAGGTGTGGTCCCTTGAAGTCAAAGAAACAAGCCCTTGATTCACTAATTGTCTAAACAGACACCACCAATTGAGAACTATAGCCCGGTTTATGATTCTTTATGAACCTGAGCAAATGCAGCTGCAAACAGGAGGTATGAATTATTTTATCCACAGGGGAACCCTTTAGAGGGTTGATGGTGGGAAATTAGTTTCATGAGGACCCACTGCCCTAGATCTTCATAGTCTGGTTTTGCAGGTGATGGAAGAATGTCTTTCAGGGCCTATGACAGCACATTTCCGAACCTGAGTCAATGAATGCTCGTTGTGCACCTTCCATCAGCCAGGCACAGTGTGTGCATTTTACCTTCATTAATCTCTCTTAATCCACATGACAACCCGCAATGTCCTTGATATTATCCCCATTCTTAAGATGAGGAAACTGAGGCCCAGAGAGGTTAGCTAAGGAGTGGACAGCCAGTGGGGGCAGAGCCCAGGTTAGTTAGAATCTCAGCTTTGGGCCTGTTCTGCTCTACTTTTATTAAATCACCACCACTGTTAATCAGCTCATAAGTGAATTTTCTTAACATATAGTCAAGTGGATCCTGCTTTTCCCCTTTAGAAAACTCTTATCCACCAAAGACCCATGAGCTCTACCTTGTCCACAGAGATTTGCTGCCCAGGGATGCTGAGCTCATTTTAATACTCACTCACCTGTGTATTAATGCTGCACACGTGCCTGTTTCATCACAGAGTGAAATCCACACGCTTAATCTTCTTTGCCTGCTTATCCAAAAAAGAACTATTGGCGGATGGTTAAGCAACTAGACAAATTTTCCCTGTTATCTGTGTTCTTAACTGGAGGTAGCCCTGCTGACTTTCACTGGGAAGGATTCTGATTAAACTTCATTGCTCACCAAGGTTGCGACTACAGTTACACCTGTTTATAATTCCCCCCACCACCACCACCCCTGCCCCCATCTAACCCTTTATTCCTGAACATGCACTTTGAGGCATCGGGCATTAGTATAAATTACACTATACAATTATTTGTAATTAAGGGAGAAAATGTGTAGTGTGCTGCAAAGATTAGCCATGTTTTGCTGAAGTGAATCATGTCTATGCCAGTGTGCTGGCCCAGGGAGGCAGCATGAAATACAATTAACTTTCTTCTGACTTAATGGTGGTTTATGTTACTGTTTTTCATAATCATAATATCTCAAGACATATAAACAGTTTTTCTCTAATGTAATTGCATTCTACCAATAAGACAGCTTGGGTTTAAATGAGAACTCAGGCAGAATTAACCACAAGAGTGTATTATATGATGATGCTGGAATTTTGTCATAAAGCCCAGGCACAACTTCTCTCACTTAGGAGCCGAGAAGTTTATCCCAACACCATGAGGGTGACCCTGCAGCCTCTCCCACTCTTGTAGAAACAAGTTTCAGCCCATTTTTGTGAGCTATTAAAGCCACCTGTGTCCCAGTTTGGCATCCTTGTGGTCCAGAGCCTCCAGCCACCCCCCGACACCAGGCATTTTCCTACTTTTAACGTTTCTCCTTTACACATCGATTTGTTCGAGACACATTAAAAGCTTGACTTTTACAACCCTCATAAAATCCCATCTGCTCCAAGCTCCAGCTCAAACTGAGCCAAAAAGTGCTCGGACAAAACTGTTCAGACTGTATTTCAGCCTCTTGATGGAAAGACACACATAGCAACGGTGATTCTTATTTTTTATTTTTTTTGTCATTGTACATAAGTCAGGCATTCTCCAGAAAATGCTGCCAAGAAAGACAGAGAGGGAGTAATGCGGCTTATGCACATCAAAAGAAAGGTCCCGGTGAGGTTAAACCAACAACGGGGAGAGTCGGGGTGGCGTGAGGAGCTTGAAAAGCGCAATTGTCCAGCAAGGACGATCATGGCAAGAGATGTCATGGGGCGGGGGACACGAGAGGAGAAAGGCTGTCCCAGACAGTGGGGCTGGAGGCGGCAGGGGCTGGAGAATCAGGAGGCCATGAGGGTCCCGAGGATTCTGCTGAGCCCCACCCTGGCCCGGCTGAGTCGTGGCTGAGCAACTTCCCAGGCTGGGGGACATCTGAGCCCCTGAGGCCCCTCAAGTCTCCCAGGCAGACACCGAGCTCCTAAAAGGCTCCAGCAGTCCCCAGCTGCCTGGAAGGAACCTGGAAAACAGGCTGAGGTCATGGACCCAGAGTTTGCTGGGAATTAAGGGGAAGAAGTGTAGCCAGAGGGTACTTGGCAGAAACTCCGACCTCATGGGTATCTGAGCTGATGAGTTAAGTCCAGACTAAGCATGTGATCCACAGCACCTGCCTGCAATGAACACACTCACATACACACGTGTGCACGCCCACACACGCACACATTCACGTGCATGCACGTGCACACACAGGCACTCACAAAGTCTGCCCCTTCCTCCCTAAAGGAGAAGGGGCAAAATACAGACATCACCACATTTGTTCCTTGAAAAGCAACAATGGAAAGAAAAGCCAAGGAACCAAGTGATACCAGCCCAGCCCACAGCCCCCTCTTCCATTGTGAAATCCAGTGGCCATGCCTCCATTATTGTGCTTTCTTGATGGGAAGAAAGGGATAGACTAGAAAATTGTGGGCAAGGCCCAGTTTGGGGAAAAGAGGCCTCAGAAACAAGACCTGAAGGAAGGCAGCGTGTGGTAATACCGTGGTTTTCAAAACTTTTTTTGCCCCTATACATACTCCAGGTTTACCAGATTTAGCAAAGAAAAAAGAAAAAAATTTATATATGTTCCAAATGTTGCATGTAACATAGTTATACTAAAAAATTATTGTTTATCTGAAATTCAAATTTAACTGAAAATCTGTATTTTATTTTATCTAGCTACCCTACCCAACCACCCATACACACACACTCTCTCTCAGGCACTTTTCTCCCAATGAAATCTTATCTAGGACCCAACATAAAAAGTAGTTAAAAGGTTAAAAGGCAGATCCTACCCCTGGGCCTCCCTGCCCCAACCCCCAGGCCCCTGAGGCACCTCCATGGACCCTGAGGGCCGAGTTAGAAAAATCCCTGGTGCAGTGGAAAGGGTATAAGTTCCAAAGCAAGACACAGCTTCACCTGGGACCAAACCCCACTTGCCAGCCTTGTGACCTTGGACAAGTCCCTTTACCTCTCTGAGCGTCAGCTTTCTCATTAGATTTCGTTTACGTTTGAATCTGGGTATTTGCCCATCTGTGCATGTTGGGACACCCAACATGCCCTCCATCTGTCCCCTGCCTCTTTCCCATGGTGCACCCCCACCCTTGGGGCAGAGAAGGGGAGGCTGCTCTGGACCAGGTTCTGGGGGTGACAGGGAGCAGGTGAGACGGGCTTTCTCTGGAGGACACCCCTGGATTTGTTCTCTCCCAGGTTTGTTCATCTTGTGGTTAATCGTGAAGGGGATTCCTATATCTCCGCCTCCCCTTGCAGAACCACTGAGGGTTCTAATTAGATTAGAGCCAGTCATTAAATACAGAAAGGGGGTGGGGAGGATGGACTTGCCCTGTTGCTTGTCCAGCGTCATGGAGGGGAGAAAACTCATCAAGGCAGCCTGTCGGCTGTGTAATTCAGTGTTCTAATAAGCTGCTCGAAGAGCAATGGTGGCAGGCTTAGCTGATGGCACATTGGACATTTGTACATGAAGGATCTTCCTTCCTTGGCCAAGTTTATGTACGTGCCATGGCTGAGGAGGTGGCTATGAGCTTTAGGCTTTGGGTATATTTGCTATTTTTGTTTTTTTCTTTTTTTGAATTTATGACTTCTCCTGAAATATTAATAACATATTAAGTTTCCAAACTTACCAGTTGAGTGATGAGTTGACTATAAAAAGCCTGGCTTGGAGGATGACCATGTGCCCCTATGTGAGGGTGTGGGGGGGTGTGCACATGTGTCCACATGAACTTGTGTGTGTCTGTCGCCCAGAATGTAGCTCACAGTCAATGATCTTGAAGGCCTGGTTAATGTATTTGCAAAGACAAATCCAGTAATACAGAGGGCACCCACTGACATTTGGAGTTCATGCACCTGTGATTTGGGGGTGATTTTTCTTTCCATTGGTTTGGAATGGGGGAACGTAAGTGTTGAGGTCTGCACCACAGTCTCCTGATTTAGGCTGGGTGGGGAATATTCTCAGCCCATTCTGTCTAGTGATGGATATTACCTGTTCCTAGACATCAGCTCCCTCAGAAGCAGGCGATTCTCTCCACTAGAGACCACTCCGTCTTGAATTCATCACACTCTCCTTTTGTTTTTTGAGAGACAGAACCTCGCTCTTTTGCCAGGCTGGAATGTAATGGTGCAAGCATAGCTCCCTGTAGCCTCGAACTCCTGGGCTCAAGCAATCCTCCTGCCTCAGCCTCCCGAGTCGCTGGGACTACAGGTACACGCCACCACACCTGGCTTTCATGCTGTCTTAATATGACTTTGAAACACGAGTCCACATTGCCCAGTGGCCCTGGCTTCTGACCCATAGCTTCATCTTACAAAAGCCCTGGCCCACAGCTTTGCACACCTGGGCCCTGCTTAAGACTTAGGTATATTCTATCCTGACCCCAAGTCATTTTGGCCAGCTCTCTGTTGTGTGGGTTGATGGACAGGTAATCCCTGGGGACCATAAGCAGTACCCGAGAAGTTATTTGGCCAGATGGAAGCCAGATGTGTTAGGGGAACAAAGTTGCCAACAGCCTTTCTCATTGGCTCCCAGTCAGGGCCCCATGGGTAACTTGACTCACCTCAGAGGGCAGAGGAAGGGAGCTTTTTGGCTAAAAGGTTGAGAAAACGGTTCACACCCAGTAGCTCAGGAGAGGTTCATGCTCTGGTGAAAATCAGATCATGCAGTTTATCTGGCTATTTCAGAAAAAGGTAGCTCTTGGTTGGCTGAGATTTGTAGTACCTTGGAGTGCTGACTATTTGAATATGAATCCAGATTTGTTCAGCTGCAAGGAGTAGGCTGAATAATTAACAATGGCTTAGTCAGTGCTTCCTAAATTTTAATGTGCAAATCACCTGGGTTCCTTATTAAAAAGCAGCTTCTAATTCATTAGGTCTGGAATAACATCTAGCATAAGCTCCCAGGTGAAACCCATGCTTCTGGTCCAGAGACTGTGCTTTGAGTAGCAAGGGGCTGTACGTTGCAATTACCAGGGAGCTTTAAAAAAAACACCGATGCCTGCACCGATGCCTGAGTTCCATCCTCAGAAATTCTGATTTAATTGGTATGGGGTGTGGCCTGGGCATTGGCATATTTTAAATCTCCCCAACTGGTTCTAATGTACGGCCAAGGTTGAAAACCTCTGGCTTAAGCAATAGAGACATTTAATTACCTCACAGAACAAGAAGTCCAGAGAAGGGCATTTCCCAGGCTGGTTTGGCCGTAGAATGATGTAATTAAGGAGCCGGAATCTTTCTGTCCTTCTGTTCCACCATCCTTATCACATCTTCAAATTTAACGCCTGATGGTCTCAAGGTGGCTGCACAGTTCCAGACATCACATCCTCACACAGAGGAGAAAGAAATGTCAGGACATTTTCTGTCTCTTTCTTAAACAGGGATCAAAGTTCTTCATAGAACCTAACAGTAGACATCCCTTATGTCTTTTTGGCCCAGAGTGGGTTATATATAGGGTTGCCACATTCAGCAAATAAACATACAGACCATCCCAAATTTAAACTTGGACATGTTTATACTAAACAATTATTCATTGTTTATCTGGAATTCAAATATAACTAGGCATTCTATATGTCATCTGGCCCTACTTATACACCCACCCATGAACCAATCACTGACAAACAGAAGTAGGGTGATCACACTTGGCTTAGCCTCCAGCCCACTCCCTAACTGACCCAGCCTATATCCTTTTCTGAGCCTGAGTCCCTCACTGTCACTGGCCAGACCTGGGTCACGTGTCTGTCTCTGAGCCAATTGCTAGCTAGAGGAATGGAATGTGCTGATTGGCTTAGCCTGGGTCACATGCTCCACTTTACCCAAACACATAAGGAGAATAAGGAATAAGTAGTGCCCCTAAAGCACAATTGGACAAATTGGCTATTACTAGGAGGAGGGTGTATTAATCAGGTCTCTTATTTTGTGTATCCTGATGCTTTGATATTTGGGACCTTACAGATTATGGAGTGCCTGCCCCTCCCAGGGTTAGCCAATTCCTAGACATAGTAAACAACTCAACCCAAAGCATGTTTTTCTAATCCACGACCAATCCAGAGCCCACACCCCAACCACGTCCTTTACTGGGCTCTCACACGCTAAGCCACTGTGCACCTGCCCTAATCACCCCAGGACCAGGTGCCAGACAACTAGGGGCAACTCCCACGTCCCAGGGCCCCCTGAAATTGTTCAAACTAGCCAGTCCTGCACCTGCTTACCCTGCCTCAACTGTTCCTTCCTGCAAAAACCACAGTAAAGGCTCTTGCCCAGGTTTGCCCCTCTCCCTCTGCCTCTGACCCAGTCCTTCCCTATGTGGTCCCCAGGGTGTGGTGTGCTCCCTCCTCTTGGGAACTCTGAGTAACAAACACTCTTTTCAGTGGCGGCCCTTTCCTGGTCTGTTGTCCTTACTACACCTCAAATTTTCTATTAATCCACTATACTTTAAAACCGAGGGGAAGAATTTTTTCTCATTTAATAAATATATTTGAGCACCTACTAGTATGCCAGGCAGCGCTTTAGTGCTGAGATACAGCCATGCACAAAGCCCGCAAAATGCTCCTGAAACAGGCATTCTAATGGAGTAAGATAAACACGTAAAATATGTATCAGGTCAGATAGTGGTAGGTGCTGGACAGGAAGATAGGCAACGGGCAGGAATGGGAAGGAGGCTGCAATTTTAAATAGAGTGACCAGGAAAGGCCTCACTGAGATGGTGACATTTGAGAAAAGATCTGAAGGAGGTGAGGGAGGGAGCCACAAGGACATCTGGGGGGAGGAGCAGTCCAGGCACTGAGAACAGCAAGTGCAAAGGCCCTGAGGTCAGATGGGATTTGAACGGGCTTCCCCTGGCTGTTGGGTGGAGAAATGCACCTGGCACACACAGTGGTCTCCCCTTATCCCTGGGGAGTACATTCCAAGATCCCCCCCCCGATCCTGAAAACAGATAGTACAGGACCCGATTGAACAGATTCCTGTTCATGTCTTCCACCCACAGATTTAATGTTTTTCCATCTTAACTAAGTACTCACCACAAACTGTGGCCGTATCCTTTGCAGTTTGAGGTACAACAGCAAAACTAGCATGAATTCCTTTTCCCTCTTCACGATTTCACAGGTGGAAGATTTGTTTTTACCACAGATCTTAGCGACCTCAGCATACTATTTTTTTCTTTCCTTATTAAGTTGACAACTTTCACCTTTTTATTTAAAGGAAGCACTTTAGGGCTTCTCTTTGGCATATCCAAATTGCCAGCATCACTGCTCTTGTGTTTGGGGGCCATTATTAAGTAAATTAAGAGTGACTCAAACACAAGCACTTTAATACGGCAACATCTGATATCTGGTAACTGAGACCGTGCCTACGTGGCTAACGGGAGAGTAACGTACATGGTGGGGATCCACTGGACGGAGGGATGATCTTTGCACCATTGAGCGAGTTTTTCTGAAGATGAGTTCCAGGGAGTGGATGTGGTAGGCTTAGGGTCCCTCATGTCCTGTGAAGTCTGTCAGCTCCCACCCGACAGCCCTCCAACTCCTAGACCAGTGCCTGAGTATCCTCTCTACAAAAGAGCCAGGCTCCCCTCCCCAAAGGTTGAACTAGCCTTGGAAGGTGGCCAAGCTCCTTCCAGGAGGTGGGGGGTGGGAAGGACCTCTAAAGAGACCCAGGTCAGCAATGCTTATTCCCAAAACCCCAACACATTACCTCATAGCCGGCTACAGCCAGCATGCAGAGGGCGCTCCTGAAAAATTTATCATCTGCTATTTTCTGCTCATCCATGGGGCAACTCTGACAGTTCTCTGTGCTGGAGACTTCTCAACCGAGATTCCTTCCAGTCCCGGGTGGAGAGAAGCCGTCCATCCTAATTAGGGTCTCGTTGGGAGGACTGCTGCCAGATACAGCAAGAAGAGGGCCTCATTCTGTTTCCTATTTATGGGGTTGAGGTCAGTGGGTTTTTACCACGCATGTTTTTTCCTTTCCCTGCATAAAGTGGCCACCCCTCCCTGAGTTGTCACTTAGAAGTATCAAAAGCTCAAAGGAACTGGTTCTATGAGTTTATCGGTTGGTAAGTGGCCTAAATCGTCACCTAATTTTCAAATCAATTAGGAAAATCCCTATGAGTTTGGGTAATGCTCAGAGACCTTTAGGCTTTTGTCACCTGGAGGTTAAGAAAGGGAGAAAAATATGGAAGCCAAGACTTTACCTGCACGGTGTCCTTAGGTCAAGGAGGCCACAGCAGCTATGGACTCTGCCAGAGAGGATTATGGGCGTAATTCAATCCAAACGACCTTTGCTGAGCCTCTTTGGGTGCTGGGACTCAGCCAGGGCCCAGGGACACCCAGATGAGTCTATTCTTCAACTTGAGAGGCAAATTGTCTAGCTTAGGTCCCCAGACATTAGTCATCCACCTACAACCTCACGATTTTGCAACATTTCAGTGACATCTGACAATGAGAGTGACTGCCAGTGTGCCCGTTCCTGGGAGCGCTGCTAACTTAGCCCGTGGGGCAGGGGTAGGTTTGTATCTCCCAGAGCACTCCAGGGAAGCATGAGCCCCTTGGAAGAGCAGGACAGGGACCACACAGGACTCCCAGCTCAGCTCCCATCTCAACTCTGCCCCTGGATGATTTTCCAGCCTCAGCCAAGGCACCTTCCCTCTCAGGCCCCAGCTTCTCCATTCGTAGAGCTAGGAGTGTGGACCAGGGAATTATAAAGGCACACCCCAGCCTGGAGTTTCCACGTGCTTTTCTTCTTTCTGCAGCCCCCCAAAAAGGTCTTAATTACATAAATAATAAATAGTAATTTCAAAATTCAAAGAAGGCAAAGCAAAGTAGCTCTTCACTCCTCATCTACTTCTCATACGCACCACCACAGGCCAGTATCCTGTTCTGTGATGTGTGTCCTCTAGGAATACACACACACACACACACACACACACACACGCACACGGATGAAAAATAAAGGTGGGTGAGGCGGACAGCGACAGGATCTCTTAGACGGTGGAACCAGGGAGGGCCTCTCAGAGGAGGTGGCATCCACAGAGATGGAAGTACAAGAACGAGCCAGGCAGACATGGCGGAAGAGTAGTCCAGGCCAAGGGGCCAGCAAGTGCAAAGGCCCTGAGGCAGGAGCCTTTTCTGAGTGTTTGAAGAACAGCAAGGAGGCCCTTGTGTCTGGAGCGGAGTGAACGAGGTAGTGGGTGCTAGGAGTTGGGTTGAGGAAAGGATGGGGGTCAGATCCCGAGGGCCCCATAGGCCATAGGGAAGACTTGGCTTTTATTTTGAGCAGGAGCAGAAGTCTCTAGAGGACTCTAAGTGATGAAATATGATGACCTGAGTGAAATATGATGACGCTGAAAGGCCCACCCTGGCTGCCAAATGGAGAACACAGGGTAGGGGCCAAAGGTGGATGCTGGAGGGCCAATGAGGAGACTTGTCCAGGCAAGAGGTGACATTGGTTAGATGCAAACTCAAGTGGAGACCCTGGGTTTACCCGTCCAGCGTCCCACTCTCCCTCTGTCTACTTTCCCAAATAGTTCCTAACATCACGTAATCTTAGCTATTACTCCCTAATTTAAGACATAGTCACAATAGTTGTCTGTCACACACTGTGCTCCTGTGTCGCCTAAGTTCAGGATGTCACAGGAGTTCGTCGGGAGGGAGTGCTGTGGGCTTCTGCTACCCCGAATTCTCTTCAGCAGAAGTCTCTAGACTGGCAACTTAGGTCTTCACCTTCAAAGTGTCTGGTCAATGCCAAGTCTCAACAAACAATGGTTGCTTGGACCCAGTCCTTTAGAATACCGAGTTAATTCAGCATTTCCAAAGGTGGTGGCCTGGAGTGACACTAGAGTACACAAGATCATTTTATATGCCATGTCGATAAACGTGATATTTGACATTATTTATTTTAATGTATATTAGGGAAAAAGGGAAAACAGGGCCGTGAGCTCCATGATTACACAGCCATAATTGCGTGGGCTGAGGTTTAACTTAAAAGAGAGAGTGCAGTTAAGGAAAAATATTAAATAGTGGTACAGGTAGTGCACTAAATTGGCCCCGAACAACAATCACAATGGGATGCACAAATGGAAGACACAAGAAACACTGAGTTCCTGGCAGGCTGAGTGGTTTGGGGCCCCGGAATTTAAGTCCCATCGGTCAGGGTCGGCAGAAGACCTTGCAGCCCATCAGAGTCACGGTAAGAGGTGTCAGGGTGACCTCACCCCTGGCCCAGAGCAGGTGGGAAGGTTTAGTCATGGAAAAAATTGAGTCTGTTTTTCTCCACACATCCCCAGGCTAATTTGGAGAAAACAAGTCTTGGTTGGCCGCCCTGGTTTCGCTTAAAATATTTAAAACTGGCTTCTATTGCCCTTCATGGCAATATCTTCCGAGTTCTTACGTCCCATCTGAGCTGTCTGTCTGCATTAGGGCTGAGCTGCAGAAGGAGTTTAGATCATGTTTTTGTGTAAAAGATGCTGATTTATAGATCCTCTTTATTTTGGCTGTTTTAATGAAGCGGGTTACTGTCCCCAAGGGGAGGCTTAATGTGTAATGCTGCTCACGCATAGATGCTGCGGTCATTTAAAAGAATTGTTAAAATTGTACTTTAATTGTGAGTTGATATAAATCTTCAACTGGCTTATTTGGGCAGGGGTGAGTGCACCAAGCAAGTAGATGTAAAGAAAGCTTACAGACCAGGGCTCCCAACAGCTATCTGCCTCTGAAATTAGCACAATGGAAACATAAGCACTCAAGACCCTAGTTTTATGCTCAGTAAAAATAGGAAACCATTCTGCAGGCTGCTTGCTTTTTGCCAACACAGCATTCCCTGCTGCTGACTGTAAGAGGTGAATTATTCACCAGGTGGCAGCATCCCCTGAATTCAGGGAGAAGAGTCTGACAGGTCACGTGGGCCACGAGTTTTTGCTGCCTTTTGCTTCTAAGGTGATTTCTGAAGACCCAAAGAAGACAAGTTCTCATTACCAGCAGCTTCGTTTTGGTTTGTGAGGAGCAGGCGAAGGGTTGGTTCTGCCTGGACTGCCCAGGATTTGTACATTCAACAAATAATTATTGAGTGCCTACTATATGCCAGGCACTGTACTTGACTGAGATACTAAGGGGCTTTTAGTGGAGAAATAACATGAACTGCAATACCCCTGGCTGCAGGGTGGTCCCTGGGAGACAGAGGGGTACAGTGGAGATGGCGAGGTGACTTTAGCTCACTCTTACTGGGCTCTCACACCTCCCACAGCAGCCGGTGAGGTGTCTTCCAAACCATCTATTTGAATCACCTTATTTAATCCTCACAACCCCATGAGGTGCATAGCATGACCAACCCCATTTTATAGACAAGGAAACTGAGTCACATAGAGGTAAGTAATTCAACCCAGTGAATAAATCGCACCGCTGGAATTTGAACCACAGTTTGTTGAGCTTCACAGCCTCTGTTGTAATCCCTCTGCCACCTTGCCTCTCCTCCAAGGAGCTGCCGTGGCTAAAAACGAGATAACGAGCCCTAAAATTCAGTATTTAGAGCCTGGACAGGGCTTTTCCAGTTCTGGATGACAGAGAGGAGACAGGGGGTGGTTGCTAAGCAGCGTACTTGTTGTCATGAGTGGCTCCCGGGAGTGGAGGGGGTCGGGATGGGGCCCAGTTATCACAGGATCAAACTCTGACTAATCAGAGGGGAGGGTCACCTGACGTGAGCAACAATCTTGGAAGAAACACTCAGCCTTTGCCCCCCTCTGCACTGCATGTCTTTTGTCAAATATGTGTTAACAAAAGAAAAAGAAAAAGCAGAAGTTTTTAATTTTGATGAAGCCCGGTTTATCTTTTTTTTAGTGGTTAGTGCTATATATATCCTCTCTGAGGAATATTTGCTTTCCCAGGCTCAAAGATTCTCACCTATGTTCCCTTCTAGAAGTTTTAGAGTTTCAGCTTTTCTGTTTAAGTCTGTGATCCATTTGAATTTAATTTTGTATGGTATGAGTTAGGGGTTGAAGTGCACCACACCTCCTCCCCAAATGTGCCTGCACGCGTGCCCAAGCACACAACCTCTTTATAAATACTCATTTACCTCTGAACCATTTGTTGAAAAGACTTTCTTTTCCCCACTGAACTTCCTTGCACCTCTGGTGCACATCGGTTGAAGATATATAAGCAGCATCCCCAACCCCCAGCCCTGGAGAGGCCCTGCTCAAGGATATTTGGTCTCATTCTGGCTCCTGGGCCTGGGTTTGAGGCCCCAAGGCCCTCCTGGCATGGTCATGTCCCCAGCATAATACCCCAGCCTCCCACCCTGCCACTGTCCCTGCCTCAGCCACCCACTTCTCCCTGCTGTGGATCTGGCCCAGTGGTTACCAGGTGGGTTCTGGGCACTGGCTCCTGGTCTGGGCGCCTGCCCCACAGGTGACCATGGACAAATGTGTCCCTCCTTGGGCCTCCATCCCGTCATCTTTACAACTTAAAACATGATCAGGTAAAGGCCCTCCCAGCACAAATATTCCATGAGTCTGTGAGTCCACAAAGAGCATCCAAGAAATTTCCACAGAGTGATGGTGGTGGGGTGGGGTCTGTGCTGTCCTTCATGAGCTCAGCTGGGGACAGCCATCTCCCTCTGCCTGGGACTGCTGGTGAGGCCCAGGTCTGCAGGGCACTGGATTTGGTCCAAGTGGGAGGGGATGGGGCAGCTGGTTCTGCTGGGGAGAGGAGGGATGTGTATGTGCAATGGAGAGGAAGTGGAGAGGGTGCATATGGGTGCACATGTGTGTGCACAGCTGTGTATACCTTCTGTGGGGGGTGGGGATGCCAGTCTCCACGTGGACTATGCACAGGTGCAGTGTGCTCTCTGGGGGCTTGACCTGCTTGTACATATGTGAATGTGCATCCCTGAGTGTGTGGTGCACGGGCCAGGTATCCGTGCAGGTGCATGTAGGGGCACACATGCACATATGTGGGAGTTAGCGTGTGGCGTGCATGAGGAGCTGCGCGATTATGGCTCACATTTATTTAGTGCCTGCTATTTGCCAGGCATTGTTCTTAGCACTTTTCCATATATTAACTCACGTAAGCCTCACAACAGCTTTACCTGAGATAGGTCCTTAGATTTGAGGAAACTAAAGCTAAGAATAGTTAATCCACATGACCCAAAGCACACAGTTTAGAAGTGGTGGAGCTGGGAGTTGAAGTCAGGCCATCTGGGCTTAGAATCAGTGATTTGGCCCCGGACGTGTGAGGGCGTATGTATACAGTAGGGCATTTGCATACAACTGTTTCAGGAGGTGTGTGCACCTGTGTGTGTGAGATGGGAAAATGCTCTGTGTGTGCGTGTGTGTGTGCATACACGGTAGAGTGTAGGTATGTGCAGGCACATGTGTGTGCTGTATATCAAGGCTTTGCACACACATGCAGTAGGTGCTTGCATGTGTGCATCTACCAGTGTCCCCGCGGTTGTGTGCTTGGGCACGCGTGCAGGCACATTTGGGGAGGAGGTGTGAATTTGCACCCCAGCGTGGTGGAGGGAACTCTCAGGGCCCTCCTGGCAACCTGCTTCCCTTTCTCCTCCCTGCCCCCCCCCCACATCCCAGCTGGGGAGGAGGACGCAGCCGGATCAATGAGTTGCACTGGACACTGTGCATTCGTGTTTTCCAACCTGGGGGATGGAGCAGTAACGGGAGTGTCAGCACCCCAGGAGAATATGGGGTGTGGAGAGAAGGGCCTCCTGGGGTTGCGCTTTATTGCACAGGTTGCTTTTTGGGGGACACATATGAGGCTTGCCCTGCTGACACAAGGGGTACAAGAAACCTCCACCCCTGGCCCAGTGCATCCCGAGAACGTCTCAGGGTGTCATGTGGGTGGAAGATGGAGACACCCCTGCCCCAGGAGACGCGTGTGAAGCCCTGGGCTGAAAGTTTTTCTCTGGCAGGTTTGAGCTCCATGACCTTGGGTCTGACCCCAGCCCCCAACACTGGGAGGGGAAGGGATGTGACCCAGGGTGACCAAGCAGAACATTCCATCCCCTTGGACACTCTGATTAGAAGTGGGGTGGACATTCTATTCGTTTCCTGCAGCTACTGTAACAAATTGCCACAAACTGGGTGGCTTAAAACAACAGAAATTTACTCTTTCTCAAGGCCAAAAGTCTAAAATCAAGGTGTCAGCAGGCTGAACTCCCTCTGAGGCTCTGAGGGAGAAGCTGTTCTTTGCTTTTCCCAGCTTCTGGTGGCTGCGGCATTCCTTGGCTTGTGGCCACATCACTCCAGTCTCTGCCACTGTGATCACATTGCTTCCTCCTCTGTCTTCTCCTCTTCCCTCTCATAAGGACACTCCTGATGGCATCCAGGGCACACTTGAGATAATCCAGAACCATCTCCTCATCTCAACATCCTTAGCTTAATCTCATCTGCAAACACCCCCTTTCCAAATAAGGTAACATTCACAGGTTCCAGGTATTTGACATGAATATCTTTTGTGGGGGCCACTTTTTGGCCTATCACAGACAAGTGACCCAAAATGGGCCAATGAGAGCCTGCCCTGGGGCTTTTGCTGGATCTGTTGGGAAAGAGACTCTGTGCACAGGGGCTGCTGAGCTGGGGTATGGAAGCTAGGAGCTGCTGGTGGTCAGTGTGGTCACCCCATGGGGACAACCTACTTGAGAGTAAAGCCAACACAGAAGAAAACAGAGCCCAGAGATGGAGACAGACTAAGTCATGATTAAATTGTGAGTCCCTGGATCCAGCTGGGTCAGAAGCCCAACACACCTGACTTAATTACAAGGGCTAGCCAATTTCCTTTTTTTTAATTCTGTTTGCATTAAGCTTCTGTCACTTGCAACCAGAAGAATCCTGACTGAGAGAGCCCAGAGTTTTCCCTCGGGTCATCTAAATGGTGGGACCAGACAGACCCGTGGAAGGGAAGGCTGCTTCACGAAGGCTGTGTCCTCTGTATCTGGGGACCAGGGACTGCTGAGCAGATTTTCCAGGAGGGGCAGGGCCATACCGAGTCCCCTCTCCCGCCCCCAGGATGGCCCCAGGCTCAGGGCACTGTGGGCAGCCTCAGCACCCAGTTCCCAGCCCCTCTTTTTAGGGACCACACAGGGTCTGACCCCTGAGCTCAGCCAGCCCCAGTCAGGTATGTGTGGAGGGTCAGCGGCAGCTTCCTGGAGAGGACAGAACCGGAGCTGGATGAGGGAGGACAGAGGTACACAGAGCCTATACCACACTTGAAAAATAGAATACGTGTCATTTATCCCGTGTCGGTCCCCTCCCCTCCCCTGGCCTGGATCTCAAGCTCTGTGAGGACAGGCAGGCATATGTCCAGTTCCCCACCCACAGGGGGCACGGCCTCTTAGAATCTAAGTCAGACTCTGTCCCTCCTCAGCTCAAACCCTGCGGTGGCTCCCAACCCGCCCAGAACAAAGGCCGAAGTCCTCACCATGGCCCACAAGGCCCTAGTCCACTTGTCCCGCCCCACTGCCCCGCCACCTTCCACCCTGGGCCTTTGCACCTGCTTTTTCACTTTCTGGGAATTCTCCACCCTGAGACGTGCACACAACTCACTTCCTTCAATTTTTACTCAAATGTCACCATGTCAGTGAGGCCTTCCCCGGCCACCCCATTCACGCCACGTGCCCCGCCCTCCCATCCTGCTTCCTTTTTCTCCACAGCCCTGTAATCATGATTATCGTGGAACTAATAAATGCACTGATGTTTTTTGTCTATACCCCAAACTAGGTTCTAAGCTCCACGAGGAGAGGGCTCCCAGTCCACTTTTCTCTCTGCACATAGTGAGCATTTTCTAAACAGGTGGCAAATGAATGAATCCTGCCTTCTGGGCACAGCACCCTGTTTGTCCCGTGGGGACCCTCCATCCTCCACTCTCGGTTCATGTGCTGCGGGTGGGGTGGACGCCACACCCAGCTCCATGCAAGGCCCAAGATCCAGGCCTGGCAATCAGCATATCCAGGACCACCGGGTACACCTGGGCTGAAACCCCTGCCCACCAAGCCTCGTGCCTGGCGCAGGGCTGCTGCTCCTAAAAGGAAGGAGCACCTTTTCCTAACTCACACCAAGGCACCTCAGGGGGTAGCCCTGACCATGAGCAAATCCCACCACCTTGACCCCAGTGCTTGGGTCAGGGATGGGCACATGGCCAAGTTGGTCCAATCCGGTGAATCCTGAGAGGTCCTCGGGCACCACCAAAAAGAGGAGGTCTTCCCTCTGGCATTACTGTACTGGCAGGTGGCATCTCACTGCCAGCCAGGGAAGAAGAGAGAGCAGCGCTGCGAGGTGGGGAGAAACTGACTCAGGCCCCAGGATCCAGCCCTACCTGAGGCTGGAATTAAGCCCATACGTTTTCTTTTTGCTTCAGTCTGTTAGGGTCAGGTTTCCTGTCACTGACAACAACTGGACCCTTGTCTGACCCAGGAGGTGAGGTAATGACACCCTGCAGGGCAGCTGTGTGGCTAAACTAGACCCTGTCCTTGAAAAACACTGTGTCATTTTTCAAGCACTTTATGCCCATGAAGGGCTGCTGGAGGTGCTGGGGCTCTGGCCTCCCACCAGCCTTCCTCGGCCCCTGGCTGCTCCCTGGCAGTCCTGCCCCCTCCCCAAAGGTGGTTCCAGCACTCACCCCCCTCTCTCCGCCGAGTGACTTCTCCCTTCCCATTTTGTCATCTTGAAAGACGGCAAACTGAAGCACTTAATTTTCCTCCTCCAACCCAATTAATATGGAAGTGCACAGCACTGATGTGCGGGAGCAAAAAGCAAGTCATTTATATCAATTAGCAAAAATGAGCTTTGTGCAAACTCGCAATGAAGAATGATCTCAGAGACATGAAACCCAGCAGGGAAGCCTGGGGATTAAGACCCCCTCCTGAAGGAAGGGGAGTTGGGGGGGTCTCTGAGGATCGCAGCTTGCCCCCACTCCTTTCCACGAGGTCCCAAGGGAATATGTCCAGGGGTTAAGAGATTTACCAGGCAAAGCCACACCTCACTATTCCCCAATTTCAACATGGACTCCCCACAGCAAGCTCCAAAGCCAGGTCTATCTCCAAAGTGTGTCCTGAGTCCACCCATGTTTCTGTACAGCCACTGCCTCAGTAAGGTGAGCGCCACAATCCATCACGGCGTGCTTGGATAATTATAACAGCTCCTCTCTGATCTCCAAGCTTCTACTCTAGCCCCCCAGTCCACACCCACATTCATTCAATGCACATTGCAATCAGATTGAGTTTTAAAACGTAAATCAAATCATGTCACCCTCCTGCTCTGAAACCTTCAATGGCTCCCCATTGCTCTTAGAATAATATCCAAACTCCCCATCATGGCCGCCAATACTCTGCATGATCTGGCCCCTGTTGACCTCTCAGACTCTCCCCTGGATCACTCCACTGCAGCGACACTGACCTCCTCACTGTCCCTTCAACTTCCCTTGCTCATTCCTGCCCCAGGCCCTTTGCACTTGCTGTTTCCCACATCTTTTCCTGGTGGCTCTTTTTTATCTTTCATGTCTCAGCTCAGGCTAATGTCACTCTCCTTGGCTGCCATTTATCCCCTTCACATCTGTTCAATCCGCAAACATCTGTTGAACACATTTTGTGTCCCGGCCACATTCTAGGCCCTGGGGATAGGGCAACAAACAAGACACACGAAAACTCTGCCTCATGGAGCTGCATTCTAGTCCAGGCATTGGGAGAAGGGTACAAAAACACCAAAGAGAGTAAAGAAGACAAAAGAGATGCCCAATGGTGACAAGTGCTGTGAGGAAGATGAAGATGGGAAGGCGGGCAAGGCTGTTATTAGAAGCCAGGCAGTCCAGGTGGGCTTCCTGGAGAAGGTGACACATGAGCAAAGACCTGTGAGAGAGGAAGCAGCCATGCAGGTATCTGGGGGAGAGTGTTCCAGGCAGAGGGAGCAGCAGGTGCAAAGGCCCTGGGCTGGCCATGCCTGCTGTGTTCGAGGAGTTCGAGGAGGTCACTGTGACTGGGGCAGGGTGCGGGGCAAGGGGAAGAGTGGCCGGGGGTAGATCACATGGGGCGGTAGAGGCTGTGGCCAGGGCCCTGACTGTGCTCTGAGTGAGGGGGGAGCTGCGGGGGGGTCTGGAGCAGACGAAGTTTAAACAGAATCCCTCTGCGACAACATCTCCCATTGCAGCCCTGGCAAGCACTGCATCCAGAGCAGTGACTGTCTATGGAGCGGGCTTGCGAAGCAGGGTCACGTTTCTTATCTTTGATTCTGAATAACTCTGGAGAAGTCTAGAAGGGGAGGGGGAGAGAGGCTTTGACTCTCCCTGGGGCTCAAAAGGGCTCTCATGGGACCGCTGCTGGCACTCACCCGCTCATTCATTTCAGACCTGGAGGAAGTTTCGGATATAGACAGACCTGGGCGCAATCCCTGGCTCCACCACCTCCTAGCTGGGTGACTTTGGGCAAAGACCTTAACTTCTGTGGGCCTAGGTTCTCTCCCCTGAACGATGGGGGCCAAACAGTATCCCTCGCTTTTCCCTCCATCCTTCCTTCCTCTCTGCCCCTTCTTTCTTCTTCCTCCCTTCTGTCCTTGCTTCCTCCTCATTAGGCTGCAAGCTCTATGAGGACAGTGACTGTCATCCGTTCTGCTCGCTGCTCTATCCCCAGGGACCTTGCTTGGCTCAGAGCAGGTGCTCCATAAGCACTTACCTAATGGAGGGATCCCCTTGAGCCCTCAGCAGACGGAAAACACCTTGTCACGGTCATGGTTGGTTGGAGACTGGGGTAAATGCCAAACTCCAGAAACACAGATCAAAGTGGGGACAACAGACATGTCTGCAGGGAACGGAATCACCCAGCAGAAAGCGACACGTCACCAGACCTGGTTCTAAATTCCAAGAGGGCAAACAAATGAGCATTAATGAAATGTTTGGTGTCTACTCTAGCTCATGCACAAGTTGTAGGTCAAATTTATGGGCCAGAGAGAGTTGTATTTTAAAGTGCTGTATGTACATGTTTTATCACATTTGGGGCCTGTTGTGTAATCAATATGTTTTATTAAGTCTCAGTGCGTATGTTCATTGTCTTAACTATTGAGCACAGAGTTTTTAGCCCAGGAATTCAGCAGAGCCTGGGGCCTTGGGGGCACTCCCCGGGGGAAGGTGGCAGCTATGTAGCAGAGTGACAAGGAAGGCTTCTGATTTAATGCACAATCACCAGGTCCTGTGTCACCCGTTCATGCGTATGATTTCATGGAATCCTAAGACAACCCTTGAGGGAAAGTCCTGCACTATTTCCATCTTATAGATGAGAGAACTAAAGATCAGAGGGGTCTGGTGTTTTTCCCAAGGTCCCATAGCTCTTAAGCAGCAGAGTCAGGACTTAAACCCAGGTACACCCTGGCTGATCCAAAGCTAGGATGACCAACTTATCCCAGTTTGCCCAGGACGATCCCAGTTTGAAAACTGAAAGTCCCATGACCTGGAAACCCCTGGAGTCCCAGGCAAACCAGAACTGTAGGTCGCCCTAAGCAAGGCCCATGCTTTGAACAACACCATTACGCATCCTCCTTGGGAAATCGTGGAAGGTGGTAGTGAGGGTTTCCCAGGCGGTGTGAACTCACAAAGAGGGAGGGACAAGAGTCTAGGAAAGGGAAGGGTGTGCTTGTAGAATAGGAAGTGACCGTATTACATTGGAATGTTTTAACTTTTAATTTTAAAATAATTATAGACTCACAGGAGGCTACAAAAAATATTATGTAGAATCCTATGTGGAACCCCCTTGACTCAGCTTCTTCCAATGGCAACATCTTGCATAGCTGTATTATAATATCAGAACCAGAAAACTGGCATTTGTACAATATTGTCGACTAGACTACAGACCTTATTTAGTTTCATCATTATTTACTCGCACTCATTTGTGCGTGTGGATGTGTGTGCATGTGTAGTTGTGCATGCACACACGTGCATGTAGTCCTGTGGAATTTTATCCCTTATACACGTTCCGGTTACTATCACAGCCATGAGGATATAGGGCTGTCCCCTCCCCACAAAGGACCTCCCTTGTGCTGCCCTTTCTATTCACACCCACACCATTCCCTATCCCACCCCTGGCCTATTGGCTGCCTGGGAACCACTAATCTATTCTCCATCTTTATAATTTTGTCATTTCAAGAATTTTATATAATGGGATCTCACAGTATATAACCTTTTTAGATTGGCTTTTATCACTCAGCATAATGACCTGGAGACCCGTTCCGGTGGTTGCATGTATCAATAATTCCATCTTTTTTATTGCTGAGTAATAGTTCATGGTATGGAGGTAATTTCTTTGAAAATCACACAAAAAAAGAATATACTATAGCCTGGATTATATTCATCTTATACCAACACAGTTATAAATCACAATTTTTATTTATTTATTTTTTTTAGGAAAAAGGAGCCCGTGAAGACAGACCCAGTATGGCTAGGTATTTGCTTGGATATGGTGGACAAAGGGAAACAACGAGGAAGTTTCCCAACTTTTAATCCTGGCGTCTAAAAGAATGGTTTAGTCATCTTAAGGAGGATGGGCAAAGAACTAAGTCTCAGCCAATTTAGTTGGAAGTACTAACGCAGGGCTAGGATTATGGGCTTCAGGGTTTGAATCCTAGAACTGTGACCAACAGGCAGAATGACCTTGGGCAAGGCCCTTGACCTCTCCAAACCTTGTGCTCCCCATCTGTAAAACGGGTACAATAATTGGCTTCTTTTCTGAGTTGTCATGTGGATTAAATGAGACATTGCATGTGCTTAGCAAAGGGTTCAGCATATAGTAGGTGCCTAATAAATGGGATCTGGGTCTTAGATTTGGAAACCACAGAATAAAATTTGAGGGGGATATTGGGGCCAGAAATGAGGTGATGCCTGAAGCTGTGAACGAAGGAGAACTGCCCAAGAGAGCAGGGGAGGAGAGAAGAGTGGGAGGCAGAGTCCTGGGACAGAGACATTAGGGACCCAGAGGAGGGAGACAGTCAGCAAAGGTGGTAAGAAAAGGAGGAAAATCCTGGCATGTTGGAAGCCAAGGCAGTGATGGACACCAGGGAGTTGGAAGTCATTACCAGGGTCGGAGTGGTGGAGAAAGGATTTTTGGGGGAAAGATGTGATAGATATCTGTGCTTCTGTCTGAGCAGCTTCTAAGCCCCCTTTTTTCATTCATTCATTTGTTCATTCATTCATTCCTTCCTTCAACCAACAAATATTTACTGGGCTCATTTCATTGTGTGTTGCTCTCAAGGTCACCCACTTACATGATCTCTGCTGCAGGGTCACCTGGTGCTCTCCTGGTACCCACCTTCCGCAAGTCTGTTTCTCAGCCTTCTCTGATCACCTGAGCATCCTTTTTGTATTCCGCAAATCTCCATTTTGCCTCTGTTAGCCAGATTTAGCTTCTGTTGCTGGAAACCAAAGAAACCGAATGCATAGCTCATCCCCCACACTCAGCCCATGTAGTCTGTGTGGGAATGACCCATACACCCTACTCCGGGGGGGGGCATGCGACCTAAGCCAGGCCAATCAGAGCAGCCAACAGAGCAGTTGTCACTTTAGTCCAGGGAGAGTCATCTAGGACATTGCTGCAACTTTCACAAAGGAGAAATCACCTTTCTCCTGGGCTTTCTGAGCTGGTGGGATAGCAGGCTATCACTGCGAGGGAAGAGCTTCCCAGGGAATGAAACCAACATCAAGAATCAGAGATGAGATACAGACACAGATACTTTAGGGTTATATTAGAGTGCCTGGATCCAGCCTCCCCTGAAACCCCTGGAACTTCCCATAGCCGATCAATAACTTCTCATTTTCATTTAAGTCAGTTGAATTGGGCTTACGTCCTTGGCAATCAAAAAAAACTTCTGTTTAATATAAATACCACAACACTCTGAAACAAACGGCAATCTCCATGTTTCTTCATGGACAAAAGGTGTAAGTAAGTGTGAGAACACAGTACAGAGCAGGTCCTCCGTATTTGTTACTCCTCTCCCACCCCACCAGGTGGACGCACACACGCACTTGCCAGAAAGAAGAGAATGAAGGTGAGTTGCAGGCTATTTTCCAAATTAACATTCCAAGGTCAAGAGCAGGAGCTCTACATCCCCTGCTTGCTGCTCACACACCTTCCCACATCAGCTTTTTATCAGTCTTGGGCCACCCAAATTATTCCAAAATAGACGTCCTAAATTCCAAGAAGACAAGCAAAGCTAGTGTTAATGAAATGTTTAATGCCGTTAGAGCTCGTGTGTTAGTTTTACATCAAGTTTATGGGCCTGGAGCAGTACATTTATAATGTATGATGCGTACATTTTTATTACATTGGAGGACCCACATATAATCAACATGGACTATAGATTTATGGCCATCTTTATAAGACTTGGAGTATAATTTCATTACTTTTAAATATTTACAGAGGTTTAAAGTTGTGCTTTTGCTTTTATGGCATATTGTGATATACTGTGGTCCTATCTGTGGTGTGTTGGATACTCAGTCCCCTGTTAGGAAAAACCTCAAGGAGAGACTTGGGCCTCTGGGGGACCCTGGAGGAGGCCCTGGGGAGGAGGGAGGACGCTCTGAGAGGAAATAACCCCCCATGGGTGGGCGGGCAGGGCTGCCTCAGTGCTCAGAGAAGACCTTCCCTGTGACCCAGGAGCCCAGAGGAGCCCCCTGGGAAGAGGCAGGACTGGGCTGGGAGGAGGCAGATGGGACCCGGGAGGGGAGGGGCCGGGGGCGGGGCTTCCCCAGGGAGCCACATGACCTTATCCACTCGGACAGCTGCCATCTCAGAGAAGTTCCCTTCCCTCTGAAGATGCTGCGGTTGACGTCCCCAAGCTCTAAGTGACTCAGGTTTCATCCTGTTGTTTCTCCCATAAATCTTCCCCGGACACTCTTGGAGTAGAGAAATGTGGACAAAGCGTAAATCCACAGAGGTTTGACGCTCCTCCGTGTCCAGAGCAGGGCAAGTCTAGACAGCTAACTTCTTCCGGTTGTATGGTTGTCAGCAGGGACTGTGGGTGGGCACTGACGACACGGTGGGATCGATAAGCAGCTCCCTCCAAGGGATCTGAGTGATCCCATTGAGAACGGGTCCTCCCACCTCTCAGTGGTTTCCACAGTGAGGGAAGGAGTCTAAAGGGGGTGTGTGTGTCAGTTAGCAGTAGATTCCACTGCAAGTCACAGTAAAACCATTTCAAAAGTGCCTTAAGCAAGACACAAAATTATTTCTGTCTTTAGTAAACAAAGCCCAGAAGTAAGCAGCCAGGGCCGATGGGACAGCTTCACTCTGATCAAGGATTTAAGCTCTTTCTAACTTACTATTCTGTCAACTACAATGCATGGCATCCACCTCATAATCCAAGACGGCTGCTTGAGCTCCAGGCATCACACTCACATTCCAGATAGCAGTGACCAGGAAGGTGCAAAAATGTGTGTTCCGCTTCCTTGAAGACACTCTCTGAAGTTACACATGGCACTTCTGTTCCTATTTCATTGACAATAATTTAATTACATAGCCACATTTAACTGTCATTATTTTGGCAGCTATGTGGCAGCTGAATTCTTTCTTCCCGAAGGAGGAAAGGGAGAAGAATGTTGGGTGACATTGAAGAAAACACATTGGCCCATACACCCCCAGATGTCTGCCTCCAGCTCAGACTCCTCCTCAGAACCCCAGGTGCTGAGCTCCAGATGCCACTGAGGTCCATTCTGCCCCCAGGTCCACATGGCCAAAGGGAAGCTGCTGTTTCTCTTGCACAAAACTGGCCCTGGCTGCACTGTTTACTGAAAGATGGGAGGACCCAGGGAAGGAGCAGTTCAGGCAGAGGCAGCAGCAGGCCCTGGGGCAGGAAAGAACTTCCTATAGTGGCAAATAGACAGGAGGCCAGGGCACAGCCAGCCCAAGGTGACCCCTACAGGAAGGAGCCAGGTGAGCCCCCACCCCACACTCACCCCCTCCAACTGACCTCCTGCTGGGACTCCCCGCTGGGTGGAAAACCCAGAGCCAGAGACAAGGGAACCCCATGGTGTGGGTCACCCAGTCAGCCTCGCAAGTCACAGAGCAGAGGGAGGTGGGGAGAGTGGACATGGGGGACAGATGGAGGATGTGTGGCACAGGCTTGCAGCCAAGGCCAGGGCTTTGGCACTTATTCTGAGTTAGGTGGGAGCCATGGGCAGCAGTAAGCAGAGAGGTGTCCAGATTGTACTGACATGTTTACAGTGTTCTCTCACTGACGTGGGGACAAGGGACTGAAGAGGTCCCACTGTGGCGGTGTCTGCTATGATCCAGGGAGAGGTAGTGGTAGCCCCACCTGAGTGTAGGCAGGGCAGGTATGTGCAGGTGAGCGTGCCTTGGGGTCAGAGCAGAAAAGCCATGGTAAGGGATGCCAGGCAGCTCCCAGGTTTGCCTTCAACAGTGGGTGACAGCTCTGTCCCTGTACAGAGATGGCCTGTACAACTGAGCAAATGAGGGCATTTCAGACATTGCCAGACAGAAGGTAGAGCTGGAACATGACCAAGAGCCTCTGTTGCCCTGGGCCACCCCCAAAAAAGGCCATGTCAGGCCTCGGATGGAGCAGACAGCGGGAGTGGGGGAGGCGCCAAGGGTGGCCCTGTGCCAGAGCAGCACTGGTCTCACGTTTCATTCCTGTCCCTTAGGAGGAAATGGGTGAGAGCAGGCCTCTTGCTGAAAAATCAATGGCTCATTAGAGTTCACCTTTGCATCCCACCCCTGCCCGAGTCTATTACAATTGCCCGGGGCAGAGCCAGGCTCCACCTACCTGCAGAGGGACCACAGGCTGGGCCCTGGCTCCTCCCTGCAGGGCCGCCCCAGCCAAGGGCTCCAGCCCAGTCCCCAGGGCCCTGGCCCTGCAGGAAGGAGCCCTGCTTCATTGTGGAGTGGGACAGGCGCCACCTTCCCGAATCCCCCATCCGAATCCTGTCTCTAACCCTCACGAGCTGTGTGACCCTGGGGTTACTTCCCCTCTCTGGAACTCGGCCTCCCCATCTGCGAAACGAGGCCGTGCCATCAGTATCAGAGCTCTTCTCCCAAACCAGAGACTCCACTCCGGCTGCTTTGAGCAGAGAAAGGGAAGGATTAAAGGGTCATCAGGGGACCTGGAACCTCTGGGAGGACCAGAGAGGCAGGTTTAGAGGCTACACAGGCAATAGTGACAAAGCATCCCTGGCAGGACACACCCTGGGGACCCAATGCTGCTGTCTTGGACACAGACACTGCAGCTTGCACTCCGACACCAGCCCTGGGGTCACAGTGGAAACTCCTCCACACTCTCAGTGCGTGTGGTTTAACCCCCTCCTCGGCACAGGGCCGTCACGTGACCTGGCCTGGCCAGTGAGAACCACATGGCCCAATCACGGCCAATGAGCATCCTCCCTGGGGCTTTGCCACACTGGCTGGCAGAGCTGTTGCGGGCCTGTGACAGCTGCCCGGGAAGGAACCCGGCTTCCTCTTGGGCCTTCTCTCCTCCACCCTCCTGATATTCTAACGAGCAGGGAGAAAAGACATCGTACAGCACAGCTAGAATTCATTTCAATATTAATTCTGAAACCTCATTTTCAGCGGATAATTAAATTACTTTTTAATTACAAACAGAATATCTGCACATTCCCTCTGGGTGAGCAGGGCGGGTGTGGGGGGGAGAGAAATGGATGCAGCCCTGGAGGAACAGCCAGGCCAGTATTTCCCGGTCAGTCCCCAGCAGGACGGACTCTATGACCTTCCCTGCTGGGGCCCAGCGAATGGTCCCCCACTTGTCACGTCCGAAGGCCATGAACACATGTTCAGGTGACCCACCTCCCAGTCACAGACAAAACCCGCAGGTGCTCCTGTGGGCTCTGCTCCACGTGGGCAGCTTGTCCCCTCTGACAGCCACCTCCTCCCCAACCCCTACAACTGCTCAAAAAGGAGGCAGCCAAGTCTCCACTAAAACAAGGAAAAGGATTCCCTCGTGGTCAGCAGCACACAGCAGCGGTCACGCTGGCCCTGATTCAGCCAAGGAGAGGTGTCTGCAGTGAGGCAGGGGCGTCCTGACCCAGGCGCCTCTGGAACCAGCAGAGAGCCTGCCCTGTACACAGCATCCTGCAGAAAGGGACAATAGGCCACGGTCCCTTCCCTTCATGGTGACAGGTGTCCACAGCTGCAGTGTCAGAGCACAGTGTCCCCTCCTGCACTCTCCCCAGAGAGCCCCTCATCCCAGGCTGCCCCTGGCTGGAGGGTCCAGGCTGTCCAGGCTGTCCAAGCCCAGGAGGGTGAGTGACAGAGGGAGCTTCCCAGGGTGCAGCCTCCTGCCCACTGACCAGGTGTGGCCTGGGGACCATCCCCAGCATTCCGGCCACCAAGCATTTGAGGCAGGGCGGTCCGGTGGGCACTGCTTTGGAGGCAGAGGAACTGGTTCAGCTCCTGGCTCAGTGGCTAAGCAGCTGAGGGAGGGGTGAGCGCCTGCTATATGCAGCAGTCTGGCCCTGGGTCAGCCCAGAACCGCCTCGGCAAGGACGGGCACAGATGACAACAGCTGCCCACAACAGCCCTGCCCGTCCGAGTCCACTCTCTGCCCAACCAGCCCTGAAAGCCCCTTCTGCTGGCCTCCTCCTCGACCCTCTGTCCAGCCCCGGCCCCTCCGCCCCTGTTGGTGAGACACGGGGCTCTCAGCACAGTGTGGCTCCCAGGCGCAGATGGCAGCCCCCAGGCCCATGTCCTGTCCTGCCCGCCTTTCACATGAGAACGGGAGAGACAGCCGGGCACATGTCCACCAAGCCGGCCTCTCTGGGCAGTGTGGACACAAGGCCACGTCCACACCAGGGGGCTGGAGCAGCTCCTGGACAAACGGCCTCTGACGGTGCCTCTCAGTCCTGCAGCCTCTGTCCCCAGAGCCCTCCCCACCCTCTGAACTCACATGTGTTCTCTCCCCTGCCCCTCCCCACAGGGTGGGAACAGCCAGCGGGCTGCATGGCCGGTGGCCGGGGGAGCACGAGTGGCTTCCATTTAAAGACCCCCACGGTGAGGAGCAGAGCGGGACTTTGCTGCTGGGACCGAGTGGAGGCCCCCTAAAGGGGGCGGCGGCCACCGAGCACTTCCCAGGTGCCTCATCTGCAGCCTAACAAGCCCCCGGACTCTCTGGGAACACGAGTGGCGTTTCACCTCACTGCTTACTCATCTATTCCTTCATTCCTTCATTCATTTATTCACTCAACAAATGCTGACGGGGCCTCCCCACTCAGAAAGGCAGGGACACCAACAGCCCACGCATAGGGTGTTGGGGGAGTCATGTGACCTTTCGTGGGAGCGCCTGGCATGGTCTGGCTCAGCGGGTGCGGTGTCTGGTGTGTCCTTGCAGGCCTGGGCTCTCTCTGGGTGTGTGGGAGCCGTGGAGGTTCTGAGCAGAGGGCCGTGATCAGAGCTGGGTCCCAAAGGGACCCCTACAGCTGCACGGAGAGTGGGGTGCAGGCAGCAAGGGCGGGAGCAGGAGCCCAGGAGGACCCGGCAGAGGAGGGAGCAGCTGCCCTGAGCCTCGGTGGGCCTGAGGTCAGAGCTGGGATGGCAGGGCCCAGAAGTGGCCCTGCCCTGCCTCCCTCCGCAGCCGGGCCCTCTGCCCACTGCCCTGAACCAGGCCGACTCCGGCCCATCCAGAGCGGGCGCCACAGCCCTCTGTGCCTCCACCAGCCCATGTGGGCCAGGAGAGGAGGCCCAGCCTCGTGGCCTCAGACAGCCCTCAAGCCACTTGCCCCAGAGTGATGGCAGCTGGGGGTTCCCCTTCCAGGCTGGGGATTCTCCACTCCCAGAATCCAGCTGCTCCTCGATGTGCAGCAGCCCAGGCCCGGGGTCTGGTCACGGCCCTCCTGGGTAGGAGATGCCATGAGATGCTTCTTGTCTATGAACCTCCCCAGAGCCTCGCCTTGGCCCTGTGAGAGGAGAAGAGAGTTGATCCTGCTGCCCCCAGCTCCCAGACTTTATGGGAGAGGCCACAAAGCAGAAGCCTGGATCCCTGCCCCTAAGGAGCCTCAGTTTTCTCATCTGCTAAAAGGGATTAGGGACAAGAGTCACTTGAGAGAATTGCTCCTGCGGGCCAGTGGTAATTCGATCTCCCAGCCTACCTTCTCTTCCAGCCCTCCCTCTCATGTCTCCAGAGCACTCTCTGAAATTATAATACCTTATTTATTTGATTATTTGCTTATTCTCTACTTTCTCAGCAGAATGTAAGCCCATGGAAGCAGGGACCTTGCTTGTCCCAGTGTCTAGAACAGCAGGTCCTGGCTTACAGGAAGGCTTTAAAAGTATTTGTTGAATGAATGAATGAATTTGTTGAACGAATGAATGAATGAATGGGCTTTCTATGACTTTGGCCCTGCTTTTCTGGACTCATTTCCCACCACTCCCGCCTACCCAACTTGCTCCAGCCACAGCAGCATTTGCCGTTCCTCAAACACCAGGCACACTCATGCACAGCACTTGCCCTCCATCCCCAGACATGGCTCATGTCTCCTCCTCCCCTCCTCCAGGTCTCGCGCTCTCCCTGACCACCCTGTCTGAAACTGCTGGCCGTCCCCACCTCCTGGCACTTCCTACCCTCTGCACAGCCCTCACCCCCTTGGCTTCCTTTTCTCCATAGCACCTAGCGTCTCCTAACACACTAACAACTTCTATATTTTCTTCACTGTCTCTCACTCCCCACTAGAACGTCAGCTCCAAGAGGGCAGGGATTTTTGATCTGTTGTACTGACTGTTCTCTCCCATGCTCCAAGAGCACCGAGTGCCTGGCACAAAGTAGATGGTCAGTAAATGTTTACTGAATGAATGAGTGAATTAGAGGTCAGACAAAGGAGCTGGGGTAGGTGGGCTGTGTAAGCAGAGAGGGAGAGGGGACATGAGTTGGTACTAATGGGATTAGGAGAGGCAGGACATTGGTGGGACAAAATCCCAGGGAGAATAAAGGATTCAAAACCCAGGGCCCAGAGAAGAGAGAACATAGGTACAGTCTTGACTCCCCCCCCACCGCCCCCACCCCCAATGTTTAGATCTTATGCCATTTGACAATGGTTCTTTGGAAATTAATTCAATGTTTTATTCATCCATAATTCTTTAAAGCT
Organism: Daubentonia madagascariensis; assembly: GCA_023783475.1. Lineage (NCBI taxonomy): Eukaryota > Metazoa > Chordata > Mammalia > Primates > Daubentoniidae > Daubentonia > Daubentonia madagascariensis. Next base: position 11,679,878 of record JAKFHU010001640.1, on the reverse strand, counting down.
GCAAATCTAATCATCACTGGGTGCTTTGCTAACCACATTTCGGGTTCCTGTGTCACCAATAACTGTGCTCTTTTGCATACCAAGTTGACCTTTCTCTGTCCCAGGAAAATGAATTTCTCCTGGTGTTCATTGCTCTAATTGCATCCACAGCGAGGCAGAGCAAACATCTTCTCCTCCTGATTTGCATTATGCAAAACTTTAATCTCCCCAAGTGTCCTAAAGCACTGTGAATGATTCACAGCCTCTCGCCAGGAAATGCACTGCTCTATCTGCCAGTCCATAGAAATTAGATTTACTGGGGAGAAATAAAGCAGCTTTGATACTATAAACTATTGGGAAATAATGACCCCCCAAACATAGATACCCCACAAATTTGCCTCTTAGGGAAAAAAAATGAGGTTGATGATCACATATATATTGCTGGATTTATACCCTTTGTGCAATTATCAAAATGAAGAGGATAGTGGATTTCTGTCTCAAGCAAACTCTTGTGCTGTCGGGTGGGGCTGGTCCTCCCTGAACTGGGAGTAAACTGGCCTAAAGAAAGGTCCCAGGAAGGCGAAGCAGGAAAGCAGAATGCTCAGGATTATAACAAGAATACCGTAAGAGAGAGCTGGCTTTGAAGCCTGGCTGTGCACGTTCATTGCTTTGTGACATTGGGCAGATGACTTAACCCTCTGGGGTTTAGTTTTCTCACCTGTCATTAGGGATTTAAAAAAAAAAACAAACTACCAAACCAGGTGGTTGAGGGTTAAATGCAGTCCCGGATGGAATTTTTGTTGGGCACCTTCTGTGTGTGCCAGGCCCTGGCCTGTGCTCCGGGGAAACAGTGGAAACCGAGACGGCCACTGGCCTCAGGGGGCCGAGAGAGAACAGGCCAGGGGAGGAAGCTGCTGCCTGGGTCAGCTCCGACTCTGGCCAGTCGCCAGCCATGGGCGTGCCGGGTTCTGATGTTGGATGTCGAGACTGAATGCAGCCAAATGTAGTCATTAACAAATGTGTTATTATTATTATTACCATTGCTATTATTATTATTTTCATTACCATTTCACAGATGCAGAAACTGAGTCCTGCCATGGATCAACAATCAGCAAGACAACCCTATTTGATATAGAGCCTGTCTTCCATCTCTAAACTCCTTTCCCCGGAGATGAATAGGAAAGAAACGCCTTGCTCCTTTTGCCAGTTCTTAAGCTTTTGTCTCTTGGCTGAAAACCCACCCACTCCCAGCTACTTGGTGGCAATGGAGCAGTGACTCTGCAAACCACACTTCGGCTTTGCCAGTGACTCCCTGTTGGGCTTTGCCAATAGGGAGCATTAGAGGAAGACCCAAGGCTGGAGGAGGAAGGGGCTTGCTCTTTCCTGTCTGCTTCCTGTCCTGGTTTTGCTTCTCCTTCCTGTTTGTTTTTTTGTTTCCCTGTCAATGTCACCATAGTGCCCTGAGACACACCAGCATCATTAACCAGCCAGCGCTAGACGATTTTCAGCCCTACCACTTCATTCTGCACGGCCCAGTTTCTACCTCTGTGATATCTTAGTGCAGGAGTCCTCAAATTTTTTATGCAGGGACACATAGTAAACATGTTAGTCTTGCAAGCCATGGGATCTCTGTTGCAACTACTCACCTCCACCCTGTAGTATGACAGTAGTCATAAACAATGGATAGACAAATGGGCGTGGCTGTGCCCCAATAAAACTTTATTTACAAAAACCATCAGCCCACCCATGGACAATAGTTTGCCAAACCCTGCCTTAGTGTTCTCTCTTGGAATTTCAATTCTGCAGTACCTAGTTAACATTTATACACACACACACACACATTTTTGTTGTTAAAACAACTGGTATGATTTCTGTCTCCTGACTGGACCCTTACTTGTACAGAAATTGGAACCATGATTATGGTTCACATTTGTCTTACTAAATAAGGCATTTAATGTACTTGCTACTTTTTGCTCATCTGGTTCGAACAGCAAAGTATCATCAATATAGTGGACCAGTGTGATGTTTTGTACAATGAAGAGATGATCAAAAATCTCCAAAAACTATACTGTGGCCAAAAGCAGAAGAGTTAGCATATCCCTGAGGCAAGACTGTGAATGTGTACTGTTGGCCTTGACAGGTAAAAGCAAACTGCTTCTTATGGACCTTACAAATTGATCTAGGAAAAAATAAAGCACTCGCCAGGTCAATAGCTGCATTAGAGGTGTCAGGGGTTGTTGATCTGCTTAAGCAAAGGTAACATGTCTAGAATAGAGGCTGCAATTGACTTCACCACCTGATTAGGTTTATGGTAATCCACAGGCATTCTCCAAGAACCATCTGCCTCTACATGGCTGGCAAGTTAAATGGGGGTACAATTGGATTCATCACCTCTGCATCTTTCAGGTCTTTGAGAATGGCACTAATCTCTGCAATTCACCCAAAAATGCTATCTTGATTAAGAGGGAAATGCAGGGGTTTCATTTGGGTCTTACTACTATAATTGATTTTAATCTATGAGTCATTCTCAGTGCCAAGAAACTTGGAAACTAGCCATAAAGTATATCCGCAGGTCTACTGGGTCCACTGTGATTTGAACTTGTGTCAAAATTCCATTTATTACCTGAATTCTGTAAAGAAACCAGGCAAGGGCTATGACTCTCCATCGTGGTGGTTTCTGGCCATCAACTCTGGAGTTTTTCTATCATATAGATCAAATAACATTTTGGTACACTGCCCATCTATTTCATGTCTAAGGATACCATGATGAATAAGACATTGCAAAAGATTCCCTGAGGGTCAAAACATTCCAATTACCACTTCTGGAAAGTACGGTGAGTATGCCTGTCTTGTATTTAGGGGATAAATGCTATCACACGTCCTCATCCTTCCTGACATCTTGGCATCTCCCCCATCATACCTGGCCCACTCAGAACAGACACCAGAGAGATTTTCAAGGATGCAGGTGCTCCCTCACTAACACACTTCTCAATGCCTTAGTGAACACAGTGTCTGCCAGGCCCTTTGGGGGAAAGTACTGAGTCAGAAGAATTGTGCATGTCATTCATGATAAAGTCACTCCAACATCCTTATCTCCCTAAGCCTTTGGATTTCTTCCTTTACACTATGCAAGGAACTTTCTATTATCCCAGCCTCATTAAATTAGGGCCACCATAGAGACCAAGTGTGGTTATCAACCAGTAAACAAAGCCACCTCCAGCTTCATGAGCTAACCATTAAATTCAGAAGCCCTAGTATGTGCACCCATATCAATAAATTCACCCTGATACAATGTCAAATGCCATCCCTCTGAGTCTAACACTCTTATAATCCATCCTTACACATATTCCCTGGGTTTCTACCAATCTAAATTAGCAAAATCTTGTGATTGTTTTGGTGTGTATGCTATTTCCTCCTAGTTTGGACTTTGTGCTTGAAACCCTGGAACATGCTGACATCTGACCCTAGTTTAGTAGCAACAAGAATGGAGACGAGGTGGCTTCTTGCAGGGAAACCTTGTAATAACCTTGGAAGGAGACATGGAGGGAGGCTGTTTCTACTTGCTTCCCATTCCTTTGTTTGTTCATTTGTTTGTTTATGTGATGTCTAGTGCCCACTATGAGGGCAGGCACTAAGTAGGTACATAATAAATATTTTTGGATGAATAAATAAAAACATTTTAAGGATAAAAGCCAAGCATTTGAAATTCTATTTTATTTTTCAATTTATAATAAAGTAACTATCAAAATTCAGCCTTTTCCCCCAGTTAAACCTCATTCAAACAGAACCCCCAACTGTCCAACTCCTCAAAAGCTACATCTCTGGCTCAACAGGAAGCAGGCTAGGGTCTGGTGCTTCCCAAGTCTCCACATCTGGGAACATGGTCCTTTGTACCTAACAGATGCTCAGAAAATGTTGTCTGCATGAATGCAAGAGGGGGACTGCCTCCAGAGGGCTCTTCCAGAACCACCCACCTCAGCTGGGCACTGATCACACCTCACCCTCCTTCTCTGGGTTGGTCTCAAAGAGATAAACTGATCTTTCTTTCCCATCAACAAATTCTCTCCCACTTGTAAACTGATGCAGTTCTAGTGACCAACAGCTGGCAGGCTATGAGTGCAGTAGCTTCTCCCTGTTGGATCTTGGGGCTGAATGCAAACCCAGCCCTGCCTCAGTGGCCCTCTTGGTACCCGCAGGCCTCTCTGTGGAGGCAGCTCCTTCCCAGACATCTGCTGTGACTCAGGGGCGGCACAGATAACTGGCTGAGGGCTATGTGTGGGTGATGTGTTCAACATCATGGGTGTCAACCCAACAGCCACTCCTGGCCTTCAATCCCAGCTCAACCCCAGTGTGGTCCAGGTACCCAGGAGCCACAAGTTTCAGAACACAGGCTCCCCCCAGCCCCAGGGCATGAATCTTGCTGATTTCAAGCCAGCGGTTCTGAACCTCATCAGACCCATGACCTCTCCAAAGAAGAAATGTGCTTAATGATCTCTTTACTGCCCTGAAATGAAAGTCATAAATAATTAACCTATAACATCACACACCTACTTAAAAACTCATGACGATGTCCTAAGTGTGTTATAAAAAGAAATAAAAGGACAATAATTTGTAATAAAATAATAATAATAATTTGTAATAAAATAAATCATATTTCAATATGCAAATGAGCAGGGACAGGCACATGAGGAGACATAACAAATGGTTAGATCCTTGCTGACATGGGGAGAATAAGTTTGGGTGTAAAAGAAGGAGATTAGGACTTGCCCCGCAACAGAAGGGCAGAAAAATGAAAGAGACACTTGAATATAAATATTATATTCAGTGTACATTAAAACCTTACAGAAATATTTTGTTTCATTATAAAGTTGACGTAGGTTCTAGGCTAAGATGATTAAACAGCTCTTCATGTGAGAATGACCAGAGGGGTGTTGAAATCTGTGTGGGAAACCGGACAGTCTGTCTGTGTGGACTGTCCCGCGCCTTAGAAGACATCCAACATTCCTGACCCCGCCCAGCTAAATGCCAGCAATGTCACCAGTCATTGACATTGCCAGCCACGCCCATTCCAACACGTCCCCAGGGGCTGTACCTCTCTGGTGGAAAACCACTGGTCAATCATGATGATTCCATTTCCTCTGCCAGCAACAGGTCTAGGAATGAGCTTGGGATGCAATTTTGGCCGAAGTAACATGAAAGAAAATCTGCTGGTGGGTAAGGGGCGGTTTTTGGGAAAGGTTTCCAGACTCTTATAAAGAGGCAATGGGAAGAGACACATTCTTTCCTTCCCTTTCTGCCTCTGTTGCATGAGGGTGGGATGCCTGGAGTGTGGAATAATCCTGCAAGCTTCAGGGTGAAAGCCTGAAAATCGGGCTGACTGCAGGTTGAAAGAATCTGGACTCCTGATGAGTCCTGGCCTCTGAGCTAGAACCAGAACTGCCGGGAATATCACCATATTCTTTGGCTTATGGAGTCATAAATTGTCCTTATGATGTAGCTACTTGTTTTGGAGTTTTCTGTTTCTTGAAGCCAAAAATATCCCACCTGTGAAAGGTAGAGCCGTTTTTGCTCATCACCATAATCCTTTCCATTTGGTGAGTAAAGACTTCGTAATTTACAAAGCACCAGAACGACCGTCATAGCATCTGAATCTCGCACCCTGTGAGGTGTGGCTTATGATCCCAGTTTACAGATAGGAGCAACTGAGGCCAAGGAGGAGGGGAAGTGATTTTCCCAGTGTCAGACCCATGGGCAGTGGCTGAGCAGGGACTTGGCCCTGGTCCTGGCTGGTGCCCAGGGCAGTACTTCCTTCCGCTCCCCCCACTGCACCCAGGAGACAATTCTGTGATCTGCTGCCTCTTCGGGGCCTCCATGCTCTAAATATCCACAACCATCTTCATCACCATCATTTTATATTCTCATTATTAGGGTGACATCCCTGGATTAAAAATTGTGTCTCTAGGCATTTCTTAATAAAATATGCACATCTCATCTTGAAAGAACTAATGCATATTCATTAGCACAAATGAATTCTTCATCAGTTCTCACATGTGCCAGGCGTTGAAAGGAATGGGACATGGGACAGGGGAGTTTTGAGCTGAGTTTACTAACGGTGCCAGGGCGAGCCTTCGCTCTTCACCCCTTACTCGACGCATATTTACTAGGCGTACCCTACGTGCTGGACACTGGATATTTACCAGGCGTATCCTGCGTGCTGGACACTGGATATTTACCAGGCGTATCCTACGTGCTGGACACTGGATATTTACCAGGCGTATCCTACGTGCTGGACACTGGATATTTATCAGGCGTATCCTGCGTGCAGGACACTGGATATTTATCAGGTGTATCCTACGTGCTGGACACTGGATATTTATTAGGTGTATCCTACGTGCAGGACTGCTATGTCCTGGAGCCACAGCATTCAACTAGCCACAGTTCCTGCCCACATGGAGTTGGCCTTCTAGTGAGAGGACACAGTCAAAATCACATGTGAGATGATCATAGATGTGATGAACCCAAGGAGGAATTAGTGCAACCCGATGGGACAGAATGTGACTCCACAGGAGATGGGGCCTACCTTAGACAGGGTGGTCAGTGAAGGACCCCAAGTGAGGAGATATTCGAGCTAAGACTCAGAGATGAGAAGAATCTCAGGATGAGAAGAAGCCAGCCATGAGAAGATCTGGAGAGAGCATCTCAGGCCCAGCAAGTGCAAAGACCCTGAGGTGGGAACGTGCTTGGTCCACAGTGACAGGGAGCGAGGTATGCAACGAGGGCAGGACCCAGATCACACGGGGTCATGTGAGCCATGTGGGGTTTGGATTTTATCCCAAGAGCAATGGGAAGTCATGGGAGTTTTCCTGTGAGAGAGATGTGATCTCAGCTGCATTTGTAATGGTTGCCCTGGAGGCTGGATGGAGGCTGGATCATGGGGGCAGGCGCAGGGCAGGGAGGCCCTGCAGGAGGCTGCCCCAATCCCAGGACCAGAGTGGATGGGGGCTTGGACAAAGAGGGAATGGCCAAGGTGCTGAGCAGTGGATGGAGCTTGTAGGACGTGCTACCCCCAAGCTGGGGTCCAGGTACAAAGGACAAACCACACTGGATCGGATTGTCTTGCAGGTGTGGGTGTCAGGGCCGGGAAGCTCTGCTAAGGGGACAGGCCTTCTCCCACTGCAGCGTGAGCCTCGGAGGGAGGCCGCTTGCGCCCAGGGGGCCTGGCATAAGGGATGGGTGATGCCACACAGAGAGGGCAGCAAGACCCAAAGGGGGAGCCAGAGGCCAGAGACAAAGCCTGAACCCACACTCCTATGGGGGCCGGAAACGTGGGGGTCCTGTCAGACCAGGCAGAGCACCCAGGTGATCCAGAGCCAGGCCAGACTGTCTGGGCTGGAATTTTCTGTGCCCCCTGCTGCCGTTTCCTGGTGTGCAGAAGGGATACTCGAGAGCTCATTGTCAAAAAGCAACCGGAATAAGGAATAAGGAACATCTGTACACTCGGGCTCCTTTAGCATGTCTGCTCTGGGGCGGATCCTGGGCCTGGGATTCTGCGCCCAGGTTGTGGGAGCTTTGAAGGCTTGTGAGATCCACACACACACAGACACATGCACACATGCACACACATGCACACATGTACACACACATTCACACACATGCACACACAATTCACACATGTACCCACATACACAATGCACATGTACACACATACATACACATGCACACTTACACACACATGAACACATGCACATACATACACAAATGCAAAGAAACACACATATATATACACACACACAGATATACATCCATAAACGAGACTATTGTGTATTAATTGCCGTAATTAAGCCCAGAAGCCCTTCCTGCAGCAAACATTTCTCTCTGGGACTTGAAACATAGAAGCGCGATTCCTACAGAATCAAACAAACCCGTTTCTACCTTTCTCACAAAGGTCAGTGTTGGGATATTAAAGGGTTTATCCGGGAGAGGAGATCTGAGAGAGAATTAGCTACAGGCATGTTGTTCTCCACTGAGGTATTTAAGGTTTAACCTGATTCGTGAGTAAGAACAGAGTGGAGCCCACACAGCCTCCTCCACGCCGCACGTGTTGGTGGAGCAGGAGCGCGTCATCTACCCGCCGATCATGTTCTTGGAGGCCATTACCAAGCTCTGCTTTCCAGAAAGCTCTGGGGTCATAGTGGTGTGCTCCAAATATTCCCAGCTCTCACCTTCTGGGCACACAGCCAGGTGGCACTTCCTGGTCCTCTTCTGGCTGGGTGGGGCCATGTGACTAATTCTGACCAAAGAGCTGTGAGCACAGGGCCTTGACACCCACAGGCCGGGGCACTCAATGGCCACGCCCCCCCCAGCTCTTTCTCTTTCTGCCAAGGCAGCAGTGACATGTGAGAGGTGGCAGCTCCCTCACCCTGGGCTGTAAGTGGGGAGACACTGAGCAGAGCTCCCAGCCCACCCTCTACCACCTGCAGCCTGAGCAAGAAATAAACCTTTGTGGTCAGGAGCCCCTGGGACGTGGAGGCTGTCACTGCAGTGTAACCCAGACTGCCCCAACTGGCATAGCAGGGTGTTGAAACCCCCAAGAGAGGGACAGTGCCCATTGCTTGAACACACCACATGTTCCAGACTTGTGCTGTTTCATATAATTCACATAATATATATGATAAATACCTGAGTTTATTCTCCACTTAACAAAGGAGGAAATAATAATTATAGTATTCACTCAGCATTTGAAATGTGACAGGCATTTGCTAAGCACTGTAACAAACTAATTTCTTCAAACCACACAATAACCCTGGGAAGGAGGTACTTTTAATTATTCCCATTTTACAGATGAGAAACCCAAGGCTCAGAGTGGTCATGTCTAAGACCACACAAGTGGCAGAGTTGGAATTTGAACTGAGGCCCTTCTGACCCCTTGTTTCGGGTTCATGCTGAATTTACCATGGGGCCTGTTGACCCCTAGGTTGGGTGCGATTGGGGTGCGATGACGGGCTGTATGGTCTGTGCCCGGTCATGCGGGTGCACCCCAGGGGCCTGCAGTGTGCCCGCGCAGACTCGCAGGACTGAATGTGCAGTTCCGCCACTGGAGGCAGATTGATGCCCAGTCCTCATGGGATGGTCGAGCAGAGCCGAGTCCCTTGGTCGCAGAACCATTGATCTTGGTCCCCAAGTCTGGACGGTCCCCTTCTGAGTACCCTGTTCTGCATAATTACCCTATGAAATCAGCGCTATTCTCGTTGTCGGCAGCCTCCTCGACGCAAGACGTATTCTTCAAAACACGTTCCGGCAGCCACGGCCGGCGGAAAGACGCAGATTAACACACCTCTTTGTAAGATAAATGGATGCGATGGTCCCAGGGCCCAAGCCTGACACGGCCCTGGCAGCGCTGTCACAAAGGCTGGATTCTAGACTTCAGGTCACCTCAAATGCGGCTGCGCCAAGTCACAGAGAAACCTCAGGCTGCGCACACGATCAGAGGCTCCCCTGCTTCACCTCTCCCACACAGCCATGCTCAGACAGGGAAACTAAGGCACAGAAAAGTCAAGTGACTTGCCCAGGAATCCAAACCCAGGAATTCCGGCCCCACAGCCCACGTGCTTAATCACGAGGTACAGTTCTACATCTTCACACGTCCCTCCACCCCCTCCTCATGCCCGAGTGCACCTGGCATTAACACATTTTTAAAAAACCAATGTATTTTCTGAACAGCACAACGAAAAAGTGTTCATTTTCTCATTTAAACATCAGCCAGCCCTTGGCTCTCATAACCCTGTTGTGGCATCTCTTCATTTTTATACCCAAGGGAGAAACGTCCTGGGCGTTTCCTCAGTGACTTCCATTCTGCAGTGGCCCTTAGGCCCCGGGGTTGGGAGCAAGGACCTGGGACAGGACACCAGGAGTTCAATCCCGCTCTGGTGCTCCTTGACCTCGTGATGCTGGGGGAGCCCCTTCACCCCTTCACCCCCACAGTGGGGGGTGGCAACAGTGCCCCCGACAGGGCTGTTGGGGGATTCAGTGAGGTGATGAGAATGTGTGAACACTGTGCCTGGCACGCAGTAGGTGTTCAATTAACACCACACGTCATACTGTCTCTTCAGTCCCGGCTGGGCACTGGGATCCGTCCCATCTGTTACTTGGGAGGAGGGGGCTAGATTCTCCTTGATGCCCTTTCTGGCTCAGACATTCTGGGCCTCCGCCACGAGATAGGGTTACACATTCTCGCCTCCACCACCAGGCAGGGTCATTCTGAGCCTCCACCATCAGAGCCACATTCTGAGCCTCTGACATCACCACAGGGACAGACCCAGATGGAACAGAGGAGGGTGCGTGGGTGAGAATATCAGGGTGTTCCGAGTCCCTTTTTACAGCTGAGTCTCTGCAAACAGGATGCAGGTCTGGCTTGGCCCCTGCCAGGACCCAGACGTGGCAGCCCCTCACAGCCCCCCAAGGCCTCAGCACCCCAGGACGCCCTGCCAGCTTGCTGCCAGCAGGAGTTGTGAGGGACAGAGGGCAGCCCTGTGCCCCACATCCGAGCCTCCTCCCACCACCAATGGGCTGTTCCCCAGCAGCACGGAGCTCCATCGTGCTCCAGTGTTGGCCACGCACCATGGAAACAGGTCCCACCCGCCAGGGCCATTCCTGTGCTCTTTCCCAAAGAGCTGTTTGGGCCAAAAGCCAGAAAAGAGAGCGGGAAGTCTGTGCGGCCCCCACAGGGCTGGCCCTCCTCCAGCTTGTTCCTCTGCCATATTCCTGTCCCTGGAACAGCTCATCCCGGCCCTGCCGTGGTGTCTGAAAAGCCCCCGTTCTTCACCCTGCAGCTCTAGGAGGGCTCTGTGGAAGCACAGATAGGGTCCTGGTGGCTTCTCCCTGTTACCCACGGCCCTCATGGCAGTGATGATGCGTGTGTCCCTCAGCAGGAAGCAGGGCCACCAGGAGGACAGGGCATGGGCTGGCTCTGATTGGAGAGAGTGGACACAGCAGAAAGGATCTGGAGTCTCAACCCAGGGCAGCAGGGCCAGGCCACATGGTGGGGATGCTCAGGGAGTCCCGCACTGGGAACCTGGGCCCGGAAGGTGTTGGAAGGGAAACACCACAGGCAAGAGGACATGGCAGCACCCTCCACACATTCTGGGCAGAGGCTGGTTGGGGACCCACCCAGGAAGTGGATGGGCTTGGGGACTGGGCCCCTCTGCTGAGGCCCCTCAGGACTGCTGGGTGGGAAGGCAGAGTGGCCCAGGGCTGCTGCAGTGATCTGGGGAGAAGAGCCAGGGCCAGGCCACCCCACCTGCATATAACTAAGGACCTGCCCCTGGGCCACACCCCAGACAGAACCCTGGGCACAGAGTCTGGAGCCAGATGGCCTGGGCTCAAATCCCAGCTGCTGCCCCCGTGAAAGGATTTCAGCTGCAACAACAGGAGTTGCAGCCGATGAAGGTGCCAACAACTGAGGCGTTTCCCTACCCGCCTTAGGGAGGATTCTGCAGGCAGGAGGGCCGGGGCTGGGCAGGGACTGCACAGATTTATCAAGGCCACTGCCCAAGCTGCTGCGGCTCTGCCAGCTCCATGTGGCCCCGAAGGTATCCCTCATGGTCACACCTTGTCATGGCCCCCATGTCCATTCATTCACTTATTCAGTCACTATTTGTTTTGGGACAACCGTGTGCCCAGCACTGCCCTAGGCGCTGGGGGGAAGCCATGAGGGAGACAAGTCCTCATGGAGCTGACACTCTGGTTGGGCAAGAGAAATAGTAAAGCAAAGGGCTCCGTATAGCATGTAGTGTGTTTGAGAAGGTAAACCGGGAAGAGGTGGGGGCACGGGGCATGGGGAGGCTGCATCTTAGATGAGGCTGGCAGGGAAGCCTCGCTGAAATGGCCATGTGTGAACAGAGACGGGGGTGGGGAGGGGGAGCCGTGGGGATTCCCGGGGAAGAGCATTCCCCGCGCAGGGAGCAGCTCGTGCAAAGGCCCTGAGACGGAGCCACCTGGTGAGTTCAAGGACCAGTGAGGAGGCGGGAGTGGCTGGGACAGTGAGTGAAGGGGAGAGACATGGGGGGGGTCAGGCATCATCAGGGTCTTGTGGGGGATGGTGGGGTGTTGGGCTTTGACTCAGCTGAGACGGGAAGTCCCTGGAGGGTTCTGAGCAGAGGAGGGATGTGGCCCGACTTGGATGCCTACAGCATCCCTCTGGGTGCATGACAGGGCGAGGGTGGGAGCAGGGAGACCAGCGAGGAGACCAGAATATTCTAGGACAAACAATGACGGTGGTCTGGATTGGAGGAGTGCAGCAGGTGGGGAGGAGGGTCAGAGGACACTGGCCAGAGCAGGAGGCCCAAATGCATTGCTGAACTAGACTTAGAATTATATTTGGGTTTCTGTAAACCTCTTGCCAGCCAGAATCCTGAGTGAGGACACATTCTGGACAGTGTGGGTCTCCTCAGCCCACGGTGGCCTTGTATCATCAGATACGCCCTCCTTCCAAGTCAGACCCAGCTCCCAGTGACTCAGACCCAGCCTATTGGAAGAACATTCTTGAAGGGACATTCCGCTCCATCCTGGCTTTCTGCATGGGATCTGAGGCTCTGGTGAGGGTGGCGGCTCCACCTGTAGTAGCCAGTGAAGGAAATGAACAGAGCAGAGAGGTTCCCCAGGAAGCTGGGTCAGTGCAAGAACTGTCACACCCAGGGAAGGTAGAGAGACATGATTGTGGACCTTCTAAAACCTGTAGATCAAATCAACACCTCACATGAAGGCGAGCTGTTTAGTGATCAGAATCCTGCCATGGCCACTCATTTGCTGATTCATTCCAGTAAAATCACCAAAGTCAACAAAGATTAACTGAGCACCAGCCATTATGCCAGGAGCAGGATACAGCAGTGGACAAGGCAGGCCCTCATGGAACCTGCAGTCTGGCTGGAGTAGACCCACAATACATGAGTTAACAAACACAAAAGTAAACTAAATACAGACTGGGATCTGTGCCATGCAGAAGGAAACAGCATGCTGTGTTAGAGTGCCAATAAGGGTTGCTGTCTTTATTCAATCAGGAAGGCCTCCTGGACAAGGTGGCATTCCAACTGAGACCTGAATGAAATGACAGGAAGGAGCCAACCATGGGAAGAGCCAGGTGGGAAGAGGGTTCTAGGCTGAGAAAACAGCAAATGCAGAGATGCTGAGGTGGGGACAAGGAATGAGCCTGGATTGCTGAGGAACAGAAAGAAGGCCCAGAGGCTGAAGGGCAGCGAGTGAGCAAGGTGGGGCATAGGAGGCAAGAGATTGGGAAGGTTGGGGTACTGTTCCACTTGGAACCCTAGGCTCGCCCAGCAGGCCACGGTGATGCTGAAACAACTGGGGCCCTGGAGTCAGATGCGCTCCATTTGAACCCCAAGGCTATGAACCCCAAGGCTACATGATTCCAAGTAGGTCACGTAACTCTCTTAGCCTCTGTTTTCTTGTCTGTAAAATGGAACTAATAATTTCCTCTTCCTCCCAGAGTCATCGTGAGGATTGGTGAAGATCAGTGATCAGAATGCCCGTCAGTGAGGATGAGCTGTCTTGCCTGCCATGGCCACTCAAAGTCAACAAGCATTGATTAAGCACCTAGAACAAATATTAAGAATTCCAAGACAATGACAAGGTTCTGATCACTAAATTCTACAAAGAGTAAGCACCTACAACAAGTACTGATTGAACACCATCCTACCACAATTGTTACAGCACCAGGCACACAGCAGGTGCTCAAGGCACAGCTGCTGTTGGTATTTGTGGCCATTCTACTTCCACAGGGTCACCTTCCTTCCTATACATCTGGGGCCACCAGGCCTCGAGTGGGTTTCCTCTCTCACCACCTTAGCAACAAGTATGTCATTCCAGATACATGGCAGGGGCAGCTCAGAGCCAGGGTGGCTCTTGCACTGAGGTCACTACCCCCCAGCCCCCACCCCTTTAGCCTCCATGTCCAGAGGAGACTGAGGACCCAGGAGGCTGCTCTGTCATTACAAGGCCCTTCCCACCAAATTCTGATGATCAGGTCACTAATAAGTGAAATGGGCAAAACTCCCTGCCCTGTGGAGCTTAACTAGCAGTGCAGGAGAAAGACAATAAACAAACAAGCAAATGGTAGGCCCTGCCAGGTAGTGGGAAATGCTATAAAGAAAAGTAAAATAGGACGAGAGAAGAGAGGGCAGCAGGAATGGACGGTGACATGGTGACAGCTGAGCAGACCCGAATAAAATGAGGGAACGAAGCATGGAGCCATCTGTGAGAAGAGTGTTCCAGGCCATGGCAACAGCAGGTACAAGGGCCCTGAGGAAGCAGCCAGGCCAGAAGGCAGCAAAGCACCATTGGTGGCCTGTGGACCTTTCTTCCATCCTTCCCCTCTCCCGACCTCCTTCCTCCTGGGTTCTAGGACCAGAGCCAGATTCTCCCATGATGCACCTGGGCAGAGGGTCCACATCATCCTGTGGCCACTGTGTTTCCCACTTGCCGAATGTCACGTTGCTACCACAGACCTGGGACCGCATCAGGGGCTGGTATTTCTGAGCTGCTCAACTTGCCCAGCTGTGTGACCTTGGTAAGCCACTTCAACTATCCGAGCCCCTGTCGTCCTCTGTGAAGAGGAGCCTTTATCCCCTCCCTCAAAGGGTTGGTAAAAGGATCCCATGAGATGATGCCTTTGAGCCACCCAGCAAAGTGCTCCATAGATACGAAGTGCTCAGTGCGCGTGAGTAATTCTGGATGTCACTATTGGGCCTTCAAAGAAGTCAGGGGGAGGGCCAGGCTGGCCAGAGGACGAGAAGTCTCTCTCAAGGAATTGGGCGTACCCCTCACCAAAGGTGCAGAGAGTGGCAAGGAACCTACTCAAGGTCACACAGCATGCCAGGAGACTCCAGGCATGCTGTGTGCCTAGTCTCGGGAGAGGCCAGCATGCCTCCCCCGACCACCCCTCCTCCCCCCGGCTCGGACCCTCCAGGGGACGTCACTAGCGCCCAGGGAGCGCCGCTCCGGGCGAGGCGTTCCCACCCGGCGCCGGGAGCCTCCCCGGAGCGCGGGGCTGGGGGCCGCAGCGGCTCGGCGCGGACGGCGCCCCACAGCGCCCCCTGGTGCCCATCGCCTCCACGTGCGTCGTGGTCCCCCGGCACCGGGAATTGTGAGTTTCTGGTCACAACCTGCACGAGCACCGCACTTCACAGTTTACAAGTGTCTTTCGCATCCTGCTCATAGATCCAGGACGACGGGAGGAAGGAAGGAAGAGAAAGGAGAGAAGGAAAAGCCCAAAACGAAAAAGGAAAGAATTGAAAATCAGAATCAAGCTTACAGACATATGTTGTGGGACAAAGGAAAATATAGAAAAGCTAAGAAAGAAAGAGGAGGGGAAAGAGACAAAAATAATCAAGAAAGAGAGAAAGAAACATGAAAAAATAGAGAAAAAGAAAATATTCACACCGAGCCCAGCCCAGTCCAGGAGGCAGGCGGGGGCCGTCCATTGTCCAGACAGTCCCACCCCCGCGCCCAGGCTGGCTCCGTCCCAGATGCGGCCGCCCAGGACCCAGCCTTGGGGTCCGAAGCGGGGCGGGCAGGGCCGGGCAGGGCTGGGGCCCCGGGAGCCGCAACCCCCGGGCACTACACGGTCCCTGGCGCCACCTGCTGGCCAGACGGCCCCACACGTACCCCTCGGAAGCTAAACTTTGGGGCCCTGGAGGAGACCCCAGTACCCTGGCAACGCAGCCAGGAAAGGGTGAAGTCTCCATTTCTCAAAGAAGGAAACTGAGGACCTGAGAGAGAGGGTGACGCCCTGAGAGACGGTCACTCGGCGAGTACAGAAGGCTGCCAGATCCAGGGGGCAGGCGAGGGTGTCTGACCTCAAGGGTCTTAGTCCAGCCCGCGGGGAACACACACAGGCGGCAGTGCACCATGGCTACAGGTGCCAGCTTTGGCCACGGATAGGTGTGGCTTGTGTTCCTGGCTCTGATAGTTGTGATCCTTCTTTTATTTAGCTGTGATTCACTAATGCCCGGCACTAGGCCGGACGCTGGGTACACAGGCAGACAGGGTGGACATGAAGGAGGATAGTAAATATATTAACAGTTAAATTTGGATTAAATCATTAAGTGACCAACATACCCCATCCCACCGTTGGCTTCCTGAGTAGCCCCTGACAATCCACGCTAAGGGACCACATCTCTGTCGGCTCCACTTGACAGCTGAAGACACTGAGGCTCAGATGAATTCAGGTCCCCGAATCCCTGCTCGGGTCCTGGGGGAGCACAGCAGCAGAGGTTCTGAGAGACTCACCCACTGCAGGGCCACACTTGTCCCTTGATTCTCCACTGGCCAGCACAGCAACTCCTGGTCTCCAGGTCCTCCCTTAGCTGACATCGCCATGGCAACTCCAGAGCTGAGGACCTGCATGGTCAAGAGCGAGCAGGTCTGGGCCACGTGGGCTGTGGGGGACGGAAGAGCGGGTGTCCTGCCTGAAGGTGGAAGCTGCTCCTCAGCTCCAGTTGACATATGGCCAGGTAGGAATGTGGGCCAGTGTGACCAGAGCTTCTGATTTTCAAGACAAACTAAAAATCAGAATTCAGAGGTGAAATGTGCTGGTTTGTAAATTCAAAATTATTTTTTTAAAAAAACGCTGTATCAGGAAAGGGAAAAAAGGAGACACATCTATTTCCCAGTTGCAGCCCGGGGCCATCAGTTTGAGACCTCTTGTCTCCCGTAAAAATGTCCCCTTGCTCTGAGCAGCCCTTCAAGCTTGGTCTTGTACTGTGACAACACATCGCTGAGAGAGAAGTGGGCCCTGGCTCTCTCTCCCACTTTGCAGGTGCAGCTCCAAGTCTGAAAACTGAGACAGCCCGCTTCTCAGCTCTAAACCACAGCCGCCCCTGACTACCACTACAGGAGAATTCACTTTCTCTTTGCTGGCCCCCAAGGTGGAGAACAGGCTGAAACTGGTGCTTCCTATGAAAGTGTCTGCCTGAAGGAAGATATCAAATCCTCTCTGTTGACCCCAAATACAGACTGAGTTACCAGCTCTTCCTTAGAGTCATTTTCCCTGGATCCAAACACTGGCCTCAGATAATTCTAAATAATCACTCCATCACTGTGCCTAAAATCCCAGCAGGATTCACTCTTGTCTGTTACAGTATTGAGTCTTTCGAAACCTATACTTGGAAGACACAAGGACACCTCTCTGGGAGGGATCCAATCGGGGTCTTCAGAGAATGGGATCGGGGCAGGTCACTCTGGAAGGAACAGAGACTAAAGGAGAAGGTGTGAAATGGCAGGGCTGGGTGGGGCGTCATGGCTCAGGGGCGCCCCAAGGGTGGCTATGACCAATAGGAGGAGGCCACCCCAAAGGAAACTTTCATAGATTTCAGTGTCTTCCAAAGTGTGAGAAACGAGAGGAAAAGGAAGGTGGGAGAGGGAAGGGGGCCACAGGGCGGGCACAGCGACACAGGATGCAGCCAGGGCTGACATTTCTCCGGCTGGGCAAAGATCGCCCCAGCCGGACCCGGTCCACAGGAGAGGACACAGACTGTCCGTTCTCATTGGTCCATTTACAGCCAGCGTGAAAGCGTGAATCCTGATTGGCCAGTAACCAAGACCAACCCCGCCTTGGGTATTTTGAACTTCATTCCCGCCCAGACCCCACGGGCCTTGCAGGTTGGGGCGGAGGACGAGTGCGTGGCATCCCTTGGACCTACCCTGACCCTTTGGCACATTTAAGACACCAAGGAGGGGGCAGGGAATTCCTGGAAAGATAGGAGTCCGTTTCCCACCATCGTGATGAAACAGGAGCTGAGAAACAACATAAAGCCCGTTCTCTTCCTGGAACTGAGTCGCAAGCCGGCCGTGCAGTGTCGGGTAGTTCTCACCAATCCCCGCAAGGGAAGCTATATTGTCCCCATTATCGAGAAGGAAACTGAGGCACAAAGTGGTAACATCAGTGGCTTAGGGGTCGCTGGTTCAAGGACTCTGACGACAGAGACTAGAACTGCGCTCTGAAGGCTTCCAAAGCACGAGTTCATTCCACCGGGTGCCCCTGGCCACACTCACTCCACGCCACCCACTGCAGATCAAGCAGATTGCAGCCTCATTCTTGTATTATAAACTGACTTTTAATAATAATAAAAAAATCTATCATGAATTTAACGAGAAGAATCTGTACATGTTAAAGTAAACCAGTGCACGATGCCCTGGCCCTAGGGACCCTTCTCCGTTTCCCACAACTGGCTTAAAGCGGGTCCTCATTTGCGTCTGCTGCAAGAGATAGCGTCAAGGTCACCGCTTGCTATCCTGTATGCAGCGGCAGGAGAGGGAAGGTGGCCCCTGGGGGACAAGGGGGCCACGATGTTGGTGGGGCTTCAAGCCCCTTGGCCTCAAGGGCAGCAGGAACCCCACATCCAATCTCACCGACTGGACAAAACATCCCCTCCCTTCTTCTTCAGTGATGACATTTCCCTGCAGGCCTACAGAAGCCAAAGGGTCCCTGTGTAGGTCCTTTCACCCAGAAGGTGGGCAGGGTGGCTTCCTGCTCTCTGGCTGGCCGAGTAGTCCCAAATGCCCTGCTCTGAGAAGCTAACATCAAGAAAATAAATTACAGAAGCCACCACCGGTGTTTCCCAGTGGCCCTTCTACCTGTGTGAGATGGCATCTCTGGTGTGGTTCAATCCCCTCCAGCCCCTGACCCTGGCCAGCCACCTCGCAGACCCTCACAGTCACTCAGAGAACAAAGTTCTAACACTGACCAACTGCTAGTGAACTGAAGGTGGGTGGCAAAGGAATCATTGTCAATGCCTGTGATACCTTATGACCCTAATAGTAAAGAAGAAGAAAATACTGACATTTTAAAAATTTTCAATAATTTAGTTTTTCTTTTTTTTTTTTTTTAGTAGAACTGGGAAAAGTTGTCAATGCTACCTTATGTTGGTCCCGTTAGACAATATACCTTTCTTTGAAATTTAAAATGTCAAATATATAATCACACAACTTTAGAAAAAAAAATCTCGACAACACCAACAACAAAAAAATCCCAAAATAAACCAGAGATTTCACGCCATATAAATAAAGTCGGAGCAAATCTCGTGCCCAGGGCCGATAGCTCAAGTTCCAGGGGCCGTGATGTCAGAAGCTGGTGTGGCTTTCAAGGGTCCTCTTGGTAACATGTGTGGTGCCCTGTCTCCGTCTTTCCTGGCAGAGGCCCGGCTCTTCCGGGTCCACCAGGCAGGTTAGTACAGGGTTAGGGGTGAATCTGGAAGCTAAGGGCAGGAGGAGGAGGAGACATGTGTGGTCACCTGGAATGTGGATTAGAAGGAAACCAGGGGTTTCAAAAGTGCAGGTTTAGCCATCCCGAGGGAGCTGGGTCTGTGGGCTTCCAGCTGCAGCACCCTATGACTTGCCCGTGTCCTGAGGACTTGGAGGCAGAAGCCCAGGCCCTGGCTGCCCCATCAGCTCTGTGGGTCCCCTGTACCCCTCTGGCTTCCGGCAGAAGGTGGAGAATGTGCCAGCCCGGGGCTGATCAGCCAGTTTGTCGAAGAGTGGGAGCCCAGGCTTGTCCTCGAGGAAGGCAGTGGAGGAATCTGGGCAGATCCCGGAGCAGGTGGCAGCAGACACCTCGGGCCGTCTCTGGGAAGACCAGTGCTGCCCGCTGTGTCCTCCCAAATCCCAGCTCCAGAGGACACAACCCAGCATGGGGCATCTGGGTGTTCAGAGGTCTCCGTCCACCGGCGGCTGGCAGAGGCGGTAGAGGCTGGTGGACAGAGGCAAAGAGGGTGAGCAGTGGTCTGGGCAGGCCGGGGCCTGTTAGTGTTATTTCCATTTTTATTTGAACACAAAATCCATGCTCAGAAAGCAGAACTCAATACGTATAAAAAGATGCAGGGTGAAAAATATTTATTCTGCCCATACCCCTCCACACAGGCAGCCTCTGCCCTCCCCCCAGGGACTGGCAAGGTGTTTACAAACGAAGACGTTTCTGCATGTGCACGTACGTGTGTTCACATATGTGGGGGGGGGTGTGCTCTTCCACACTAGTAGTGGCCAACTAGACACGGGTGACATACACACAAGGTCTGTGCAGGCCCCAGCATTGCACCAAGGGCAACGCCGTGGTCTTGACAACATGCTGTGGTCATGCATGTCATTATCACTGGGGAAGCTGCCTGAAGGGTACCTGGGGACTCTCTGTACCATTTTTACAATTTCTTGTGAGTCAAATTATTTCAAAATAAGAAGTTATTTAAACCTTGTGGGCAGATATGGATGGGCAACTAGGGCAGTGGGGATGGAGAGAGGAGACAGGCTAGAAGGAGTTAACATTCCTGAAGGGGCTGCGAAGCGTGAAGCACCCAAAGGAGGGTTTAAAACAACGGGGTGGGGGCGTGGGGACGGGGTGGGGCAGGAGGCTGGGAGACTGTGAGAATGAAGCGTTACCGCAAATGCCTCATCTGGGACTGGGCCAGGCTGGTCTCTGGCATTTTTATAAATGGCTAAAAGGTTAGCTGAGGCTGGATCAGCTAAAATCAGAGCATTCTTCATTCTGCCTAAGGTTAAAGGTTGCCGCTCAAGGCTGGGAAGGCACAGACTGGGGGGCAAGCGGAAGGGCAAACCGAGCCACCCCTGCATGGCTCACTGCGGACCTTGCCTCATATTCCCAGCCGAGTGGGCGCTCCTTTGGGAGGGGACAGATGGAGTTATATATGTCATTCCCCAAAGTGGGGTCCCCATCAATGAGAAGGGAAGCCCCATCTGAGCACCAGAGGGTCTGCCTGGAGTAAGGCCGGGGGTTTGATGCCAAACCTGGGCCCTGGTCCTGGCCTTCTGGGAGGGGAGGGGATAGACAGGAGGACAGGAAGGGACAGACAGGGCAGCCACTCACCGCGGTGCACCCTGGGGCATCTGATCCTTGACTCGCAGGTTTTTGGCCAGAATCTCCACCCTGGGGCCCTGGAAAGAAGGAACCATCAGGCCTGGGACCCCCGCAAAGTATCCAGGGCATGGGAGGAAGCACACTGGGGGGAAGGGCGGGTATGTAAATGGGAAGCTGCTGAAGCTGAAATCCATGGTCCCCTCCAGATGGGGGAAAAGGTCCAGGTCTGGGGCTGAGAGCCACTGTCCCCTCAGCCTGGGATGTCCCCTCACCTGCTTGCGCATGATGTCCGTGGCCTGCATGATGCACTTGGGCAGCAGCCCATGGCTCCGCGCCAAGATAGCCGCCTGCTCCAAGGAGACGCTCAGGGTGCTCCTGCAGCGGGGCCAGAGGACAGCAGGTGATGGGAGTGACTTCCTACCCCTCCACCGCCTCCTGGACCCTACCCCACCATCATGGCCTCATGTCCTCAAGCTGTCCCCTAGGCCACGAGCAGCCCCTCCTCCCCCCAGATGGCCGCTGGACCAGTTCCCTCAGCCCTCAGCCCACCCCCCTCTCCTTCCCCTCCCCCTCCCCTCTCTCCCTCCTCCTCCTCCCACTTCCTCCTCCCCTTCCCCTCCTATCTCCTTCCTTCCCCCCTCTTCCTCCTCCCCTCCTCGGGGCAGCCACCACTCCTCACTGGCAGGCGGTTCACTGCTTCCCTGTCTGACGCCTCTCATACACAGCGCCACCCAGCACTCACTTTGCTGAGTTCTCTGTGACATTCCCAGTGCCTTGTTCAGAGGACCCACGAGTGAGTGAATGAATACTGAGTAAGTGAACGGGGAGACCCCTGGATGCCTCACGACTTGGCAGCAGGGTTTGACATGGACACAATGGACACATGGGTTCATCCCTCACTGGGTCCCGGAACGGTTCTAGAACATGGCTTTGTAGCCAGACCTCTTGGATTCAAATCCCCTCCTTCCACGTAATTACTCTGTGCCCCTGGTAAAATGCGTTAATCTCAGTTTCCCTAACTATAAAATGGGGACCATCATAGTGCACGGGTGACATCGTGGGCCAGACAGGGCTGCCCAGTGCACTGTAGGAGGCCAGCAGCATCCCTGGCCTGCACCCACTAGAGGCCAGCAGTACCTCCCTCCCCCCAGTTGTGACAACCAAAAATGTCTCCAGACATTGCCAAATGTCCCATAGGGAGCAAAATCGCCCCTAGCCAAGAACCCCTAAAATAGGCCCTACCACGCTGGCTTACTGAAAGGAGGAAAAGAGTTAATTTGCATGGAACATTAACAATGGAACCTGGTGCACAGTGAGCACTGCGCTAGTTGAAATGTTTACTCAACAAGTATTTCTCGAGCACCTGCCGTGTGCCAGGCACTGCACTAGGTCCTGGGATACAGCAGAGAACAGACCAGGTTCCTGCCCTCCTGGAGCTTGCCCTGCACTGGGAGAGGCAGAGAAGAAACAACCCCCGAGTGAAGGACGTTCTGTGTGGGTGGTGAGGGCTGCCAGGAAAGGAGAGCAGGGAGGGTGTGAGTGGGGACAGGGTGCAGTTTCAAATAGGGAGGCCTCATGGAGAAGGTGACATCCTTCTCCCTAGGACAAGCAGTGGGGGCGAAGGACAGAGGTACGAGAGTGTCCAGTGAGGCCAGGAGGCCAGTTCTGCCTAATAAAGATGAGCAATTGTTACTGTTAATGTTGAAGGAAGGTTCCGGCAGAACCACCTGCTCAACTCTGTCATTCACACTAACAGCAAACTTAGAGAAGCAGACACCGCCTCAGCCCTCCGGGACCACCTGCTACTGCCATCCCATTTCACAGACAGACAAACTGAGGTCCAGAGAGAGCCAAGGCTTTGTCTGGGCTCCACAGGCAGTGGCAGCACCAGGATTCGAACCCAGCCATCCTGCCTCCTTGCCCTGGGCCCCCCAAACCACCCCATGCCCTGACTCAGCAGTCAGACAGCTCACCTCTGCATGCCCGTGCCACACATGGCGATCTGGCAAGCTCCTAGGCGGTAACAGAGCTCTGAGGAGATGGGGATGAGGCCGGCGCCCAAGATCCCCCCAGCCCCAGGCTTGGGGTGGACGAAGGACTTCATGAGGCGGCAGAGCTCATCCAGGGCGTTGATGGGGCGTATCAGCTGCAAGGTTACAACACATGCCAGAGGATTGGGGGCACTCCATAGCCTCCACCCGGCCTTCCTCCCCCATCGCCTCCTTCTAATCCAGCTCTCTTACTGCAGCTGCCTCCCAGCTCACCTCCCTGGGGTTTACAATCCAATCCAGCCTTCTGCAAATCCTGCTCAAGAACCATATGTAGCTCCCTACTGCCCTACAAGCTGGCATTCAGTGTTCACTATATATTTCAGGTCTAACCTTTCAATTTAATTCTCTTCATCTGCCCAGGTGTGTCCCTAGCTAAGCCTGAACTAAGTACCCTCTCCTGTCCTCTCATATGGTCATGACCAGCTTGAGTGGCCCCTCCCCAAGAACAGCCTTCCTCTTCCCTTGTCCACCATGTGGAGGTACAAACGGTGGTTCTCTAACTTTCTGTGCCATGGGGATATTCTGCCAGCCAGTCTGAAGACTCCCAAGGGGCTGTGCCCCCTACTCCTCCCAGAGCCCCCAGCCTCACAGCCCCGAGGCCAGCACCCCAAAACCATCATCAGATTCAAGGCCTGCCTGAGCCTGGGGAACCGGGAGCCAAGAGAGCTGCATCTGGGTGAGCAGCAAGGAGTTTGAGCGACAGATAAGCCAGCCAAAGGCACTGAAGGGCAGCTGCTCCCAGCTCAGGCCAACGTGGACACTGGGACTGTGGGCCCCGACAGCCAGAGCTCTCCATTCCTCAAGAAAAGCTGGAAGCCTCCATTTTTATGGGAAATTTTTTGATGTCTCGGTGTTGGCAACAAATTCAAAACAAAGAAAAAGAACACTGCACGGGCCATATCTGGCGCCGTGTCCACTACTTTAACCTGTATGGGCTCCAGCCTCAGAGAAATGCTGTGAGTAATACGGGTGATGGAAGCAGCAAAGGTGAGCAGGTGCCAGTGAAAAGAAATCATTCCGGGAAGGGGAGGGAGCCATCCTCCGAGACTTCCTGGAGGAGAAACTGCAGGGGCCTGGGGGGGGGCTTCCGGGCTGGGAGTCTGGCTGCGCCTGACCCCTGAGAGCCCCCACCCTGCCCAAGCTTCCTGGAGTGGAGAGAGAGCAGGATGGGCACACCTGGTCTATCTTCACGGCCGTGGTGCTGGCATCTGTGGGCAGGTTAGACCGTTCCAGGTAAAACGCCCTGCGAGAGAAAGACAGGGCTAAGGATGGGCCCCTACACCTCCCGTCCTCCCTGCCCTTGCCTGGGTAACAACTCCTACCGCTCTGCCCCCTTCGGACTCTCAGAAAGAAATCCCTGAGCACACCTTGCAGGCTGTCCACACCCACAGGAGTCTGTTCCTCCAACAGGGAAGCAAGAAGGGGCTTCCCAGGCACTCCTCAGGTGCCACCTGTCCCTAACTGCCATCCAGAGCAGCCCCCATCCCCAGACCCCCCCAATCCTGCCTCAGTTTTCTTCTGAGCACTTCTCAGCACTTGGCACTTTACATGCTCTGTGTTCAGTGTTTTATTGCTCGCTTCCCCTTCTAGAATAGGAGTCAGCAAATTTTTTCTATAAAGGGCCATACAGTAAATATTGTGAACTGGACTGTCTCCATGGCAACACTATTCAACTTTGTTGCCAGGGCACAAAAGAAGCCACAGACTACACCTAAACGTGGCTGTGTGCTAATAAAACTTTATTTACAAAATAGGGGAGGGCCAGATTTTGACAAGCCCTGCTGTAGAATACATGCCCCATGAAAAACAGGACTTTGTTCTGCTCTCTGCTTCTTCCCCAGCAAGCACCAAGAACAGGGCCTGGTCCACGGAAGGGCTCAATTAACACGTGCTGAATGATTACAGAGGTGATATTTAAAATATTCACCATATGGCACAGAAGACATTGATAGCATTGATGAATCCAAGCAGATGCCAGTTTTTAAATAACTGGGCTGGATGTTTTCTCTGAGCAAATGAATGAAAATATCATTCTCCCATTTCCAAATGGCAGGATCAGGCCCCAGGAGGATGAAGGCCTCACCCACACCTCACCTCCCCGGGCTCCTAATTCTCAGCCTGCCTTTGCCATGGGGATATGGGTGTGCGGGGGTGAGGCAGAAGGCAAGAAGGGTGAGGGTGGCCGTAGTAGGAGCTGCAGAGCCTACAGCTCCCTCCCTGGACCTGTGCTGCCTCCTGGCGAGACCTGGCCCCACCTTCTCTGCTTCTCCCTGGGAGTGGAGGTTCTCCTGAGCAGGGCCAAGGTCCACACCCCTCACTCTCAGGCCTAAGAATCCCAGGGCCCCGGTGCCAGCTCCCACCCCCATGCAGAATGAAAGGCAGCTCCTCTCCATAGGAAGGACCCGCTTTGAAGCTCAGCCGCTGCCTAGCTGTGCAACCTTGGACAAGTTGTGTATGCTCCCTGGGCCTCGGTTTCCTCATCTGTAAAGTGGGTTAGAATGGCCCACCATGCAAAAGGCTGTGAGAATCTCACATAGGCAAAAGGCCTGCCACACAGCAGGCACTCAAGAAAGGGCATCTGGCCCACTTCCCACACCAGGCACCCATCAGGTGCCTTATATGCTAATGCCCACGCCCTCCCCCATGGACCCCAGGCAGCTACCTGAGTTTGCGGTAATACTGCTGCACTTTCTCCAGGGACTGCGCATTGATCTCCTGCTGCAAATCTTCTGCGGCCTGG
Source organism: Daubentonia madagascariensis (assembly GCA_023783475.1). Taxonomy (NCBI): domain Eukaryota; kingdom Metazoa; phylum Chordata; class Mammalia; order Primates; family Daubentoniidae; genus Daubentonia; species Daubentonia madagascariensis. Next base: position 11,654,230 of record JAKFHU010001640.1, on the reverse strand, counting down.
CTGCCTGGAGGAGGGGGCCCCTCCATATTCTCCAGGGCTATGAGGGAGACGCAGGGGGGAAGGTGGTCAGGTGGTTGGGCCCTGGTGTACCTGGTGGCCTTAGCCCGTCCCCCACAGCCCCACCCAGATGAAGGTGAAGCTCACCTTTCGTGAAGAGCACCGTGTGCAGCCTCAGGCTGGCACCACCCTCCAGGCGGGAGGGCAGCCTGGAAAAGTGGTAGCTGTCCAGGTAGAAGGCAACCTTCAGTGCCTGCCGGCTGCCCTCAATGTGGTAGAAGATGTTGGTGTCTGTGGTAAGGCAAGAGGAGGGCAGGGCGACTCACCACTGCGGCCAGAGGGGGGCCCTGGCACACCTCAACTAGAACAGCTCAGACTCCTCCTCCCCCTGCCTCCAGAGTGGCATCCTGGGACCTCCCTGTTCTCCCCATCCCAGAGGGTTAGCCTCAGACCTCCCTGCCTGCCCACTCTCCAGGGGTAGCCTCAGACAAGCCCACCCTCCCATACTGTGGCACCTCCCTTTTGCCTACTTCAATAGCTCCTGGTTTCCACTGCTTAATTCTCGGACCTGACACCGACTCTGCTCAGATGGGGAGCCCAAAGCCTTTGTCTTCGGAGCGTCCCAATGCTCCTTTTACCCCCCCGCCCAGTAGCCCAGGGCCCCTCCCTGGTAAAAGCTGCCCTCAAAAAAGGCCTGCATCTTACTCACACCCATGAGGAAGAGCTGAGGGCAGGGGTGGCAAATATGGCACTCAAACCCCGTCCTGCACCCGTGGCAGGCATCACTCATTGACCAAAGCTCTGGCTGAGCCCCACTCAGCCTAGAGACAGGCAGCCACTGCCAATCAATTCAAACCAATACCAGAAAAGAAACCTGTCGTCCTTCTAGACTCTAGACCATACATTCTCAGCAGGGGTGATACTGCCCCCAAGGAGGTAAAGATTGGTTCTTGGGAGGCAGGGAGAAAAAAACCTTATTCTTTTACTGTATCAGCACAGGCACCCAGATGAACAGACATATAGTACATCCGTAGTGTATGTCCACATAAAATTTCATGGGGCTGCAGAAATTAGGAAAAACTTGACTAAAAAAGCTTTCCATGAAATGAAAAAAAATTGAGAAACACTAAATCCAGGGCAGTGGTTCTTAAACTGCTGTGCTTCGGAATCACCTGGAGGGCCTGTCAACACCCAGATCTCAGGGCTCTGCCTCCAGGGTTTCCGACACCCGGGTCTGGGGCGGGGCCTGGGAATTCTCCTTTCTAACAAATTCCCAGGTACTGCTGGTGCAGGGGCCACATGTGGAAAACCACTGCTCTAGAACAAAACCCACTGGCTCTCAGCCCTGGCTGCACATCCAAGTCACCTGGAGAGCTCTCCTCAGACCGTCGTGCCCAGGCCGCCCCACAAACTGAATCACTAGGGACGGGGGCACCAAGAGCTCTGAATAGCTCCCCAGATGATTCCAGTGAGCAACTGGGGCTGAGACCCACTGGGCTAGACTGTGAGCTCTGAGAGGGCAGGAACAATGGCCAAATTCCTCTCTCCTGTAGCCCCAGAACCTGAAACTCTGCCTGACACATACTACACGTTCATAATTATGGGTGTGTAGACAGAAGGACGGGTGAGTGGGTGGATGGATGGATGGATGAAAGGGTGGGCATGTGGATGGATGGGTAGAAAGAAGGAAGAATCTCAGTTAATTATGGTATAAGCCCTTAAAAAATCTTAACAAGTCTTCACCCCAAAGAAGGATGTCTCTAGGATGGAATTTTAATAGGAATCGGGTACTGGTTGTCATTCTCAATTAGGAGCTATTAGAAATAGCTGGGCCTCTTTTTCCATGTGTGCCCCAAAGTTCAGCTTTGAGACTCATGTTGGGGGCAAGAGGTTTGACAGCACTGGGTACCGGGCCAACCTTGGGCAGCTGGCCTCGAGGCAGGGGAAGGACAGGCTGACCCCAGAGCAGTCCCTGTTACCCCAGAACCCCAGCTTCCATGGAGTGGGAAGAATCACTCACTGGCCACGTAGTTCTCATCCAGCTGCTTAAAGGAGAACGTGACATTGTCCAGCTCTGACAGGGTCACCCAGATGTCCTCCAGCATGGTCCGTTCCTCCTTCTGCAGGAAGAAGACAGGGTGGAGGAGTCTCAGGTGCCACCCCTGCCCTAAGGTTTCACTTCCAGACACTGGGCTTCTAGTCAACATACCAGACTGGGGCCTGCCAGGTGCCAGGTCCTCATGTGACTCCCCAGACTGGCTGTGAAGTCACGGTTTGCTCTATGGCTTGTCCTGTGCCTCCCAAGGGTGAGAACTCATCTCTGCTTTCATCTGCTGAGTGGCCCTAGTGAAGTCACTTCCTCTCTTACCTGGCCCACCACACCAAGCCTCTAACTCAACCACTTCAAACCTGACACACTCAAGTAAAAGTCCCCGTTTCCTTCCTCAACCTTCTCCAGTGGGTCCCATCTCAGCCAACAGCACCAGCACTCACCCAGTCATCCAAGCTCCAAACCTCTGATGATCTCTCCATTCCTCTCCCCCACACCCTACGTGCAATCCAACACCCAGTCCCGGCGGGTCAGCCACGACAGGTACTCCAGGCCCACCCACCTCCCTCCAACTTCCCACTCACCTCTCGAGTTCAAGGCACTACCATCTCTGGCCAGGAGGACCACACCAGGTTTCCCTGCTGCCACCCTTTGCCCCCAAACAGGCCACCCTCCCCTACGACTACAAGTTATCTTTGGAAGCTTAACCCAAATTATACTACTCACCTGCCTCAAAGCCCCCAAACCCTCCTCTGCTCCCAGAATAATGTCCCAGGCCTTACAGAGCTGATCCCAGCAACTCCCCCGCCAACCCTACCCCCTCTGCTTAGGGCCTTTGCACACTCTGTTCCCTCTGCCTGGGACACTCTTCCTCCGATCTGGCTGGCTGAGGTCTCAGCTCAAACATGACCTCCTCAGAAAGGCAGTCTCTGACCACCTAATCCAAGGAAACTCCATCGCCTTCTGTACTTTCTGCATGGCTTCCCTTCTTTCCATCCTCCCCACTGCTTCTTAATCTGCTTCCCTCAACAAGAAAGTCAGCTTCAGGCCCCCAGCACCCAGCTCAGAACCTGGCACATCACGTTGTTTGGAGAGTGAACGAATCGGCCCCGCATCCCCCTCTAAGAGCAAAGTGCAGGAACCAGGTGAGAGCGGATCTCCCGCCGGGCAGGCGCCGTGTGCAGCCGCCGCCAGCAGGGGGCGCTCCCGGCCCACACGTCCCCGCAGCCGGCAGGTGGGGCTTCCCGAGCCGGCCTCGGACTGCAGCGCCGACACGCGGGCCCTTGCGGGATGCTGAGCAGCGTCCCTGGCCTCCACCCCGCACACCTCAGCTGTCACCACCAAAAATGTGTCCAGACACTGCCGAGTGTCCCCCAGGGGGTAAAACTGCCCTTGGTCGAGAACCACTAGTCTGTACCTTTTATTCTACTCATTTGTTCACACTGTCTCCCTCCCACTAGGACAGCAGATCCCTGAGCTCAGGGACTCTGGTTTGTTCACTGCCCGATCCCCAGTGCCCACAGAGGGGCACATAGTAGGTGCCGGACAAACAGCCGCCGCATGACCGACCAGGCGAGCGGGAGCCTGAGTGAGCGGCCCGGGGTGGGCACCGGCGGTGGCCAGCAGCACGGGTCTCCCGCCCTCCCACCCACGCTCACTCACCACGGTGGCGGGCGAGAGCAGGGACTGCCAGTGCAGCAGGACGCCTGTGGCTGCCACCTGCTCCAGCCACTTGCGGCTGGCGTCGCGGCTGCTCTCCTCGTACTCGCCGTTGTTGTTGTAGCGGTAGCTGAGGGCCGCCAGCAGCTGCTCGGAGAAGGTGCACACGGCGGCCACCAGGGCCTGGCAGAAGATGGCATCCCTGCGCAGCTGCAGCTCCGTGTCTGGGGACAGAGGGGGGCCTCGCTGGCGGGGTGCTCCTGTGCCATCAGCCGGCCCACACCCCAACCCTGGGCCCAACCCTAGGCCCAACCCTAGGCCCAGGACTCCCCGTGGGCCTCCCACAAGGGGCTAACTTTAGGCCAAAAATTAATCCCAGCTGCCAAAAGCCAGTTCCACAAAAACCAATTCTCCTAAAGCAAGCCCATTTGCCAAAATACTCCCTTCTCTCAATGGCCCATCTGCCTGCCTAAAAACAACTTGTGATTTTCCCTAAGGCTTTCCCAAAACCCTGTGTCCTCAGCTGTTTCTCCACGTGTTCCAGGATTTCTTGGCCTTGGCCAGTTGAACGCCAATGATGATGCCAAGCTCTTCTGCCAAGCTCCACGTTTTAAGAAATGCAGTTTACCATTCTCTCTGTTTTTGAGAATTATGCTTTCTTCCTGCCCCTGCCTCTTCCTTCACCCCTGATGCTTGACCTTGACGTGGTTTGAAGAAATGGCCAATTTCAGGCAATTGGTCTTTCGGGGTCTCAATCTTGGGAAGGAATTCTTTTCAACAATTGGCTTCTGGCCAACAGGGTTTTAGTGACCAATTTTGACCTAGATCCTACTGTAGCTCCCTCTTGGTTGAGAATTTCTGGAAAGAAGTGGGAGACAGAGAAGGTCTCCAAGATGCCCCCAGCCCACCTTCAGCCTGTTCCTCTTCCCCATCTGCTGGATGGGAAGTCTCCAGGCTGGGGCTGAGGGCTCTAATGGCAAAGAGCCTCTCTAATCATGTCCTTGTCAGCATCCACCCAAGCCTGGAAGGTGGCAAAAGATGGGGCTCCTGGCTCTAGGGCCCTGAGACCCACCCCTTGGACACAAGAGGAAGAAGCAAGGTTCAAGCAGATCTTGGAGGGGCTACAGGCCAAAGTGTTTTTCCCCCAGTCCAGGCCCTCACAGACCAGGGACAGTCAACCTTGGATGGCAGAAAAGTCCTCCCCCGGGCTGTGGCCAGAAGCACCCACTGCCAAGATGGCCTCTCTTGGATACACCTGGGTATGTGCACCACACATGCCTTCAAAGCCCTCACCTGTGCATTTCAGCAAGGCCAGGAGTAGCTGGTTCTTCCCATCTGGAAGGAAAAGGGACAGAGAAAGGTGGAGGGGCTGAGAGGAGTTAGCAGAAGGTGACAGCAGAGCTGCCCCCAGGCCCCCCTTCATAGCCAAGCTCTGGGTGGGGAAGGTTGTGCTCAAGAAGCTTTTACCGCATCTTGGGTGAACTCCTGGAACCCCTGTACGTCCAGGGAACGGGACCCCAGCTGTTAGCCCTATCTGTTTACACGCACACGGCAAGCAAAGACTAAACCTGCCCTTTTAACCCCTGGGCCATAGCCCCTGCCCTACACCCTGTACACACATATGTGGGCACACACTCACGTGCATACATACATACAGGTACACACGTATTCACAGACACTCACACATCAACAGACACCCACACACGCAGGCACGCCACACACATGCAGACACATACGCTCGCACATGGCCTCACATATGTATGCACATTCTACACAACCCTACACATGCAGAAAAAGCTCATTTTTTCCAGAGAAAGGCCTAACATCCTGTCTCTTTCCTTCAGAAAGACGCTCTTGGGCCCAGAAAGGGCTTAAAAGAAAAATTTGAAAGGCCTTTGAATCTGGCCTCTCAAGGTACTTTCTTCCCTAGAGAGGCACATAAGGCTCAGGGCTGGGCATGGTGCTGATGAGGAGAGCAGCTGCTGGGCCTGCATTGCTCAGGACCCACAGTGCACTGGGCTGAAGCCCCACTGTGCACCAGACTGAGGACCCACTGTGTGCCTGGCTGAGGACTCAGCATGCCCAGGCAGTGAACCAAGTGCTCGATTTGTACTGACTCATTTAATCCTCACAACAACACGTGAGAAAGGTAGTAGCACTGTGAGCCCATTTTACCCATGAAGAAACTAAGGCCCAGGGAAGTCAAGGAACTTGGCAAGGTCACACAGCCAATAGGTGGGCAGGCTGGGTTTCAAGCCCTGGTGGTCTAGCTCCAGAGTCCACACTCTTAACCAGTCACAGTTTGGGAAAACAGGCCAGCTCAGGGGCAGTAGAGACTTGCAACTCAGAGGCTGCTGTTCCCTGGGGGAATGGCCCAGAGTACTCACACTTGCTGTCCTGGTCAGAGGTCTCCCTGGCCTGGATCCTTCTAACCCAGGAGACTTGGACTCAGATGCCAGCAAGGGCCAGGCAGGTGACGTCAGATGCACAGAGCGGACACCAGGCCGTGGGGAGCACTGGGGACTGTGGTGAATTGGAAGGCACCCCTGCCCCATCTGAAGGGAGCCGCCACTCGTCTCCAGCAGAGGGGCATGTGGGCATGGGGGACTGTGGGCCTGGTGTCACCCAATCTTCTGGTTGGCCAAGAGTAGCAAGAAATCTAGATTTTTATGTGAGATCTCTGATTGTAAACACGAGCAGCAGATTCACATTTTTTAATGCTGCAGCATCAAAATCTATCTATCAGTAGACTGACCAGCTTGTGACCCTGATAATACAGAAACCGAACTAAACTACAGTTTTGGAAGCTGAGAAAGAACAAGTTCTGCCTTTTCAGCCTCCTGACCCTGCAAGGAAGCCTCAGCATAAATGGCACCCACTCGGTGGCTCTCTGATGACATGTATCCAACCCCAGAACCCTGCACAGGACAGATGCTCAGCTGAGAGGGGCACTGCTCTTCATGTCCCTTCCCTGGGCATGGAGAGACATGGGGCACAGAGGGGGACCTGTTCCTGATCCCTCCGCATTCCACATTCAGACCCAAGGCCACAAAACCCACACAGACATATCCTCCCCCGCCCCTGACCTTCCACGTGTCTCTGAATGTTGTCCACCAGGGTCTTGATGGAGCTGGGGAGGTTCCAGGGGTCCTCCTGGATGCTGATCTGGATCAAGCTCCGGCCACGGATTGTACACTCTTCTTTCTGTTTGAACTCTGGGGCAGGAAAGTGGCATGAGGGCCAGGGCAGGGACGGAGGCAGCTTTGGAGAAAGGTGGCACAAAGGCCTATGTCCCATCACAGATCCCAAAGCTCATAATCCCAGGTCAAGGGAGCTAGCAGGACTCCTGGTATTATCTGCTCTATGGAGGGCAAACACTCAGTGAGCGTGTTGCTGCCTCATGGTACCACGCCCACAGCAGGCACCACCAGCCAATCTCAGGACCCCTTCCTGCCGGTCTGAGGCTGGCACTCCCCACAGCTACAAGCCAGCCAGCACAGCTCGAGAATCAGTCAGGGCATCCTTTTCTCCTACGCCTGGGTGCTGCAGCCACAGAAGGGTGCTCAGGTACTACCTCCTCGTAGCCACAGCCAATCGCACTGGCACATGAGCTGTAACCTAGTCTAACCCTTTCCTTACACAGAGGAGGAAGCCCAGGCACAGAGTCGGAAAGTGACTTGCTCTAAGTTACATAGATGGGTAGTGACAGAGCTCAGACTTGACTCTGGCCCCAGCAGGGCAATTCAAAGGCCAGGCACAGGCCCCTGTTCCTTTGGCCTCTTCCTTGCTACAATATCCCAGTTTCTGACATAGTTGTGGTTTGGATTCCTCTGGGTTTGCTGTTTCTGCTTTCTGAGGTCCGTCCCTGAGAGATGATCCTAGGACAGCAGGATGGAAAGCTGAGCTAGGGGTGTCCTGACTCCTTACCACTTCCTAACCTTACTTAAGGACAACAGCCTGTCTGCATTCCTATCTCCTACACCCTGAGAGCTCCCTGAGGTCAGGGCAGTGTGAGAGTCATCTCAGGGTCCCCAGTGTCCAGCACAAGGCCTGCCAAAAGCTGGTTCTTGGGAATTATTTACTGGATGAGAAGGTGGGTAGACAGGTGGGTAGATAGATGGATAGATGGATGGATGGATGGATGGATGGGTAAGTGGGTGGAAAGATGGATGGGTGGATGAGTGGGTGGATGGACGAGTGGGTGGGTGGAGAGTGGGTGGGTGGATGGAGTGGGTGTGGTGGACGAGGTGGATGATGGACGAGGGGTGGGTGGAGTGGTGGTGGTGGGGTGGGTGGAGAGTGGGTGTGGACGGGGGTGGGTGGATGACGAGTGGGTGGGATGGACGAGTGGGGTGGTGGGTGGGACGAGTGGGTGGGGGGAGGTGGGGGGACGATGTGGGGGGGAGAGGTGGGGGGACAGCGGTGGGCGGGCGGACGAGCGGGTGGGCGGGCGGACGAGCGGGTGGGCGGGCGGACGAGCGGGTGGGCGGGTGGACGAGCGGGTGGGTGGATGCGCAGGTGGTAGGTGGGCAGACAGGTAGGTGGGTGAGTGGGGGGAAGGCAGGTGGGAGGACAGGAGGAATTTCAATTTTCTTTCTCTCAATCATCTCAAGAAGAAAGTCCCAGTTTGGTGCGGGAAAGCCCTTAACACTTCAACCCATGAATCCCTCCCTTAATAAAGAACAAAGAGCCTTGGGCAGGCAACGGTATCTAACTGCAGTTTAATGACATTTTTTGTCATTGTTTCCACTGAATTTATCATTACAGTTTACCATTGATTTATGGTATGTTATTCTGGCTTTCCATATATAGGGAGTTTAATTAGGTCCTTTCAAAAATTAAATTTTTAAAAGACATAGTTTTTCTTTAAAAAAAGTTATGTCAATAATAAAACAGGCAGCAAATGAGCATGGCTGAAAAACTGTGAAGGAGTAAGCAGATTCCGTAATGTGGCTAAAATGATGAAGGTCTCAATGTCTGAGGTCTGGTGCTCCAGGCCTCCCCCACGTGTCACAAATGCGCAGGCCCAGAAAGGCCCAGAGACAGCCCGGGGGTCCACCAACTTCTGTAAAGAGCCAGATAGTAACTATTTTAGCCTTTGCAGGGCCTATGGTTTCTGTCACGTATTCTTTGTTTTGTTTTTTGCTTGTTTTGTTTCGACAGCCCTTTAAAAACAACAACAACAACAAAACCAGTCTTAGCTCAGAGTCTGTACGTGGGCTGATTTGGCCCATGGGGACGAGCCCATAGCCATTCAGCAAGACAGGGACAGAGCTGCATGGGTGCCAGGTGTCCTGCCCTGATCCAGCCCCCTTTCCCTGTCACAGGCTGTCTACTGTCTCCCTGCCGGATGCTGGGTGTCTGCTCACCTTGTAAGCTGTGGTCCATGGGGAAATGCTTGGTCTCTTCGAAAGCTCTGCTCATGACTGGCCCTTTGAGGAGTGCGTTGATGGAGTCCACCTGGGCAGCAAGAAGCTCTGGGTCAGTTTGGACCTCATGACCCTCCAGACTGCAGGGATCTGTGACCCACGGCCCCTGCTCCAGCCCCTGCGTCGTGGGATCTCACCGGAGGTGAGAGAAGGAACCAAAGGTCACACAGACGTGGGGCAAAGGTCCTACCTGGTTGAAGAGATGCTCCAGGCAGCCGTGAAGCTTGTCCTGCTTGTCTGATGGGATCCGCATGTCACAGGGCAGCTCATCCCCTGGCAGGATGGAGAAGCCACGGCCATCAGCCATTCCTGCCCACCCCCCTCACACCTCCCGACCTTTCCCAGGAAGGCAACGCAGCTACAGAGCTCTAAACCCACAGGGGATCTGGAGTCTGAAGACGCAGGTCCTAGCTGTGAGTCACTGGGCGAATCACCTGACCTCTCTGAGCCTCAGTTTCTTCATCTGCAAAATGGGCAACAGGCACTCAGGCATTACAAGATTGTAAGGCATTGATATTATTTCCATGCTGCAAATGAGGAGACTGAGAAGCAGAGAGAAGGAACTGGACCCAAGTCCGATTAAATTTTTAAGCACAAACTACCTCTGGAAGGACAAACGGGACGGTAGTGACAGTGGGCACAGTAGTGACAGCCTGAGAACCAGGAGGCTGGAGCACAGGCAGGAAGGAGATTTGTCACTGTGCACCCTCTTGTGCCTTTTGGATTATGAACCCTGTGGGCATACAACCTACTCACAAAATGAAATTTTTAAAAGTCTGAAGTAAACAAGACTAAAAAACAAATTTGAGGCTTTCAGTAAAAGTTGCAAATAGAATGTGATCTAATTTGTAAAATAGTATTTACGTCTGTCCATCCAACCATCCACAATCTACCCATATGTCCATCTGTGCATAAGTACACACTCATCAATGACAACTCCAAATACTGGCCACAGTCATTCCTGAGGGAGATGAGATTCTGATTTATTTTTATGTACTATTTTTGAACTGTTCTGTGTCGCTTAGGGTTTTGGTTTGAGCACGTGTCCTTTTTTATGGAAACCATCAGGTCTCCCTGTTTAGTGATGTCAAAGCACTCATCACAACTGCACATCATACGTGATCATACACAATCACATGGAATTGCATTATGTGTGTTTTTCTTTGTTCCATGTCCATGACATTCATGGAGAACGTCAGCTCCATGAAGGCTGGAATCTTTGGCCCATCCTCTGCTTCCCAGAGCCTAGCACGTAGTAGGTGCTCAATAAATATTTGCTGAATAAATGGATGGAGGGAAATAAAGTACAATACTATGCAATATAATGCAAAACAATGTAATGTAGACTAAAGTGTAATAAAATAAAAATAAAACAAAATCTCACCAAGGGGCCACTGTCCCCGACCACAAGCCACTCCACTCACCAGACCCCATCTCGTCACTGCCCAGGTAGGAGCTGTTACTTCTCACGCTGGTGTAGGACAGGACCGAGTCCCGATTGCTGTTACACTCACTGCAAAGGGGCCGAGAGAAAGGGCCAAGTCACCTTTGGCTCATGCCTTCTGGTCCTGGCACAGGAACCCACTTTCTGGAGTGTAGACAAAACCCCTGGGTTCTCAGGTGGACATCTAGCCCAGAGAGGGTACCGAGGGCCAACTACCAGTGCCAAAGCCAGGGAAGGTTGGCCTGATTTTTCCACGTCTGAAGGTGTGGAAACATTCCTAGGCCCTAGCACAGAAACACAGAAATGGTAGGGGGACAGTGAATCGTTTTCACTCAGATTTCACTCTGTGCAGAGTCCCCGGTGCTTCCCCGAGCATATCACTTCTCATGTGGGACAGCCTTGCTCTGGATATACCTGCACCTACCACATTTGACCACATGGCTCCGTTTTCTGTCTCCCCAGCCTGGAAACCTCATGAAGACAGAGACTACATTTGATTCGATACAGCTCAAGAACTCAGAAGGTACAGGGAATCAAAAACCACAATCATAAAATTCTTTTTTTTTTTTTTTTTTTTTTTTGAGACAGTCTTGCTGTGTCGCTGGGGCTAGAGTGCAGTGGCATCATCATAGCTCACTGCAACCTCAAACTCCTGGGCTCAAGCGATCCTCCTGCCTCAGCCTCCCCAGTAGCTGGGACTACAGGTGTGCACCACCACGCCCAACCAATTTTTCTATCTTTAGTAGAGACGGGGTCTCACTCTTGCTCAGGCTGGTCTCAGACTCCTGAGCTCACGTGAACCTCCCACCTCGGCCTCCCAGAGTGCTAGGATTACAGGTGTGAGCCACTGCGCCCAGCCCTGAAATTCTTTCCTTCACCTTTTTGATGATTAAAGGAAAAATCAAAGGATCCAAAAGTGTAAGAATGAAAAACCGAGAGATGGAGAAGTCTTGGACTACAGACAAGCTGTCTTGTTATACAGACACCAAGAAATCTGGAAATGGTGGACCAGTCAGATCCTTTAAAGACTGAAAGACTATTTATTAACTCTGGGAGGACTGGGGTGAAGGTCTGTCTTCTTAAATTTTATCAGTTCTGTTTTTTGCTCACAAACAACTGAAGCAACCCTCTAAGATTCTACTGAAACTATAATGGTCACATATATTAATACATATGTAACATGTATTTACTTACTATATGGTTTACTATAGGAAATTGACTTTTAGTCTATTTAACTCACCAATTATAGATGAGTTAAAGGATCTCACTGATCTTGTTATAATTAACTTAACCAGTAGAAAAACAATTCAGATCTTCTCAGAGTTAGGAGGGAAAAATAATGCTCTTCCTCCTTGGATCAAGTACAAATAGTATTTGCTGCAAAAACCATGCCTCAGGTTGGGTTTTAAAACACACCACAGAATCTTAACCTTTTCTTGGACAGCATCCCATCAGCATGCGTGCAGTGACAACAAGCAGAATGGAGGATGTCCACATGGGGCAGGCCCTGAAATGTCAGCTTTGGGGCAGGGGAGCCCAAGGGGGCATTCTGGGATGAGCTTGGGGGGCTCAGATAACCTCCTAGAACCACACTGTTAGCAACAGCACCCCGATGCCACTGCATCCTAGGAAATGTCCCACTGGTTCTGACTTTCCCACAGTCAGTGGCCTCAGCTGTCCCACTGGCCATCGGCACCAACTCTGGGCTGCCCATGGCTACACCCACCTGTAGGAGTCGCGGTAGCTCATGGTGTCGTGGCCTGAGTCCTCCTGGTCCTCCTCGGACACCTTGAAGCACACTTTCTTGATGCCCCCGTGGTCAGTCCTGTCCATCTCGTTCTCATCACTGACCAGTGGAGAGGAGGAGGCCTCCTCAGCCAAGGGCGGGTCGCAGGACCCCCCCGAGGTCGGCTCCGTGATGGTGGACAGCAGCCTGCAGGGAGCAAAGACCTTGAAGTCAAAGATACAGGCTGACCTCTGTGTCCCTTCCTTGAACATCTCGCCACCAACTGCAGATGCAGAGCACCGCCCCTCCTGTTGGGGGCGGTGTGAGACGCGCAGGTTCTTATTTCCTGGCCAAGCCACGCAAGGCTCCATGGCACAGAACATGAGCTGGGAAATTCTGTCTATAAAGACCCCGACGGCAAACCTTTCCAGGTCATACGGTCTTAGCTACAACTGCACAACTCTGCCACCGTAGTGTGAAAGCACCATGGACGATGTGTAGGCAAACAGGCATGGCTGTGTTCCAATCGAACTTTAAAAAAAGGAAAAAAGCAGTAGGCTAGATTTGGCCCATGGGCCACAGTTTGTCAATCCCTGGCATAGAGAGTAATGGTTAAGAGTGTGAGGTTTTGAAGCCAGACAGACCCCAGATTCATATCCTGATATTGCCATTTCCTAGCTCAGAGACCTAATGCAAATTATTTAAAGTCCCTGAGACTCAGCTTCCTCATCTATAAAATGGGGCAATATCAGTACCTACTTCATAAGCTTCTGTGAAGATTAAGGCAGTTAAGACATGTAAAGTGCTCAGAACAGTGTCTGGTGCCTTCTAAGTGGTAAACCCTGGCTAGATGTAATCCTACCACATCTCAGTCAGTATCATGATTAGCTCCATTTTACAGATGAGGAAACCAAGGTTCAGAGAGGTTAAGTGACTTGCCCAGGGTTGCACAGCTGATAAGTGGCAAGGCCAGGATTTAAACCCAGACCTCCCGGCTCCAGAGCCTACATTTTTTTTTCCCTTTATCATGGAAAATTTCCATCATCCACAAAAGTAGAGCAATGAGTGTGATGAACCCCAGATCTCCAGCAGCCAGCTTCAACAATGGCAGCTCAAGGTCCACCTTGTCTCCTCAATGTTTCCCATTGCTTTCTCTTTCTCTGGAGTATTTAAAACAAGTCTAAGACAACATACAATTGCCCCTGTACATACTCCCATATGTGTCTCTAATATATAAGAGCTTTCTCTTAAACCAATGGTTCTCAACTGGGGGCAATTCCCCCAGGAAACATTTAGCTATGTCCAGAGACACTGTTAGTTGTCACAACTGAAGGGGATGCTGTTACTGGCATCTCGTAGGTAGAGGCCCCGGAGCTGCTAAGCATCCTCCAATGCACAGGACAGCCCCCACAACAAAGAATGCTCTGGCCCAAAATGTCAACAGTGTCAAGGCTGAGAAACCCTGTTTTAAACATAACCACACTGCTCTTACTGTGCCTAGTAAAATTAGTCATTCCTGAACACCATCTAGGATCCAGCTCTGTGTTCAACTGTCCCCGACTGTCTCAAAAATGTCTCCTCACAGTTGGCGTGAGGCCCCTAACCAGGTCCAGCTGCCGCGCTGGCTGATGTGTCCCTCGAGCCTCTTTAATCTCCAACAGACCCTCCTCCTCCCCAGGCCTGCTTCCTCCCCATCATTCACTAGTTGAAGAATCTGGGTCATTTGTCACATTGACTCACCCACCCTCTGGATTTGGCCAAATGCATCTCTGAGGTGCCATTTAACCACCCTCCACCCCCCACATCCTACAGCTGAGCAGTGAGACCTCGAGCCTTCATGCACCGACGGTTCCAGCTCTGTTGGCGAGAGCACTTGTGGGCAGTGCTGCATGTGTGTCTGGCTGCATCACAGCACAATGGACATCGTGCCCAGTTGTCTCTCTGCCACATTAAAATGACAAAGTTTTACAGACAGCTTTAGCCTCGCTGAAGATCACGGCCTACATCCATTATGTCATTAGAGCAGCGGTTCTCAGTCAGGGATGACTGTGCCCCCCAGGGTGCGTGTGGCAACGTCTGAAGCCATTTTTGGTTACCACAATTGGGGGTGGGGGTGCTATCGGCATCTAGTGGGTAGAGGAGAAAAATGCTGCTAAATAGCCTATAATGCACAGGACAGCCCCCACTACAAAGAATTATCCCACCTAAAATGTCAGCAGAGCAGAGGTGGAGAATGCCTGCCCCAACCTCCTCTCCTGTTGATCTGGGTGACGCCTTGCTCACCTGTTGATCTGGGTGACGTATTGCTTCATCTCCTTCAGGGCCACATCCAGTTTAGTGAAGAGCTGCAGGTAGGCATCCTGGATCTCACGGTCCTCCTGCTTGAGCAGGAAGCTCATGCCCCGGTTCTCCTGGCCAAGGGCCTCATTGGCTGGCCCAAACACGCTGTCATTGAGACCGTGGCCTTGGGGGTCTTCGTCTGCAGCAGGCAAGCACTTCCAGGATGGGGCAGCCATGGTGGTGATGCAGTGCTGGGTGTAGGACATGGGGTTCAGGTGGCCTACGGTGGAGGAAGGGAGAGCTGACTCGGAAACAGCCCCCAGACACCATGGGCCTGCTGGGCAGAGGAATACAAACCCATTTCAAGGATCCCAACGAATGAGAAAATTTTCCCTTTTAAATATTCTTAATCCATTAGGTTAATTCAAGAAGCAAATTTCAGTCTGGTGCTAATATGCTTTAAACTACTGGGATCATTTTCCTGCCTGCAATGCAGATGTGATGGCTGGAACTCCAGCAGACATACTCCAGGCATGCTGAAGGCTAGGAGCCACCTATAGAGAAGATGGCACAGAAAGACAGAGGAGCCTGGGTCCCTGATGACCAAGGAGCCGCCACTGCAGCCTGGACTGCCGACCTTCAGACATCTTCGGTTTTAGTATCTGGGGAGCAAGATCTGAATACACTTTCTAACAGACACAGGCAGGTACCTTGCTCTGGGTCAAGGCCAATGAGGGAGGGTTTGCGGCCGAAGCGGATGCTGAAGGACCTGCCAACCGAGGGGGTAGTCTTAGGGTAGGACACTTCCATGAGGTTGATGTGGCAATTGGTGGGGCAGAAGTCCAGACCACACAGCGGATGGGGCTCCAGGGGTGCTTGTTTGAAGGGTGGGCTGACCCTGCTCTTCAGCTGGGCTGCAAACTGGGAGAGGTAGAGGACAGGGGTCATGAGTCAGGGGTCAAGGTCTGGAAATTCTGGCCTACCCCCAGAACCCACTTTACCCTGGCCTAGGCCAGATATTCCAAAATTGGACAAAATGCCAATAGCTCCAGGTGGAAAAGTGCATTTCCCTGTGCTGTTTTTCACTGGGTCCAGATTTCAGGGCTGGCCTGGAGGAATCTGAGGCCTCTGACAATTCACCCTCATTCATGTCTCCATTTAAGCTGCGCCTGAGCTGTCCTTAAGGCACTGTCTCTCCTGCCCCTCAGACGATGAAGTTCAGGTGGGGCTGCCTCCCCACCCCCACAGTAACTGGGACAGGGCTAGGCAAGTGACTCAAGCCAAACCAATAAGAGCCTCCTTCAAGTTAATTTTCCACTGGGGTTGCTAAGGCTAGAGCTACTGAGGGCTGTCCTGTCACCACATGAGAAGGGCCTGCCTGAGAGTGAAGCCAACACAAAAGAAAACAAAGTCAGGAGACGGAGACAGGCCACATTCCTATGATATTGTCATATCTATTTAAGCACCTGGATACAACCATGCCTGAAGTTCACCTCTGCACTGTTCAGTAATATAAACCAATAAATTCTGTTTGTTTAAGCTACATTGGGTTGGGGTTTGACATTTACAACCAAAATATCCCAGGCTGAGACCCTGTATCTGGGAGCCTGTGGCAGAAACCCTGTAGGGAGCAGGTACCTCCTGGTAGCAGGCGATCCTCTGGCCAATGCGCTCCAGCTTGGTGTCGCAGATGTTGCGGAACTCATAGTGGGGCATGGTCACGATGGCACTGCTCAGGGCCATGAGCCGCCCACAGTTCTGCACGAAGACACTGTCGTCAGCAGCAAAGGCCTTGAGAATCTGCAGAAACATTAACAGCTCCTGAGTCTTCCCTGTGTGCCAGGGAGGGTCTTAAGTGGTTTTCCTGCAGTGACTTCTATATGCCCAGTAATACCCCTGTGAGGTCAGGTCTATTACCAGCCCATTTTGCAGATGAATAAACTGAGGCTAAGGAATAATAAGTCACTCTCCTCAGTCCCACAGCTACCAAATGGTGGAACAAGGACTAGAATCTAGGGCTCCAGGCTGTTCTGAGGAAATTGGAATCAGGCTTCCCCCATCCCAGTCCCTCACCCCACCCCTAGTCAGAGAAACTGCCCCCCAACCCCCAGAGCAGGACAGGGCAGTGCCCAGCGAGACCTTGGCAGTGAGTCCGAAGCAGCCACGGGGCTCCACAATCTTCTCCAGCACGTGGCACCTGACGCCCGCTGTGCTCACATATTCATACACCACACCATGCTCCAGGTGCACGTTGTCCACAGTCAGGCTGACCACAGGGCTGTCCTCGTGCAGGCTCAGCTGGGGACCCAGGGACAGCAGAGGGAAGGCTGAAAGCCAAAGGGGCAGACAATATTGAGGAGGGGGCACCACTCAACAGCCAGGCAGGCCCTGCCACTAGCACAGCTGGCCCCTCATGCTTGACAGGCGGGGAAATCGAAGCCTGTCCTGCAGCTCTGTTTCTGCTGGCTCACTGCTGTGTACCCTTATCCTGGAAGATTTTCCTTCTAGGAATCAACCCTTGTGCCCCATTCTCAGTCTGTGTGGCTCAGAAGAGGCTGAGCCCCACCCGCACCCTCCCCCTGACGTCTGGTTCCACAGATGGGCAGGAGACACAGGCCTGGCCAATCAGCATATTCTATTCCCCCTCTTCACAGTGATTGGTTCAGGATCAAGCATGTGACCCAAGGGGGGCCAAAGACAGTCAGGTCTGGGACTTCTGCTGGATCTACAAAGAGAAGGGGACATTCTCTTTTTCAACTGGATTCGAAGCTGCCAGAGCCACCATGCAGAGAAACCCCATGTAAGAGGGAAGCCAACACAGAGGGCTGAGAACTGGAGAGAGAGAAAGACTTCTCATGATACTGCATAAGGCACTGGATCAAGCCAGACCTGAAGCTTGATTAACCCCACTCTGACTTTTCAGTTTGCTGAGCCAATGTTTTTATGTAACCCTCATTAACACAGGCCCGGAGATGCTAAATGACTCCTCAGAGGCCACACAGCTAGGCAGTGACATACCTAGGAAACAAAACAGGCACTTTATCAGAGCGTACTACTTTCCTTCCCACCCACTCCAGAGAGCCCCTGCGCACAAACACCATCACTCTGCCCTCACCCTTATACTATGTCACTACCTACCAGTTTCTTGTTCCTTTGCTCATTGTTTCCTCACATGTCAGGTCCATGAGGGCAAGCACCCTGTCTGCCTTGTTCATTTTGTATACCCAGCTCCTAGAACAGAGCCTGGCACATAGTAGGTGCATCCACTTGTTGAACAGAGGAGCAGGGACTGCCACCTCCTCTCCATGTGGTTTACCATCATTCCTAGGAGTTGCCCACATGCCTGGGGAAAGAAGCCCACAGCCCTTTCCTCTTAGAGGGGCATAAAGTGGACTCAGAGCTGCCAGCTGGCTTCTCCCTCCCCCTGCCAGCCTGTCTTTGTTAGGATCCCACTGCTGGGCCATGTGTGTATCAGTGGTGAGAGGATGGCTCCCCAGCCAGCCCTGCAAACCCTGCTTCTTTGCCAACCACTGAAGTTACCAGCAAGGAACCCAGAGCTGTCAGGCACAGAGGCATCCAGAGCCTCTAGTCTTCCCACAGCATCTGCCCCCACCCCCACCCAGAAGCAATGCTGGGCAGAGCCCAGGGAAGCAACTGGAGAGTGAGGATTAGTATTCGACCCACAAATAATTCCAGGGTGCCTACTGTGTGCCTGCACAGTTCTCGACTCTGAGAAGACATCAAGGAATAAAACAGACAAAATCCCTGCCCTCACGGAACTTACACTCTAATGGGGAAGACGGAGGGAAACAATAAACAAATAACCATATGATATATATCAACTAATACATGGTGAGGAAAAATAAAATAGGATAAGGAGACACTGAGAGACAGAAGTGGCTTATTTAATTAAGGCACACAGGGTGGCCTCTCAGGAGGTGATATTTGA
Source organism: Daubentonia madagascariensis (assembly GCA_023783475.1). Classification (NCBI taxonomy): domain Eukaryota; kingdom Metazoa; phylum Chordata; class Mammalia; order Primates; family Daubentoniidae; genus Daubentonia; species Daubentonia madagascariensis. The sequence goes on along the minus strand of JAKFHU010001640.1, from coordinate 11,635,696 downwards.
GTGAGATCAGGAGGGTAAGGCGATGAGTCCTCCGGAGAAGAACATTCTAGGCAGCGGGAACAGCACGTGCAAAGGCCCTGGGGCAGGAATACATGCAGCTGGACTGCATGGAGCAGAGAGAGCGAGTGGGAAGGCGATGGGAGGTGAGGCTGGGGGGCCAGGCTGGCCCAGATCACACAGGGCCTTAAAGGCCATGGTAAGGATTTGGTCTTTGCCCTGAGTAGAGAGGGAGCAATTGGAAGGTTCTGTTTCCATTTTTTGAGAATAGCCCATAGGAGGAGGAGTCAGGCAGGGCAGGGAGAACAGTGGGCAGGCTACTGCAATAGTCCTGGTAAGAAATGATGGTGGCTTGGACCAGGCAATGAGAAGATGGTGGGACATGGGCAGGTTCTGAGTGCATGGGAGAGGTACGCAGGACGGGCAAGGTGAGCTGCTGAGGTTAAGGCGGAAGGACGGGAGGAAGAACAGAGGCAAGGAGGATGCCGAGGTTTGGGGCCTGAGTATATGGAAGGATGAAGACGGGACACTGAGGCGAGGACCAGGCTTAGTGGGGATGGCTCAGAGCTCCACTCTGGCCACACCAAGGCTGCGATGCCTGTTAAACCTCCAGCAGGGGGAGGTCAAGTGGGCAGGGGGAGAGACAGGTCTGGAGTTCAGAGCTGGAGCTGGGTGGCAGAGAAATGTGAGAGCTCGTGATAGGCAGGATAATGCCTGTATCCCGATCCCAGAACCTGTGAGTGTGTTATGTTACATGGTGCTATGGTTTGAGTGTGTCCCCCAGAAATTCATGTGTTGGAAACTTAATCCCCAATGCAGCAGAGGCTCTACCCTCACAAATAGATTAATGCCATTATAATGGGCTGAATAGAGGGAACTTGCCCTCTCTGGCCCTTCCTTTCACCATGGGAGGACAGGGCATCCCTCCCTCCTACCTCCCCCCCCCCCGCCCCCGCCGGGGGACACAGCAGGAGGGCCCTCGCCAGACACTGGCTCCAGAACTGTGAGGAGTTAAATTTTTGTTCTTTATAAATTACCCAGTCTGTGGTGTTCTGTTACAGCAGCACAAAGGCACTGTGACACATGGCAAGGGAAATTTAAGGCTGTAGATGGCATTAAGCATATGAATCAGCTGACTTTAAGAGAGGGAGGTTAACCTGGATTTTCTAGGTGGGCCCAATGTAATCACAAGATTCCTTAAATGGGGAAGACGGAGATAGACAGAATTAGAGAGATGTCAGGCCAACAATGCTGAGGCGCTCAGTCAGCAAAGGAGCCGCAAGCCAAGGAATGTAGGCAGCATCTAGAATCCCAAACAGGCAAGGAAATGGATTCTCCCCTAGAGCCCCAGAAAGGAACGCAGCCCTGCAGACACCTTGATTTTCACCCAGTGAGACTCACTTTGGACTTCTGACCTCCAGAAATGTAAAATAACAACTGTGTTGTTTTCAGCCACTAGGTTTGTGGCACTTTGTTACAGCCACCATCAAAAACTACTAGATAACCGCTGGCATCAAGATGGCCTGGCTGGGGTGAGGGGAGGGGAGTGGGCACAGGACAGGACCCAGCCCCTCTGGAGCGTCTGTCCCTTGGAAGCTCCCGCCATGCCACTCCCCTGCCTGTTACCTGCATCTGGTTGGTCTTCCTCCTGGTCCCCCTCACCATTGGGGTCCTCGCCGGGGACCTCGTGGCTGGCTCGCGCCTCCTGGGCATCCTCGTGGGTGTGGTAGACCCATTGGTATAGGCCCTGGGGGGAGCCAGAGTGAGAGGGGCAGCCGTGGCGCCTGCAGCTGGGAGGGGAGGGACGGGGTGCAAACTGCTCCTGGATTCCAAAGCTCTGGAAACTTCCTGGTCTCCAGTCACTCGGCCCTCACCATGTACAGTCCATACAGAGACCAGGGGAGGGGGAGCCTTTGAAAATGTCAGAGCCATGGGAGCAGATACCTTGTCTCTCCTGTGTCCCCAAGGCCTACAAAAGCACCTGGCACATAGCAGGTGCCCAATAAACACTGAGTGAACCAATGAATGGATCGATCAGCGAATATCACCTTCCACCAGGACCCTGGCCCCTGACTATTTTCCCAACACACCCATGTGGTAAGAAGAGAGGGTCTTGTCATACCCATTTCACAGCTGTGAAAACCAAGGCCATAAGGTATCGTAGCCCAGCTCCTCCGGTTGGGGCAGGCAGCCCAGCAGGAGCACAGAGCCCAGGCCCAGCTCAGCCCTGCCAGGTGGGCAGCCCCACTCTACCCACAACCCAGGGGTACCTGCAGGCTCTTCCCCAGAGAAGAGAGGGCTGCCCTCGGCCCCCACCCCGCCCCCCAGCAGGGCTTCCCTAATTCCCTTGGCTACTGGTCAGCTCACCAGGGCCTCTTCCCGTCGACTCCGGAATGCCTGGAAGTGCTCCAGGACCTCAGGGGCACCGTCGTTCATCACATTGTTGCCGTTGACCTTCAGGATGCACTGACCAGCACAGAGCCCTGCGGCCACAGCCTCTGAGCCTAAGGGGGACAGGAGTGCTGGAGGCTGGAGGCCAGACCCAGAGGGCGTGGGGCAGCAGCAGGCAAGGACAGGCAGCCAGCTGAACACTGTCCCCACTCCCACTACCCCATCCCCCCAAACACATGCCCTAAGACCCCACCTCCGTCCCTCCCACCCTGGAGCCAGCCTCTGACCCACTCCAGTGGGCAGAACAGGGACTGACATTCTGCAGAAGAAGAAACTGAGGCTCAGGGAAGTAGCGGCTAGCCCAAGATCACGCGGCAAGGAAAGCTGGGCCTGATTCAGGTACGTTTCACTCTAGAGCTTCGCCTCCTTTAAAGTCCTGCCACAACCTGTGACACTGGACCAGGATCAGTCCCATTGGCAGAGGGGGAAACAGGGATGCAGAGAGGCAAAGTGAGACTCTCAAGGTCACACGGCTAGGAAAGCCAGGATTCAGACCAGGTCTACCAGACTCCAAGTGCACGTTTTCTCAGCTTTTCCACGACTCCCAGACTGTAGGTCTTAGACCCCAGGGGTTTGTGTGGTTAATACAAAAAGTCTGGAAATGCAAACAAATGCCAAGCTTTGCCTGTATGTGGCAGAATATTAGGCCTGAATGGTGTGTTGGTGACAAGTACAAGCCCTAGACCCCAGGGACTTAGCTTCAAACCCGAGCTCTGCCACAGACCAACCCTGCAACCTTCAGCAAGTTCCTTAATCTCTCCAGGCCTCAGTTTCCTCATCTGTAAAATGGAGACACTAACAATACCTATTCAAAGGGTTCCTGAGAATCTGGTAAGTTAACACACATAAAGCATTTAGCACCATGCCTGGTACTTAGTACATGCTCAAGAAATATCAGCTGTTTTGTTATTTTTGCCTGGTTCACCTATGAATACCTATTACTCCCTATTATAAACATCTCCTTAGATACTACAAGGCAGGGTTTCTTACCAAGGCATTACTAACATTTTGGGCCAGATAAATCTTTGTTATTCTTTGGGGCTGTCCTGTGCATTGTAGGACGTTTAGCAGCATCTCTGGTCTACCCGCCAGATACTAGTAACACACCCTCCCCAGTTGTGACAACAAAAAATGTCCAGACAATGCCAGATGTCCTAGGGGGGTAGGGTGGGGGGCAAAACTGTCCCCAGTTGAGAGCTACTACCTTAAGAATAAATCAAATAAAAACCCACTTTAAAATATTATCAAATCTCAGTTGCTTTCTGTCATGATATGCATTTTCTTAATAATAGATATTAAATGTACAACTATGGCTGCAAAAGTGGACAATTAATGTTTAAACTTTAAAAAGGGGACATTTAGCAGCAAAAATGTTTGGGGGCCCAGCATTGCAGACCTACTTGGTTTTATCTTCAAGACAGAGTGACACCTTAAATATCATGCAAGGAAAAGGCAATGCCAGAAAGCAGAGGTCTCAAACTGGTCGCCCTTGGGCTAGATCTGACAAAAAGTGTTTTTATAGGGTCCCAAAATTCACATTTCTGGCTTCTCTTAGAAAATCAAGTCTGGCAATAGTGGACCCACATTACTATGTGGTAATAATGAACCTCAGATGAAGAGCAACTGCTCCTTGTAGAGTGAACATGTATTTTTTCACCTTGCCATAGTCCTCACCACTCCCTACGGTCTTCCACTCAGATCACTATACCCATTTGTAACCTGCCTGACCCCAACAGCCATTTGTGTTTGCAAGTCTTGATGTCAAGCAAAGAAAATAAGTGCTAATAGTGCACTATCAGGCAGAGACCTGGTAGTAATAATGGCTCTGAACTACCACACAGACAGACCCACCTCCCAAAGCTCCCCTCTGTCTGCCAGGCTCCCGCTCACCTCTCCCCACAGCATAGACGTACGGCGGGGCAGCTCCACGGATCTGAAAGCACAGTGCCTCTGGCTGGTCGGGGACTTTGATGATCCTGCACCAGGCAGAAGTAGCACGGAAAGGCCATAAGGAAAAGTAGCATTGCTCCCACCAACCCAGGGGGCCAACATGGGGAGCCCCCCCATCCCCAAGACTTTTGGGAAATCCAGCCCAAAATAGTAGCAGCACCAGGCTTTCCAGCTCCCAAATATAGACAGAAATGTCAATTAAGCAGAGCCCACCACACCAGGATCTTGGATTAACCAGGACCAGCCGATCGCCTTGGAGCTTCAGTCCATGCATAGAAATTCTAGACCACCCTCCTACACTTTCTCCATCGTCCTCCCATCCTAAGGGCTCTCGGTGGCCAGACCAGCGCGTCGGCCAGTCAATATTTCATTCAACAATCACAGACAGGAGGGTGAGAATGGAGCTGACCCTAGAAAAACACCCACACAGGTCCCCTAGAGAACACAGTCTGAAAGCCCAGGTGTCGGCCATTCCGCGGGAAAACCACCAAGGCAGACAGGGCAGCACCCGCCAGGGTGGCACAGTAGGTGTCGCTAATCCTGGGGCTTCAAGGCGCTGTCTGCCTCCCTGTCTAGGGTACATCCCCACACTGGACAGCACCATCGTCTCTCCTGTTCTCAGCTGCCAGATAAAGGCATCCGGGAGCCTGTTCTCAAAACCCCAGGTGTTTCCAGAACTTTAAGCAGATATGTTCCACCTTGGTGATTTCTACCACTTCCATATACCAACCGAACTATCAATCATATTTCCCTAAATCAGCTTGCCTTTTTACTGAAATAATCGTATTTAAAACTTTCCATCACTCCCATCAATAGAACATTTGCCTTGAATAAAAGCAAGTAGTGAAAAACCAAACACATAATATTTAAAGTAGGAAATGCTTCCCCTGGAACTGTATCTAGTATCGACCTGCATCTCACCACACTGGGCCAAGCCACCGGCCTCATCACCTCGCCCTGCCTCCACCGTTGCCCCCAATGATAATGTCTCCGCTTGCAGTCAGAGGGCTTCTGCCAGAGCCTCCCAGTGGGCTCCACGGGTCATCACGTGGGGCATGAGGTCCCCCAGGGTCTGCGCCACTGCCCAGCCAACCTCACTGCCACCCTGCCCTCTCGAGCGCTGCCCCAGCCCCTTCGGCTTCCTGGCTGTTCCTCAAACACGCCAGACACTACCCACCTTGGAGCCTTTGCATTGGCTGTTTCCTCTGCCTGGGAACTTCTTCCTCCAGAAGTCCCCTAGACTCCCCCTCACCTCCTGCAGGTCTTCACCCCAATTTGCAGTGATGTCTCCCTGACTACCATCCCTCTGCACACCCCGGCCTCTTCCCCAGCTTTATATGTATTTACCTGCACCAGGTTACCACCACTGTCCAGCGTGCATCTTACTTCTGTCTGAGCAGTGTCTGTCACCTGCCTCCCCTAACTAGACCTGACATCTACAAAGGGTGGGAACTGCACCCCCACCCCCAGCTGGATCCCCACGGCCTAAAACGCCACCCAGCACAGGCTGGGCACTCAATAAGCACCTGCTGAATGAATGGAGGTGCCAGCTTTGTCACGTGCCTCCAGCAACGGGTCCCACCCGCAGGGACTAGGACGGTTCACACCAACCCCAGCAGCAAGCAACCATCCGGCAGGAGAAGGACATCTGCGGGACACCCTGCCCCCAGGGACACTCACTCTTTGGCCTTGGTGGCCACCAGGAGGCGCAGCGGGCAGCGAGAACAGAAGGACCGGTTGAGGATGGACTCCACCTCCGAGAAGGGCCGCAGGAACACCAGGTCCTCGTTGATGGAGTAGATCTTCCTCCCCACCTGCAGGCCGGCCATCTGGGCAGGAGAGAGCCGTGCACACCGGTCACTGACCTCCCTGCCTCCTCAGGTGCATTCCCGCAGCGCAGCACTGGCCCCAGGGATCAAGCAGGACTGGGGTGAGCCCACCAGGGTGACCAGCTCCCTCTGCAGTGGGTGGTCAGGGCCACGGGGGACCTGGTTCTGGCCAGTGCGCCAGGAGGGAAGCCCACTGAAGGGCTGATGGGAAATACATTTTTCCTCGAGGAGAAACTCTGCTGTGGCCTGATGTTGTCGTGTGAGGACAGGAGGCATCACACTGGGGCAGCCACCTTGTCACTATGAGGACTTGGCCAAGAAAGTCAAAGGCACACTGACCTGAACCAAGACTCCCAGCCACCTCCTCCCAACCACTCAGGTCACCGGGAAAGCTAAGCCCTACGGCTCCAGCCATGTGATGGGAGTAAGCGGCTACTTGCAGCCCAAAGCGTTCCTCACTGTCGCAGTAGGCAAGCCAGGCGCCTGGACAACATGGGGGTGCGTCTCCTCCACCCACCTCCACAGCCCCAGGAAAAGCTGAAAGACTGAGGCTGAATCCTGGGCCTGCCACAGACTCCCTCTCCCGACCTGTCCTCCTCCAGACCGTGTCCACGAGACAGCAATGACCTCGTCTTACTCAAACCACTGTGACTGGGTTTCTGCCATTCTCACAGCTGATTCCCAAAACTAACTGATGGGGAGACCTTCTGCTTTCTTCTTGCACCTCCCCTCAGGGTCCAGGAGAGGGCACTGGTGGAACGCACCAGGAGGACAGCCCTGCGGGTCTGCACTAGCTCCCAGCTTCCCCAGCCACTGCAAAGGAGGGGGTCCTGACTCCGTTTCTCCACGTGGGCAATGAGGGAGGAACCAGCTGTCACTCCAGGATCTGCTAGGCCAGCCTGCCTCAAGGAACGCGGAGCGAGATGCCCCACTCTCCTGCCTGCACTGCACACAGCCCCTGCCAGGGAGGCTCCCCTCGGAGGCCTCACCTCGGCCAGCGAGCCCCTCTGGACCGACTTCACCACCACGGCCTTGTTCTTCTCCTCGATGTCAAAACCGTAGTCTTCCTCCTGGGGCAGAATCTGAGGGCCCAAGGCAGAAGAGACCCAGTAAGACTGCACAGCAGACCTGGAGCCAGCCCCACCTGGGACCCCACAGGACCAGGATGCTGCTGGCTCCTTGTGTCCCAGTCTAGCAGGGGAGGAAGTGTGCATGGAAGGACCACAGGGAGATGGCCAGACCCAGGCTGGCAAGATGGAGTAAAACATGTATTTGTCACTGACCCAGTGAGCAAAACAGGCCCAAACGTGTCCAGCCACCAAGAACTTGGAAATAGGAAGAGAGTTCTGGGGGGAGCAGCCCCCCGCCAGAGCAGGATGGCAGGCATGTTGGAAGAAGGTTTGGGGTTTCAGTAGTGCTGGGATTTGGGGAAATGCATTTATTCAGTCAATAAACAGCTACTGAGCTGCTGCCTATACTATGGGCCAGGGAGTCTCCTGGGCGCTGCAGACACAGTACCGAACAAGACAGGTTGTCCAGTCCCTGCCCTCGCATAGCTGTTTAGTGGGGAAGAGAGACTATAAACAAATTAGCAAGAAAATACCGAATGTGATTCAGCGAGTGCATGCAGTCTGAATTAAAATACAGCACTTAGGGGGACAGAGTCTGGCACCGCAAGGGGGCCAGAGGTGGTGGTATCTGAGCCGAGCCCTGAATGAAATGAGAGACAGAACTTCACGCGAGGGGAGGAAGGTGCTCCAGGCACGGGGGCACTTCATATGCAAAGGCCCTGAGTAAGTCCCAAGGCACTGGAGGACAAGGAAAGAGATCCCCAGGGTGCCTGGGGTGGAGGAGGAAGGGGGAGCTCAGGAGACGAAGCCTGAGAGGCAGGAAGAGTCTCGACGAGAGGCCAAGACGTGAGTTTGAACTTTATCCCGAGTGTGATGGGGAGCACTGGAGGGCTTTATAGTGAGAGAAATGGAGTCGGAGGGAAGAGCGGCCAAAGTACTAGGGAAAGAAGGCAACGGAGACATCTTCAGATCAGCCAGACTTCGGCGCCAACCCTGGTGGTGGCAAGAGACCCACACTCTGAGCCTGTGCCTTGGTTGCCTATTGTGGGCCATGCACTCAGATGGGGGCTGCAGCTCACCAGCAGGCAGAGAAGCAGGATTTGGGGGGCTAGGCTGGTAAGTAGCTGAACAGGCTGGTAAATGCTCCCCCTTAACTGCAAGGATATCTATGGTGACTGAACATGGACAGGATGCCAGTCTACAAGACCTAAGGCTATGGGATATGCAGGATGCACAATGCCAGGCTGGGCAGAGGAGACAGAAGGGGAATGGAGGGGCGCCCACACACCCAGTCTCTTTTGTGAAGAGGGCAGTCTTTGCCCACCACCTAGAATCCCCCATATTGTTTGGTACTCAAAGTTAAGCCCCCTTCTCTGGCCACAATCGGAAAGTCACCCAGCTCCCAGGCCCACAGGTGGGTCTGGAAAGGACACCACAGCAGCTCAGCTCTGCTCCTACCAGCAGGCGCTTGGCCAGAATGTTCTCCACCAGCTTGAAGTCGTTGCGAAGCTGTTTGTTCTTGCTGCTGGTTCCCTCCATCTCCTCGTCAGCATGGAAGCGGAAGTACTGGGACTCATCCTTGAACTCACTCTTCTCCAGCACTGCAAACCCACAGACGCATAAGCATGTGGTCAGACTCGTGGGAGAGTGTCGGCAGTATCTGCCAACTGGCAGCCACAGGCTGCATCAGCCCCTAGACAAGTTTGGTTTGGCCAACATTGGATTTTATTAAAATGGGATCATGTGCCAACACTAACATATTAGGATATTTCACATAAAGATCTGGCTTTCTGACTCCTGAAAAATATGAACTAGCCCCACCTGCCATAAAGCTATGTTATAAAGCCATAGTAACAAAAACAGTGTGGAACTGGAGCAGAAGCAGGTAAATAAACAGTGCAGAACAGAACTCACATAAGAGGATGATGCACTTATGGGAACTTAGTATATGATGGATGATAAATGATCACATGGAGTATTCTGCAGATGGTGCCGGGAAACTTGACTCACTTAGAGGGAAAAAAATCGGATCCCTACCTCACACCATATACAACAGTAAACTCCTGATGGATTAAAGACCTAAATATGAACAGTAAAACTAAAGCTAACCAAACAAAATTCAGGAGAATAGCTCATCCTAGGGTAGAAAAGGAGTCCATGTACAAGACCCCCTCGTACAATACTAAAAGTAAGAACTTCCATTCAATAACAACTCCATAGGCAGATGGCAGATTCAAAGATAACTGTAGTGTCTAAAACCAACAGGGACTAAATATATAGAATATCAAAAATCTCTAACAAATCAACCAGAAAAACCTGAGAAACTCACAGATAAATGGGCAAAGGATATGAATGAGCAATTAACAGACAGGCAAACCCCAATGGGCATCAATGGGTGAAAAGGAGTTCACCCTCACCAGTAATCAGAAACAAACCACAAGGAGATACTTTTGACCGGGGATTAGCAACAAAGACCCCACAGACCAAATCTGGCCCACTACCTGTTCTCACAAATGAAGTTTTATTGTCACAGCCATCTGTTTATGTATTGTCTGTGTCTGCTTTCAAGCCACAATAACAAAGTTGAATAACTGCAACAGAGACTGTATGGCCCACAAAGCCTAAATTTTTACTATCTGGCCCTTTACAGAAAAAGTATGCTGACCCCTTTCTAGGACAAGCCAGGAAAATGAATAAAAATAGCCAGTAGCAACCAATACATGATCTTATCCCTGTGGCTAACAATTTAACTAAGTACCTACTAGTGCCAAGTACACTGGGGAAGGGGATGCATGCTTAAGTTAATTTACTCCTTGGACGGGAAGGATTTGCTGTACCCCTTTTATAGATGGGGAGACTGAGGCCCAGAGAAGCTAAATAAACTGCCCAAGGTCACAGAGCCAACAGGCAGCAAGCTCCTCCTTTTCCCACAGTGCCCAGCCAGGCCTGGCAGATGAAGCAGGGATGAATATAACCAGTGTACAAGGAGAAACCGAGGCTCAGTAAAGTAAAGGCAGTTAGTTAGGCAGTTATCAGGTCAGTGGGGACCTGAAACAAGGAAAACCAGCTGCCTTAGCTGTGAGACATCCCCGTCACTCCTCGAGACAGAGTCCTTTTCTCAATTTGGTGACTCAATGGAAAGCAGCATAAGGCGTTTCTTGGTTTCCCAGGACAGTTCATGGGGACTCTCTACCTGTTAGCGAACATCTTCCTTGGGCCGCTCTGTTACGACTTTGGAGAAAACAGACACACAAATTGCTACCTTCCTGGCGCTGGGGAGCCAGGCCCCAGGGGGCCGGCTGGCTTCGCCTCTACGATAAATATTAAGTTAGAAGATGCCAGGAGTGGGAGGAAGAATTGCAATGTTGTGTCTTGGCCAAAATGTTTGGGGAAAACAGAGTGGAATCCCTCAAGTCCACGAGCTCAGCCAAGTGAGGCACCAACTTCAACGTCTTTCACCCGAGGGTGCCAGTCAGGTTTTGTAGGATACGCACAGATCTAGGTTCAACTCCCTGCTCAGCCCCTTTCTGACTTCATGTGCTTTAGCCTCTCCGAGCCTCAGTTTCCTCATCTACGAGGATAATAACAGTACCAACTTGCCAGGATGGCTGCGAGGTGTAAATGAAGAGCCTCAGTTTCCCCATAAGTGCCTAAAGTGAGAGGGCTGGATCCCCAGCCTCGGGCTCCCTCCCTGAAGACACCGTAGGGCCTTGGAGGGTCAGTTCAGACGCTGCAGGAGGTGCCACAAAAGGTGCCACGGAGGCCTCACCCCACCCTCCGCTCTGCATCCTACCCCGTATTTTGCTGCAGCCACATCCTAGGATTAGGCCCTTTCCTATTTTAGCCTATTTTTGAGTTCGTGGCAGAGAACGGGGGGGGGGGGGGGGAGCAGAGCCACGGCCTGCAATTTCTCTCCCTGAGGGGCCCTGAGGCCATCAGGATTGCCTGGGAGTCACCCTCCCACACCCTGCCCCTTGGAATGTCCTCAGCCAGCAGCCTTCCGGGAATAGCAGCCGGGGAGGACCCCTAATTATCCTCACCCACAATGAGAGGTTCTGCCCAGCTGACTGGAGGAGGGCTGGAGCTGTCAGAGGGCCCTGAGGGGAACCGAGTGGCTTCTGGGAATGAGGGGCTTCGGTGACATGGGGCGGATGGGTGAAGATGCCCGAGCCAACCGCACCGGGCCTGTCCTGCCCACCTCAGCTGGGGAAATGGGAAGCCGGGGAGTGAGTCCTATTGCCACAGAACCATGGGCATGCTGAGCTCAGAGAAGGAGGGGACAGCAAGGGCTCCAGTGGAAAACGGGGGAAACCGAGGCCCAAAGAGAAGCATGGGCCCACCGGGAGTCAGCTGAGCCCTGCTGGCCACAGGCAGGGGGCGGCCTCTCAGCTCACCAGCACATAGCTCACTCTGCTGAAGGGACAGCAAACCCAGCAGTCAGACCAGGGGTTGAAATACTATGGCCCACTGCCTGCTTGTCTAAATAAAGTTTTATTGGCACACAGCCACGACCATCTGTAGCTGCTTTTATGCTACAAAGGCAGACTTAAGCAGCTACGACAGAGACTGTGTGGCCCGCAAAGCCTAAAATATTTGCTATCTGGCCCTTTACAGAGAAAGTTTGCCAACCTCTGATTTAGAACAAAAAAGCAAAGGCCAGGAAGAAGAAATGGCCAAAAGACCTTCCTGTGGCTCAGGGTCTCCTGAATCCGACCACTTCTCATCCCTCCGCAGCCACCCCGGGTCCCGGCCACATCGTCCCTCCCCTGGACTGTCACGGCCACTTCCCCACTGGCCTCTCTGCTTTCTCCGCCCCACCCATCACCCCCAGACTGTTCTCCACAGACAGCCAGAGGGACCTCGTAAAACCCGAGTTGGCCATGTCCTCCTCTGCTCAGAACCTTTCCAGGACTCCTACCTTGCTCAGGGTAAAAGCCAAAGTTCTCCTCCCGTGCCCACACCCTTTGAAACTCCAGAAAATGTACGATTTGGTTTTTCTTTGGTACACACACACACGGACATGAGGCTGTGAGCTCCCCAGGGCAAGACTGTTCTCTGTTCTGGCCACCCCTCTGTCCCCAGAGCCTCGCACAGTTGGGGAAATGTGTCCCCAGCCCGGCACACAAAAGTCACCCGCTGGATAATACCAGTATAAACAAAGGCAGAAAGGATGAGCGGGATCAGTCTACCAAGGACAAAACAGCTCCTTAAAGAAAAGTGAGCCCGAGCTAGGAACAGTGACGAGGGGGAGGGATTATGTTAGATGCGGGGGGTGGAGAGGGGCTCACCAGGGAGGTGTTAACTGAGTGGAATCCCTGAATCACATGCAGGGGTGAGGTAGGAGAGCACCCCAAGCAAGAAAGACTGCAAGTGCAAAGGCCCTGAGGAATGTTCTAGAAGCAGGAAAAAGGCTCTTTGGCAGAGGTTAAAAGTTTTTTATCTTTACTTTTTTTAGGGACAGGGGCTTGCTCTGATGCCCAGGCTGGAGTGCAGTGGCATGATCACAGCTCACTGCAACCTCAAACTCCTGGGCTCAAGCGATTCTCCTGCCTCAGCCTCCCAAAGTGCTGGGATTACCGGCATGAGCCACCGTGCCCGGCCAGCAGGAGTTAAAAGTTTACCTGTCCCGCTTAAAGGACAGGAGACTCAGGGCTCCCCCACGGCCAGCAAAGGGAGAGACTGCAGAGCACAGCAGTTGAGTGTGCGGCCTGTGAAGCCAGGCTACCTGGGTTCTAACCCTGACTCTTCTCCCCAGCTGCCCGCCTCAGGAACATCTCAGGACCGTCCCCCTCTCTACCCCTCATACTTGCCTCTCTCCCTGTAGGAAGAAAAGCAACCTATCTGAAGGGTGAGGCTGGGAAGAGACGCACGAACATCCCAGGAAGGGCCTCCTGCCTCTCACGCTCACAGCCCGCCTGTCTGCTATTCCCACCGAACCCATCCCCTCTCTTCCCCATGGAAGCCCTCAGGCCAAGACGGCATCATCCGGCCTCGAAGCCCACCCTGGGAGGCCACCCCCAATTCAGGAAGAAGGGCACAGGAAGCCCATGGATTGGACTTCAAAGCCAGGCCATGTTTTTCCAGTCCAGCTTTTCCAGCCATTTTGGTCCCCACTGGACCAGCTGAAGTGATGTCTCAATCGGTACAGAACAGGGAGGGGAACAGGTGAGATGCATGAGCCACCCCAACCCCCCAGGGTCTACAGAGCCACAGACCTGGCTTCAGTCCCCGCTCCCCACTTTGTAAACCACCCGTTCCGTGCCTGGACAGCCCAGGGAGCGAGGCCCCCCGGAAGGCAGGGCGGAGGGCGAGGGGTAGATTACCGTGGTGCATGAAGCCATTGTTGCACAGGCCCACGCCAAGCGCCACGGCCTCTTCCCGGGTCTGGCAGTCTCCCTGGAATGGAACGAGAAGGGGAGGGCATTAGGCAGGTCAGCATCCAAGAGGCTGAGTGTGGCTAGCAAAAAGTCTACAAACCCCCCAAATGTGGGCTCCACAAGGGCTGGGATCTTTTGTCTTATTTACTGCAGTACCCCAAAAGCGCGTTAGTGATGATTACTAATAAACTCCAAATAAGAAGATTATCTTATTGTACTTGTGATCAATACCACAAAGGAAAAACGGAGATTTTAAGTAGCAGACAATGTTGGTTGCCTAGAAACAACCCTTTCCCAATCCCTCCCTAGTAATGGAACCCTCACCCATTTCCAGCCTCCCTTGCAGCTACAGGTGGCCAAAGAGACACAAGCAGAAATCACTGGTAGGATGCTCTGGCAAAACCCCCTTTGTCCCTGGCCTTTTCTTTCTCTTCCCCTTGCCTGGAACAAAGATGTGATGGCTGGAACTCCTGCAATCATCCTAGACTACAATGTACCCTACAAGTTGGAAACATGCTAAGGAAGGCAGAGGAGAAAGACACAGACAGTGTGGTCCCCAAAGATATGATGAGACTGCCCTGGCAGCTCTGGACCACCAACCTCTGGGCTCCTCTCATGCAACAAAACATAAGCCCTAATTTGTTTCAGCCTCTGTAGTTGTATCTCTAATACTAGAAATCAAGTTTAATTGCTAACTGACCAAGCTCTAGCCAATGAGACAGCTGCGGAAGCCTAGCAGGGGCTTCTGAAAAACACCTTCCTTCCTGATAAAAGGGAAAAGCAGCACCACCCCTCTCTACCTGGGAAAAAGTCATGTGAGGAAGTGACACTTGCAGCTGTGGTGGCCACCTTATGATCAAGATGGCAGATACCACCAAAATGCTAAGGACAGCAGAGTGAAGGATAGAAGGTTCTTGGGTCCTTGCTGACACTACTGAGCCCATAAACCAGTCCTGGAACCACCTAGTTCCACGCTTCTTGGTAGGTGTCATCTGTTAAAGCCACTGCTTAGGTGGCTTTTTGATGTTTGCAACTGAAAACATTCCAGACTGACACATCTGAACCAAGGGGATCTGGCTCATCTCAGGGCTCCCTGAGGAAGCAACATCCAACCCAAAACCTGAAGAACGAACAGGTGTGGCCCGTGTGCCGGGCATCTGCTGATTCCACCTTTGAGGCCAACTCTCCCAGGTGGAATGTCATCTCGGTGGGGCTGTCCTTCAAAGTTTGCCATCCTCCTGGACCAGGATGAGGACACATGATCCCTGCTAAGCCAACAGGATGCTCCTTGCCCCAGGAACACGACACTGGAGCGGAGGAACCCAATGCCAGAGAACAGTTCGTCCTGATTCTCCCCAACAGCCAACAGCAGTGTCCTGAAGATGGTGCCCCTCAGCACCAGCTGCTTGAGTTTCCTAGGGCCAGTTCTTTCTTAGGTCTGCCCCTCATGTCTCCCCAACTCTGGGAGCATCCCACCTCCTTCCAACGAGTTGTCTTCTTTTTTGTCCCCCTTAAATTAGCCAGTCTATTTCTGTTGGTTACAAACCCAAATAATCTCAACTTGTCCAGGGCAAGTGTATGAGCTGTGCGTATGTGGGGGCGGAGGTGTCAAGCGGAGGGAGCAGCATGGGCAAAGGTCCAGAGGTGGGAAGAAGCTCGGAGCACAGGAGAATCCAGAGGGCAGCATGGCTCGCATGGGGAGGACAGGCAGGGTCAGGTCCGTGGGCCAGGACTTTGTGCTGCTGCGTCCCTGCTCTATCCTAAGTGCCAGGGACAGGGCCTGGCCCGGAGCCGGTGCTCAGGAAGTATTTGTTGATTAAATAAAGGAGTTGTCAGCAGGGGCCAGACCACGTAGGAGCTTGTGGCCAGGTCACTAAGCTTCAACTCCATTCAGACAGTCACAGGGCACGAACTCCTCTCACTGACTCCCAAAGTGAGAAGTTCTGCGAGGCCCAGCCTGTCCCCTCTGCAGCAGCAGCCACAGGGGTTACAGAGGGTGTTTTCCAGCTGAAGGAGACACGAATGCTATTCAGAGGCTGCAGGACTCAGCCCTGGGCAGAGGGCCTGGAGGACAGCCTCTGGCCACAGGATTTCACCACACTGCCTGCCCTGGGCTGACTCGAAAAAGACAAATTCCTCCCTCAGGACCCCAAGCCAGTGGCTGGAGGGCCAGTGTGCTCGGAGCCCTGCCAGTGCAGGCGGCTGCGAGAGGCCACATCCGGAGCAGCCACCTCCCAGCTGCAACGGGCCAGCGGGCCCGGGTGGTGGGCAGGCCTAGCGCCACAGCCTGGGCGGCCCGGGCGGGCATCTGGCGCCCACCTGGCTCTCTGAGGCACCCACAGCCCCATCTCCCCACTCTCCCCAAAAGGTCCTGGGGTGATCAACCCAGAGGCTCCTAAAGTTAGACCAGCAGCGGGTTCTCAGGTTGACAGTGAAACAGGAAGGCCCCGATGCCCCACCTGAAGAGGAAGCCCCACCCACCTCCCTCCAGCAGTCCCTGAAGGTGGCATTTTCTCCCACCAGGAGGAAGGCAGAAACTGAAGCTCAGAGGAGAGGTTAGCTACCCAGGCTTGCAGCCAAGGCTCCTGTTCCAATTTGTCCTTTGTCTCTTTTCCCAGTACCTCAAGCCGCCAGTGGGCTCTCTGCCTCTCCCACCCTGACCCCCCAACCCCTGCTGAGAGCCCTGCTGCCCTCGCTATGCCATCTGCCTGCATGGAGTCAGCATGGTGGGCACTGGGCACGTTTCTGCAGAGCCAGCGCAGGAGTCTGCAGCTCTGTGCCCTCCCGCACCTGGCCCCCTGGCCTGTCCTCTGCCCTCTTCCGCCCCAGCCCACTGACCCCTGCCCAACATTTGACAGCCACAGCCTGGGGTACCCTGGAGCCCAGGCAGCAAAGACCCAAAAATCACTGAGAGCATCTGGGGCCCCCACGTTCCAACCCCCGCTCTGTCCTTGACCTTGGGCAGTCCCTTAACTACTCTGAGCTTTACCTCCTCATCTGGATTTTCCTTTCATTCTCAGACTTGCCCTTGGCGCTGCAAGGCCTCTGCCACCCGGGTGGTGCTCCCTGCTCAGATTCTACATTATCAGCTGTCATTAGGAGCATTATTATTGACCATCAAGGCACGATGACAGCTCCTCCCTACACACACAGTATCTTAGAGTATCCCAATGTCTGTGTGCCCTGAAGCAAGTTACATAATCTGAGCCTCAGTTGCCTCAGCAGGAGAGTGGGGATACTAACTGTCCTTTCCTCGGCTGTTCTGAGAATTAAACGAGATAATGCACCGAACAGCTGAGAACCAACATAGAACATAAGTTGTCTATCTAAGGGCTAATGGCCGCCTTATCCTCAGAGCTAAAACAGCCCTGATTCATCTGAGCAGCAACTAGACAGCCCCTCCCAAGACACAAGAAATGAATCCCAAGGAGTTCTAAGCCACTTTCACCAACCCCTGTTCTCTTCCCGAGGGACTGGTTTGAGGGAATATGGGGGTCCCATCTGGCCATGAGACCCTTGGTGGGGGAAGAGGTGTAGGGGAGGACTGAGGGACACTTCCTCCCCTAATACCAGAATGAAAAGTGCTCTCCAACTGTCCCTGCTGCCTGCCTTTGCCCCTAGTTCTGCACAGATGTGATGCCTGGAGCAACGGCAGCCATCATGTGACTGTGAGGCAACTGGTAAGAAGATACTAGGAGAGCAGAAGGGAAAGGGAGAAGACGCCTTGGTGCAGATAGCATTGTTGAGCTCTAGGACCACAAACTCCAGGCATTTAATTATGTGAGAGAAAAATGTCTTTACTATGTAAGTCAGGTTTCCTATTATGCACAGCCAAAAGCATGTCTAACTGATCCAGTAGGTATTCAATCAACATTTTGTTTAAAGGGGTAGAATGACATAGAAGTTAGAAATGAAGATGTGTCCAAAGCCAAAAAAAAAAGCCTCCTAAACTATACACAATAATGTAATTATGTGTTTTTCTCACTTTCCTGCTAAGGTAAAAGGTGGGGATGACTCTTGAAATCAACACTTGCTATAACCAGTCTTCAGGGCCGTATCTTTGTCACTGACCTCTCCCCACAGAGAGACTCATACCAGCACGCTCACCCTCCTCCCCTCTTCCCTGACCCAGAGCTGAATGCCAGCTGCCTTTCCAGCAATCTCAGGGAAGTCACCCTCCCGCGTCAGCTCTTGTGTCCTTATACCAGGCCAAGCCACAGAAAGTCCACTGAAGTGGACAGACACATTTCATGGCCAGCTGCAACCTTTGCTCCACATCCTCCCGCTGCCTCCACCTGCAGCAGGATGCTGGCTGGGGGGTGGGGAGTCCTCAGGACCAAGTGACAATGACTCAAGCTACGCCAGGGGGCCTCTGGCCAGTACCTCGGCTTCCCTGACAGCACTGGCCATGAGAAGGCCCCCGCCATGCCCGACACCAACCACCAAAGAGAAACCAACGCCGGCAGTAGCTTTTGCTGTTCCTCCTCCCCAGCCCCTAAATGCTGGAGTGCTCCGGGCTAAAAGCCTGACCTCCCAAACCTGCCTCTTCCACAGCCTCCCTGGCTCAGTAAATGGCAGCTTGAGCCAAAAGGCTTTGGAGTCGTCTCAACTCCTCTGTGTCCCTTACCTCCCACAGCCCATCCATACATCTGCACCCCCTGCTAGGTCCACCTTTAAAACATCTAGGATCTGACCACTTCTCCCACCATCCCCACCACCCTCCAGTGCCTGGAATTCTGATGCTGGCTCCTCCCTGCCACCAGCCTCAACCCTACAGCCTGCCCTTCACACCCAGCCAGGGGGTCCTCTCTGAGCACATTGCCCCTATGCTCAGAGGCCTGCATGGGCCCACACCGCCCTGCATCATCAGTGCACACGGCTTCCCTGCCACCCCCTTCCCACAGCCTCCCCAGCCACACTGGCCCCCTCTCTGCACCCTAGACACAGCAGGCTCACCTGCCACAGAGCCTCTGAGCTGCTCCCCAGATGTGCCCCAGGCTCGCTCCTGCCTCCCTCAGCTCTCTGCTCCACTACCCCTGCTCAGCGTGGCCTCCCCAACACCCCACCTCTGCGTAAAACACAATCCCCCCTCCTGCTCCCTTGTACCGTCCCCTCCACCTCGCTGGCGCCTAGAACCAGCTGACACGTTATACATTTTACTTATTTTTCTTATTTATTACATGTCTCTCCTATCCCTCCCCAGAATTTACAACCTGTGACAACAGGAACTTCTGTCTGGCTTGTTCCCTTCGGTGTCCCTAGAACCCAAAACAGTGCCTGGTACCTAGTAGGTGCTTAAAAAAGAATTTTTTAAAAAAGAAGGATGAGCTTATGAGCCATCTTGTCTCCTTTCTCTACAATCTCTTCCCACCCCTTGTTTCAAATACCACCCAAAAGCTGACACGGAACGGGCCACCTGCAGCGCACAGCCGCCTGAGCTGCCCTCTCCCCACCCACCCGCCGGGAAGCCCAACGACACCTCCCGCGCCCAGAGAGAAGGCTCCGTTCTCCCCGCACACCCTCATCCATCTGCCCCGCTCCGTCAAGGGCACTGCCCTCTGCCCCTCACCCCCAAATCCCAGGGCTCATTCTGGACTCCCAGCCCATTCCCACAGTAGCGTGTCCCGCTCACTCCGGCTCCACACACTTCTAGACCCCACTGACTTCCTGCCATGTCTGTGACCTGCCCCACCCCCAGCTCACACGGGGGTTCACCCAGGAGCAACGTCCACACGACGCTTTGAAACCAACTGGCAGCCCCGCGCACCAAAGCAGCTCAGCGGGAAACGTGAGACCACAGAAAAGTCCACGGCATGAGAAGGGGCCGTCTCAGAGAGCCCTGGACCCTGGCTTGTCCGGGCCCTCACCAAAGCACCCAAACTGCTAAACGAACACCCCCGTGGTTCCCCGTCACCTCTTCCAGGACATTTGGAAGGCGGCACTGTGCAGACTGCCACCCCCGTTTGTTTCTTGGTCTTACTGTTCCCTGTGCCCCCGAATCCCTCCACAATTTCTTTAGTCCTCTATACTGCAGGTAATTCTGAGCCTCCTTGAGTTCCTTGTGAGGGAGGTAAGGAACAGTAATAGTAGTTACAGTTACTGAGCAATGACTCCATGCCAGGCACCATTCTAAGCACTTTATGTGATCTCACTGAATCCAGCCAGCAAATTGTTTTCAAATGAAATGAAGTTTTTATGAATGCTAAATTTAACGATTAATGAGGCTGACATAAAGCTGCACTTTGTAGATGTTTAATTAAACACTTATCCATTCTGATTTCACAGGTGTCTCCTGTTCCTTTTACAGACTACAAACGGACATTCTCATGGGCTCCCTGAAAAATTCACAGAACTGAACACCAGTGGGTCGGACAGGTTTGTCTGAGTCTCAGCTTTGCCACTGCAAGGCTGTGCACCCTTGGACCAGGCACTCGGCCCCTCTGGGCCCCAGTTCCCCCATGTGTAAATGGGATGGGGGACTCAATCAGATAATGCACAAAGCCTGCCAAGGTCTGGCCCAGAATAAATGTCCTATGATTGGCAGCCATAAAGGAGAAGAGACAGGCAGACAGGTGTGTCTGCGGCACCTGATGGAGCAAACACCTTTGGGAAGTTACAGAAAAATTGATGCACAGATTTTCCAAGCCTCTAGCCAGGCCCTACCCACTAGGAACTTTTCTGAAAGGAATAACTTGGCAAGCTCCAAATGGATGCTCCAGTTTGGTACCAGAATGAGACCAACCCGTCCCAGTTTGCCTGGGACCATGCAAGTTTTAAAAATGTGGAAGCAACCCACGTGTCCACTGATGGATGGATGGATGGATGGATAAACAAAATGCAGTTTACACATACTGCTATGGTTTGAATGTTTTTGTCCCCTCCAAAATTCATGATGAAACTTGATCCCCACTGCAACAATATTCAGAGGTATGGCCTTTAGGAGGTGATTGAGTCATTAGGGTGGAGCCTTACGCACCCTTATAAATGGGTTTGATAGAGGGAGTTTGCCCCTTCCATCCCTTCTGCTGTGAGGACACAGCATTCCTCCCCTCCGGAGGACGTGGCAACAAGGTGCCATCTGGGAAACAGAGAGCAGGCCCTCACCAGACACCGAACCTACCGACACCCTGCTCTTGGGCTCCCAGCCTCCAAAACTGTGCGAAATAAATTTCTGTTCTTTATAGATTACCCAGTCTCAGGTATTTTTTGTTATATCAGCACAAATGTACTAAGATACAAATAATGGAATATCATTCAACCTTAAAAAGGAAGGAAATTCTGACACATGCTAAAACTTGGACAAGCCTTGAGGATACTGCACTAAGTGAAATAAACCAGTCACAAAAGGACAAATACTGTATGATTCCACTTACATGAGGTACCTAGATTAGACAGAAAGTAGAATGGTGGTTGCCTGGGGCTGGAGGGAGGGGGAATGGGGGGTTGTTTAATGGGGACAGAGTTTCAGTTTGGGAAAATTAGAAGAGGTCTTTGGACAGATGGTGGTGATGGTTGCACTACATTACAAATGTATTTAATGCCACTGAACTGTCCACTTAAAAATGGTCAAGATGGTTTTTATGTTATGTGTATTTTGTCACAATTAAAAATAATAACAGAATTTTTTTTTAAAAAATGAAAAGCCCCACATCCAAGGACAAAGCAAGATGCTGGTCACACAACTCAGAGCGAGTCCTCACCTGAGCCAGCAGCCAGTCCACCAGCTTACTCCCAGGAAGCACCGACTTGTAGGTCTTCAGGTGGTAATCACGGTCTCTGCAGAGAAAGGCAAGCACACAGTGAGTGGAGGGGAGGAGGGTGGCGGGAGCAGCCCTGACCGCACTGCTGGATGTGCCGAGGGGTCAAGGATTTCCTGGCTATCTAAGCACTGGGCAGGGGGTCTGAGTCTCAGCCCATACACCTGACTTGCAGCACCACCAAGGGCCAGGCCACTCTACCCCAGACCTCCATCCACTGAAGAGCGGAGGGGGGCAGGAGGAGACGCCCTAAGGCACTGGAAACGCTCTCTCTAGCCCAGGGGATCCCAGCTGGGGTCCATTTTGCCCTCCAAGGAACACTCCACTATGTCTGGAGACATTTCTGGCTGTCATGACCTGGGGGGCCGGGGTTGGGGGTGCTAACGGCATCTACTGGGCAGAAGCCAAGGATGCTGCTGAACATCCTACAAGCCCAGGACAGCCCCACGACAGAGACTTATCCTGGCCAAAATGTCACTCGTGCCAAGGCTGAGGGACCGTGGTTTACTCTAACAGGGCAGTGGGGAAAACTCAGTTCTCTCCTTTCCTTTATCTCTTCGTTTGGTTGTTGACATTCGTGTTCAAAGGTAACAAACTGTACGGACATGGTGGACTCTCTCCACGGGGGCCGGTGCGGGCCACTGGGACTGAACAGGGAGCAGAGCCCTGCGAGGTTCACGCCTCTTCCCCGCGGCAAGCGCTCTGACCTGGCACGGCAGCTCCATTTCTGCCAAGCCCCGGTACGATCACTGATCTTGCGGCGAAACTGCAACAATTTCTCAGCCTTTGAAGTCCACAAAAATGAGCTTATGTGGCCAGCCTGTGTCAAGGCTGATAAAGAAAGTCTAGCTGGGGAGTTTTTCTCGGGTTTTAGGAACTGGGGAGTCCGGCAGGCCGCATGCGCAGTAAGCGGAGGCCTGCTGCTTGCCCCTGCCCCTCCCTTCTCGGAGGCTGGCGGAGGACCCCTGCCCGCGTGGGCTTGCACAAGAGCCCAGGAGGGAGGAGGCAGGGCTGGAGATGACCGTGGTTCCCAGGGCCTGACCTCCCCCTGGGGCGGGCACATGCCAGGAAGAGGTTCCCTCATCTCCACTCCTCTGAGAGGTGATAAAAGCTATCAGGACGGGGGGCAGAGGAATTTGCAGCTGGGATAAGAATAGGTCACCCTCTCCATCCCCTTATCCATGACTTCAAGTTTCATGGCAAAGAAAACAACCAATCATTGGCATTCATAGTGCCAGGAGCCATTCAACCCACCTTCTGTAAACATAATCCTCATGACATCCCAAGAGGCATGAGCGATTCTTATGCCCATTTCACAGAAAGAAACGGAAGCAAAAGAAGTAAATGACCTTTCAACATTCACTCGACAATCACTCACTGAGTGCTACTTTGCCCTAGGCCTGTGCTCGCCAATATGTAGTAGTTTTAATTTAAATTTCAATCAATTAGTATTAAATCAAATTAAAAATCACATTCCTCAGTCTCACATGTTTGACAGCTGCATGCGACTGGTGGCTGCCGTATCGGACAACGCAGCTACAAAGCATTCCTATTAGTGTGGAAAGCCCTGCCAGGGAGCACAGCTGCAGGTGCTGCCCAGGGTGGTGGGAACACAGCAATGAAGATTTTCCTTGCCCTCAGTGAGTTTACAGTTCAGTAGGAGAGAAAGACAATACACAGATAAACAAATATATAATATGTCAAGTAATGATAAGTTTTAAGAAGAAATCCAAAGCGTAGTAAGGAAAGACAGAGAGTACAGGTGATGCTACTTGATCAGAGAAGACCCCTCTGATATGCAGACATCCGAAGGAAGTGAGGGGGCAGACATGAAGATACAGAGGGGTAGAGCATTCCTAGCAGAGGGAACAGCAAGTGCAAAGGCCCTGAGGTGGCTCATATTATACTCCCCAGTCCACAGAGGAAGAAGCCACAGCACAGGGAGGTTCAGTAACTCTGCCCAGGGTCCTACAGCTGGTCTCCAGCAGGCAGATTAAAGCTCAGCCTGTCTGGCTCCAGAACCGGCACCCTTCACCACCATGCTGCGGCACTTCCCGCAAACCCACTCACTCAATCCTAATGACAAACCTACAGGGAAGGCGATTCCCAGCCCCATCTGATGGAGAAGGAAACTGGGGCTCAGAAAGGTTAAGTTGCTGGCCCAAGGCCACACAGCTGAGAAGAGGTGGAGGAGAAACTGAGCTAGGAGAGAGTAACTTACTTGATCACGGGGGTGTAGAGGCTGTGAAGACGGCAGTAAAGCCTCACACCCTGAAAGAAAAAAAGGGGGGATTCTAGGATCAGGCAGCATCCCTCAGGAGCCCCCAAATCCAGGCTGCTGGGATAGAGCAGGGTGATGGAGGAGGCAGGGCAGGAAGAGAACAGGCCACTGGGGCACAGGCCTGCTCCGAGGTGACTTCACGAGGTGACCTCACGGGGGTCCAGGTGGGGGTCCCTACCTTGGACATGATATCCTCCAGCTCACTCCGGGCCTTGAAGGTGCCGTCATCGTAGCGGAAGCGATACATCACCTGCTCGTTCTTAAACTGGTGCTTGTCAGAAACTGGGGGGACAGGAGGGCCCATGAGGCTGGGCACACGCCCTCGGCCCCTGCCGACCACGCTCCCGCATCACCCTTCGCTGGACCAGGCTCTGGGCCAGGCAGGATTTCACTGAACCCCCTGCCCATGCCCCAGTGAGGTGGGTGCTATAACCTCCCTATTTTGTACACAAGGAATCTCCTGCTGTGTATGGGGCCCTGCCGAGACATGAAGCACGGGCTAGGGCATCTGCAGGGGTGAGGGACCCAGAAATGCACCCGGTCCAGCCTGCACTGGGACCCTTCTGGCTCAGCATGTCCTTAGACCCGGATCCCCAATGGACATGTGGGGATCCAGCATGCTGGGCTATGAGACCACAGCTGAGATTTACAGAACAATCTCCAGACAATGGCCTTGAAGTTGTCCTTGACGCTTCGGATCCATTAGCAAGGCCTGTAAGGACTGACCTTTGAAATATCAATCATCTGCCTCCCACACTCCCACCTGGTCCGAACCACCTTCAGCTCCCACCTGGACTATTATATTATGGCAGCCTCCTCGCTGGGCTCCCTGCTGCCACCCTTGGTCCTAACAGGCCACTCTCCATGAGAGGGCCAGAGGGATGCTGTTAAAATGTAAGTCTGAGCAGGTCTCTCCTCCACGCAGAGCTCAGCAACGGCTTCACACCTCACTCAGAGTAAAACCAAACACCCTACAGTCTCCCATGGGGTCCTAGACCCCACCTCCTCCCCTCTCCCCATCAGCCCCGTGCCCTCGGACCTCATCTGCTAACACTCCCCTGCTTGCTTGTGCTAGTCCCTGAACAAACCACTTAGAGTCCTGCCCGGAGACTTTGCCTGGACTGTTCCCTCCGCTGGAAACACAAAGCCCAGCTGGCTGCCTCCCTCACTGCTCAGGCACTGGTCCCGATGTCACCTTCTCTGTGAGGCCTCCCCCGACTCCCCTGTTCAAGATGGAACCCCAGCACCCAGACTCTTTATCCTCCTTCCCTGCCTTCCCTCCCTCCCCAGCACCTATCACCACCTGCACATACGTGTTTTCCTATCTTGTTTACGATCTTCCCCTCCCAACTACAAGGTCAGCTTGTAGGAAAGCTGAGGATAGGAAATGCTCGTGTCTCCTGCTCACTGCTGTGTGAACAGTGCCTGCCACATAGTGGGCACTCAACAAATATTTGTTGAATTTGTTACAACTTAAACAAATGGTTCTTATTCTTTTTTGAAGGGACAGACAGAAAATTCTACTCCCCTACCCCCAACTATTTGAGGTGTCCCTACTTTGCTAGTGCCCTACCTAGGTGAATGCTGGGTTTTCTAGCCCTGGAAGCAATTTTATGAGGGCAGCTGTGTTCCTGAGGGCCACACTGTGCCCAGGGAATGAGGCGGCTGCACAGAAGTGTAGAAATAGCCTCTGGGTTAGTGGAAGCACGGCACTGCTGGGGTCTGACCTGTCCCTGCCCCTTGGCCCAGCTGGGCCCAGCACTCACTCACCATGGTGGATAATACCATTCTCCAGCAGGGCTTGGCCCAAGTTGACTCCTTCTTCCATCTTGCTGATTTCGCCAATTTCCAGGAGCCAGGCAACGAACTCACTGCCAGGAACATAAGATGCCACTGAGAGGACTTCCCCAATCCTGGGACCACAGGGACCAGCACTAAGCCAGCCTGGCCACACCCGCCCCAGGAAAGACAGCTACAGCTTCCCACAGGGAAGCAAAGCTTAGGACCCCACAGCCCTTGGGCTTGTACTGAGGCCTCAAGCTTTTCCTAGTTACCAGTGGCAGAGGGCTGGGTATGACCAGAGTCCAGGCCTGCCTCAGGCTCACTGGACAGACGGATGGACGGATGGGTGGATGCATGCAGAGGTGGATGGGTGGGTGGATGGATGGGTGAGATGGGTAGGTGGGTAGATGGGTAGGTAGGTAGATGGGGGTAGATGGGGAAGGGGTAGATGGGGAGGGGATAGATGGGGAGGGGTAGATGGGAGGGAGGTAGATGGAGGGTAGATGGGAGGGGTAGATGGGGGAGATGGGAGAGTGGGAGGATGGGAGGGTAGATGGGGTGTAGAGGGGGTGGATGGGGAGGGTGATGGGAGGGGGTAGATGGGAGGGGTGAGGGGGTAGATGGGAGTGTGGGTATGGAGGGTAGATGGGGTATAGAGGTAATGGGAGGAGATGATGGTGGTGGAGGGGGGTGAGAGGGGAGGGTGTAGATGGGAGGGGGTAGATGGGAGGGGTAGATGGGGAGGAGCTAGATGGGAGGGGGTAGATGGGAGGGGTAGATGGGAGGGTGTAGATGGGAGGGTGTAGAGGGAGGGGGTGGATGGGAGGGTAGATGGGAGGGATAGATGGGTGGGTGGATGGGAGGGTAGATGGGTGGATGGGTGGGTGCATGGGAGGGGTGGATGGGTGGGGTAGATGGAAGGGGGTGGATGGGTGGGTGGGTGGACAGAAGGATGAATGCGTGGACGGGTGGCTGGTGGATGACAGCTGGATGAATGAATGAAGGATGTGTAGGCAGGTAAACGGGTGACTGAATGCATGGACAGGTGGAGGACCTGATAGATAAATGACTGGGTAGATGGGAAGATGGTGCAGGTGGATGGTAAGTGGACAGATGACTGGATGGACAGATGGGCGTAAATGGGGTCGGGGTGGACAGACGAACAGAAGGAATGAACAAACAAGCAGGAAGAAATGATAGGAAACCCTCCCATAGGCTTGCCCATTACTCAAAAAAAGAATCCAAACTCTGCGCACATGTCAACAAACACGGCCCTGTCTGATCCACCCCCAGCCTGGCTCATCTCAGCCCCTGCTCCTCTCGCTTATGCCTTAGCCACACCCACCACCTTCCCGGTCATAAATACCAGACGCCTTCCTGCCTCAGGGCCTTTGCACTTGCTGTTCCCTCTGCCTGGAAACACCCTTCCTCAACTCTTCATGTGACTGTTCCTTTTCATCCTTCAGGTCTCAGTGCAAATGTCACCTCCTCAGAGAAGCCTTCCCTGACTACCTCATCAAAAATAGTTCCCAACCCAGACACAATCCATCACATCTCTGTTTTACTTCCTTTTTTGCCCTGTCACTATCTGAAGTTACATTGTTTACAGATTTCTTTATGTGTTTATCAGCCATCTCTCCCAGCCAGAATGTCCTCTCCATGTAAGCAGGGGTTTTTGTCTCATTCATGCACTACCCCCAGCACCTAGAAGAGGGCCTAATGCACAGTAGGGCTCAATAATCATTTCTTGAACAAATGAAGGAATGAACCATTAAACAAGAAGGAATGTTCTGGGCTCGGCAGGAAGGTCTCAGGAAGACAAAAGTGTTCACAAGCCAGAGGAAGACAGGCAGCTTTTCCGACTCCAATGTGACTGCCCAGGGCACAGAGGCTCAGCCAGGCCCCCAGGTCCTGGATCTTGGGGGTGCTTCTCGGGCTCAGTACAGAGCTCAACCCACTGAAAGTCGGCAGGAAAAGGGTGAGCCTGGTGCAGGGCAGTTTCCGCCAAGACAATCTGTGTTCAATGGAAGCAGGTGGCAGCTGGCCAGAGCACGAGCTCCCCTGCTTATCGAAACCAGCTGTCCCGAGTCCAGCTACAGGGCCAGAGGGGGGCAGAGCTATTTTTAGCCTCCCAGTGTTAGCTGAGCAGAGACCTGCCTTGTGTGTAGGTAGCATGCATGCGGAGGCATTCAGAAGCCCCGGCTGGAGGCTGGTGGGGGGGTGAGGAAGAAATGGATCTATTTTGTGGAACGGGAGCCCCAGATGGGGAAGGGCTTGTTCTGGGTCCTGCCTACCCCCAGTTCCATTCTCAAAGTCCCAAAACTCAGGGACAGGGAGAAAGTCGCCAGCAGCTGAAGGAGGTAAGCAGATGTGTGCATGCCCACCCTTGGAAGCTGGAGACTCAGCGTCTGGTGGCCCACCAGCTTTCCAAACGGGGGCGGCCTCTGGCACTGACCAGCAACCCTGTGGCCAGGGTGAGGGGACAGGAAGTGTCCCATAGCAGCTGCTCCTCGGGGATCAAGGAGGGTTCACAGCTTGCTGGGAAAACTTGGGCAAGTCACTGTCCCTCTCTGGGCCTCAACAGAGTCCGTTTGGCAAGTGGTTCACTCAGGGGCCTTCTGGATTTAGCAGGTAAACTTTTTAATCATGTGAAATCTTAAGCTGGGATCCAGTATGCAAAAGCCAATAAAATTCATATCTAAGGCAGGGACCTCAAACTCTCATAAATAGGCGAAACAGGCCAGGTAGAGACTGTGCCAAACCAGCCAGTGCCTGCTGCATCTGAAGGCGGCAGCCTCTCTCCAGTGGAGCGGACTGTGGCCGCATGGGAAGACTAAAGCATCTAACAACTTTTCAAGAGAAGGCGGAAATCCAGCATTTCCTGTGAAATCTCCCAATTGTTAAATGTTGATATCTAATCCAACATTTTCTGAAAACACCATGTGGGCCAAGAAAAACAGGTCTGCAAACTGTATTGGGCCAGCGGGGCGCCGTCTGCCACCACTGGGGTATAGGGAAGAGCGCACGGGACAGCAGGGCCGGGCCAGCACACACAATGGCCCTGGGTGAGAAGAGAGGCTGGGAGACCAGGCTCGGCCAGGGGACGGGGGCTGGGTGCAAAGCACAGCAAGGTCCAGGCTTCCAGAAAGACAGAACAGTGTGAGGAGAGATGGAGACACGGAGAGGATACCTAGCTTGATGGGAATGACCTGCGAGTCAACAAGTGCCAGCTTTCATTCCTCCTTCCTTCCTGGCCCCTAGAATCGTTCCCCCAGTAAACATTTATTTAGCCTACCACACGTCAAGGCCAAGGCTAGGCATGGGAAATACACAGATATGTCTTTACAGTCCTGCTAAGAAAATGCCTGAGCTGAGGCCCCGTGAACCACTTACCACCCAGCACGAGACCCCCCTTTCCTTGCCTAACTCTTCAGTGGGCCGTGGGACAAAAGGGCAGGGACTGAGGGTTTGACACTCATCCCTGGAATTGCACTGCCTGAGGATGCTTCCTGACGATGGCCGTGTCTGACTGATCATTATCGATTGTCTGGTACAGGCGAACACCCTGCACCTGTGCACACAGGTGGCCCTGACAGCAAAGCCCCTTCCACCCCAGAGCTTTCATCCTGGCAGACATCAGTAGCTGAATGATGTCGAATCTCTGTCAGGGGTGAAACCAAAGGCCTTCCCCTTCCAGGAAGCTTCCTCTGGCTGCCTCTGCCAGACACCTTGGCACACCTGGTCCCTGAGCTCTCACAGTTCCAACGGCGCCCTCGTTCTGGGTCTGTATGGTAAGCCACATCCTCATCTCACTCCCCTACTGAGACTCTTGCAGTGGCTTCCCAGGTCGCCTAGAACAAAGCCTGTTGTCCTTACCAAGGCCCTGCCTGACATGGCCCCTGCTGACTCCCGTGGCCTCGTCTCCCACCCTCCGGCCACCCACTACCTCCAGCCACAAGGGCCTCCTCGCTGCTTCTCCATTACTCACGGCTCATTCCAGCCCCACGGCTTTTGCACCTGCGGTTCCCTCAACCAGGAATGTTGTTCCACACTCCTCACGGCTGTCTATTGCTTGTCATTCAGCTCTTGGTTAAAATGTCACCTCCCCTGAAAGCCCCTGCCTGCCCACCCTGGATGAACCAGACCCCCATTTCCTCTCCTGACATCACCCTACTTATTTCCTTACAGCATTCAACAACTCGCTGAAATTCCCTTCTTTATTTATATTTGTCTACTTTTCTATTGTCTGATTCCCCCACTGGACAGTTATCTCCAGGAGGGCAGGGATTTTGTCTGTCCTATTTCCTGCTGGCACATAGTAGGGGCTCAGTGAACACTGAGTGAATAAATGAATTCATCTCCTCAACTAATCTGAGGATGCTAGAGGACAAAGGCCATGTTCCTCCCATGCTATCCTCCACAATAACATACAGATTTTATTCCTTGGTTTTTTTTTTTAATGTGGCATCTATTAGTTTTTTCTCTGAGTAGGGCAGGACAGGCCCCTCCTTAATATATGTTTCTATGTAATATATCATACATGGCCCCATACACATTTCCATCACTCTTGCCAGTACTGAGCACATCACATGTGTTAGCTCACTGTATCCTCCAACAATCCTACGACATACCTTTTATTACCTCTCTTTAGTTGATCATTTACTGAGGCTCAGAGAGGTTAAGAAACTTGCCTAAAGTCACACAGCTAGAAATAACCAAGGCTTAAGCCCAATTCTTACCCAAAGCCCAACCCTTGAAAGCTATAAAGATAATCAGACACTTCTGGTATTCACAAAGTTCCCCGTCCAGTAGCAGAGACAGATGTGGAGGAAGTAACCACCAAGGAAAAATGAAATGTGCTTTATAGAGACAAGAATGAATAAATACAGCAGAGTGTAGGGGACAGAGCACAGGTCTGGAGTCACCCAGTCCTGGGTTCAAACCCCAGACCCCCACTGTGGCTTTGTGACCTTTCCCCTCTCTAGGGTTCAGTGTCCTTACTCTGAAAATGGGGAAAATGGCAGTAACCTGCCTCACAGTGTTGTGTGAGGATTAAAAGACGTGGCCAAACACCAGCATGCAGAGCAAAAGGCTTGATAAACATGTCCTGCAGCCACCACGTCCTTCCACTTAAGGGGACCAGGGTCACATCTTAGAGGAGAAGGCTTGGTCACTGAGCCCTGGTGGGGAGGGAGGATCCCCAGCCTTGGGGCCAGGTGCACAGCAAAGCCGTGCAGGGAGAAGTTTTACTAGAACAGCCTCCTACAGGAAGTCTGGGCCTTACGGACCCGCAGTTATAAGACAAGCTGCAATCCTGGCCCTGTGTCAAATGGGCAGTGAAGGAAATCTGCCCTAATCCTTCCTGAGGAGGCAGAAAACTCCTCTGAAGCTCTAATCACAGACAGGTTATCCCATCCTGCTGGACGAGGCCGTTTGGCAGGAGGCAGGAGGCAGGAAGGTTCTCCAACCCCAGGGAGCCCGGAAGCAGCCGCTCTTGAGAGGAAAGCCTCCTCTCTGTCAGGATTAGGGATTAGCTGGTGGAGACCAGCCAGGCCACTCCCAGCCCACAGGACTCCCAGGGCCCAAACTCTCCTCTCCACAGACCTTCTCAGGGAGCTTAGAACTGGAGTTCCTGACCCTTGAGGGCAACAGGATGCCCGAGTCCAGGGTACCCTACCACCCCCGAACCTCCCACCAGCTGCCTCCCAATCACGAGCATTTCAACGTGGACATGTCCAAAACCAGGCCCCTGCCCCTCTCCCAGGGACCTGCTCCCTGCCCCCTGCCCCTCCCTTGCCCTGGCTCCCAGCATGCCCCCCACCCCTCTGGCCCTTCCTCTCCCAGTGTCATCGATCAGCCAGGGCCCAGACCTGCCTCTTCCCTCTCGTCACGTGCCCTTGCGCAGTTCACCCAGTCTCGTGGCTTCGAAGACCATCCAAAGACCATTTCCCACACTTAGGTCTCCAATCCAGACTGGTCTCCCCCAGTCAAGACTTTATATCTAACCAACAAGCCAGCATCTCCACGTGGGTGTTCAGCAGTCTCGAATGTGACCCGTCCACAGTGGCGCTCCTGAGACCTCCTCCTGCCACCTTCCTCCTCTTCTCAAAGTCGCAAGTCCAGCCTTCCAGTGGCTCACAGTCCTGAACTCCCTTTATTTCTCCACCCCATCAGCATATGCTGCTGCCCTCAAAATCATCCGGAATGCAGCCCCATCTCCCCATCTCCACTGTGACTGTCCTAGGTGAAGCCCAGTCCCAGGTGAAGCCCGGTCCAAGCAACCTGTCACCTGGTCTACGCACCACGATAATACAGCAGCTTTCACCCAAGGCCTCTGCCAAAGCTTTTGGGAAGTAGGTGGAGTATAAGTCAATAAATTCTAAATAAAATCCCTGCCTGGCACACAAACTTCTCTCCCAGCTGCACCACAGGCTTCCTGAGGTCGGGAACCCGTGGACTTCTTCCTCTCCAGAGTGGACAGCACACAATAGGGCCTCAAAACAGCTTGGCCATTTTATGAGGACTGGATTTCTTCTGCCTCTCCCATCCCCCAGCACCACCCCCCCAGCCGTGGAGCCCTGAGTTTAAGACTGTCACACCTGTCTCCTGACCCCTTTGATCCTGGGTTATAAAATGGGGACTGTTTTTCCTAAACAGAGAAAGCAGAGGCTGAAAAGCTTACAAGAGCCTCCCCTCCACCTCACGTGTAACTCAGGAAGAGGTGCCTCACCAGATGCCCATCGGCCAACACCTTGATCTTGAACTTCCAGCCTCCAGAACCGTAAGACAAATTTCTGTTGTTTAAGCCACCCAGTCTGTGGTCCTTGTTACGGCACCAAGGTTTTTTTCCAGCCCTTCCAACACCTCTGTAATCAATTCCTTGTGTTAAATACCTCTCTGCTTGACACATCTATAGTGGCTTCTCTTTTCTCAAGTACTACAGCAGCATTTTTCAAACCATGGTGGGCAACCTATTAGTGCTTTGTGAAACCAATGCCACGGGTCTTGCCAGCATTCTTTTTTTAAATGAATGAAGAAGCAACTAGAATAGAATAGAAAGAATAGAATAAAATAGAAACAGATATTTTCAGATGGTATCAAGCACAGTAAGTTCTGTTCAATCTTGGCTTCAATCACATATTATCTGGATGTGTGTACCAGGTCACAGTGTAAAACTTATCCTTGGCAGTAGGGTGAAGGACCTCATTTGGGGACCCCACTAGCCTTCTCGACCCCTGAGGGCTGTTCTGCAAGGATTCGGGTCTTTTTGTAGCCCTGCCCAGGAGGCCTCCTGGGGCACGGGCCAGGCTGCATGGGTGGAGATGGATGGTCTGCTCCACCTCCAGCCGACAGCCCAGGGACCCAGGGAAGCCAGAGTGGGGCCACTCACTTGCCAAGGAAGCACTTGGGGACGGTGCTCAGCTTTCTCCGGCGGTCCTTGATCAGGTTCACCTTCTTGTTCATCATCATGTGGTAGAGTTTCTCCCCCTTCTCCGCAATCATGACGTAGGCGTCACGCTCCATGCCCAGCTTCAGGCCTACGCAGGGGCACAGTCACCACTGAGGAGAGCACCAGGCCCGGGGAGACACAGCAGGAAGGCCTACCACCTGCCCTCCACTTGTCCCACCATCTGCCCTCCACCTGTCCCACCACTTGCCACCTGCCCTCCACCTGCCACCTGCCCTCTACCTGCCACCTGCCCTCTATCTGCCCTGCCACCTGCCCTGCCACCTGCCCCACCACCTGCCCTCCCCCTTCCACCTGCCCTGCCACCTGCCCTCCACCATGGCCACACCAGCAGACAGCTAGAGAGCAGCACTGACTGACTGTCAGTCACTGCTCTAGGGACCTGCCATTGACTCCTCAAAGCAACCATTTTACAGATGGGAAAATTGAGACCTAGAGAGGGTAAGTCCTGGAGTAACAGAGGTCGTGCCTTCAACCCAGGAGTCAAGCTCCAAAGCTACGTTCTGAATCACCTTCCTATGCTGCCTCCTGAACCTGAGGGTGGGTTTGCAAATTCAGAGGTCATCAGAAAACCTCTTAGGATCTTCTCTCCAGCCCAGCAATAAAAGTATGGTTGTTCCTCCAGATGATACACATAGGACCCTAACCCTAATATCTACCCACATTTTTCTACTTGGATTCTTACCCAATCCTGACAACATCAATGACAAATTATCACAGCAAATGCTTTCACAGTGCCTACTCTATGCCAAGTACTACTCACAAGAAACCTACAATAATGAGGTACTACGATTATCCCCATTTCACAGATGAAGAAACTGAGGCCCAGAGAAGTTAGGTTCTCTGTCCAAGGTTGCCCAACTAGAAATGGTAGAAGCAGGATTTAGACCCAGGAGTCTGGATCCATACCTGTGCTCTCAAGCACAGCATGCACCACCCCTGTGAACCCAGCTTTGAGGTCAAGTTTTGGACAACACCCAATTTTAACACCAAGACCCACCGAGGCCACACTCCACCCATGGTCTCATGTGCGCAGCTGGACCACAGCCCTCCATTCTGACCACAAAGATACCGATCAGCCCCACCCAGGCCAGGCCGCACCCTGAGCCCTGCCCCAGCCCTGACCACACACTCAGCCCTGATCAGTTTCTGAGGTCACAACTCTACCCAACCATGACCCAGTTCAATCAAGAGTTTATTTGGCCTAATGGCATTTCAATAAATTTTGATGCAACACTGAATATCAGGAAATAGCACCTAGAAAATCCAGCTGTCTAGCTTCTCTAGGAAAATGACCAATGGATCTAGGCAAGCTGGGCCTTTGAGAGATGATGGTGACTTGCACTGGGGTGAGGCAGGGAGAGGAGAGAAGCAGGTAAACTTGGCATATACGTGGAAGGTAGAATTCAAGGGACGTGTTGGTCTATTGAATCTTGGGAGCAGGGGTTGTGGGGAGCAGGAATGACACCAAGAGTCTGACTCTGACCTCCAGGGCAAAGGGAGGAGCCATTTACTGATACACACAAGTCAGGGCAGAAGACAGGGTGGAAATCAAGAACTCTGATTCAGACACGGCAAGTGTGAGGTGTCTGTGACACATCCCAGTGGTGATTTCAAGTAGGCAGGATAGACATTTGGGGGAAACTGAGGCCCAGTTTCATCCTCTGTAAAACTGGGAGGTGAGGAGGGATTTTAGGATCATGCATCAAATTCCCAAACACGGTCAAACCCAAGGCCTCATTTAGCAGCATCACAACCCTCTGCTGCAGGAACTTTGATCCCCATTTATCAGATGAGATCACTGAGGTCTGGGAAGCTGAAGTAACTTGCACCAAAACACTGCAAGGCCTCCTTGTTCCCATTCAGTCCCCAGCCCCAGCCCACCCACCTACCATGCCCAGCTCCCTGTGCTTTCTTGTGGCAACTGCCTTGGGGGTGCCCATGCCCAGAAGGACTCCTGACCGGGGTTAGTGGGCAGCCCCAAAGGACCCTCCTCCCAGACTTAGATCCAGTCAATATCAAACAAAGAAAACTTCAGGTGGAAGGCGGAGGGCCATGTGGGGGACAGGAGCATCTTGGGTTCCATTCCTCAAGGGTGCAGACCCCGGGCAAGTCCCTTCTATCAGGTCTCAGTTTCACTGTCTGTCTAGTGGGCGAACTCTGAGATACCACTAAGTTAGAACAGTCCCAGTGCTTCCTGCCCCTTCAAAGACCTGCTTCTTGCAGTTCCGACCCTTCTGGAAGGGGCCCCATGCCCCTTCCCTAGGCACATCCCCCCTCTGCAGAATCCACACACAGCCCAGGGATCCGGGGAAAGCCCCCCAAAGCCACCACTTACTCTCACGCTGTTCCCGCTCGCGGATGATGGCGTCCAGCCACTTCTGCTTCTCTTCTGCCGTCTTGGCCATGCAGACAAACCATTTGTTCTTGGCCGTGTTGTGGATCTTCCAGCCATTGGTGACAGTGTAGCCATTGCTGTGGTAATCCGCTGGCGGGGCAGAGGCAAAGATGCAGCACAGATCCAGTTGCCAACCCTCAATATCCCCACCATGCACTGGTGACTGAGGTCAAAGGCCAGCCCTTCCCACTGCAACCACCACCAGGATCAGGATTGAGGAGTTGGACTTTCAACCCTTCAAGTACTCACTCCTCGTCGTGGCCATTGTCCAGTGGACAAGGAAGACCTTCTGCAAACAAAGCCCCCTCCCAAACTCGCAGTTACAGGGGGCTTCAAGACCTCATGTCTGGGCACAAATACAGGAGTGGCTCCTGAGAAGACACCTGCCCAGAGCCCAGGGACACTTCCCAGCCTCCTCCCCATCTCACTCGGGCACTGGGGTTACTGAACACCTTTAGCACCAGCCTGACAACCCAAGGCGAGTGCAGGGCCCCAACCCGCTGCTGGCTGGAATGGGAGCTGGCAAACCTCTTTGAAAACAGGTTGGCATTGTCTAGGGAAGTGGAAGCCAGCTGTACCCTGACTCTGAGAAGGGGTCCACAGGTTTCATGAGACTGCCGAAGGGCTGTGTGGCTCAAAACCAAGTAAGAAGCCCCGCTGCCCTAGACAAGCACATACAGTAGGAGATGCACACAAGACTGCTCACGGCATCACTGTCCACCATAGTGAATGGTGGAAACAACCCAGATGTCCGTCACCCAAAGAAATGGGTAAACTGAAGAATGCTCATGTAATGGAATACTCCTTAGCAATGGAAACCAACAAACTGCAAAGAGCTACATGCAGAAACACGGATGGAACGCACCAACATGGTACTAAGTAGAAGAAGCAAGATGTAAAAGAATGTAGACCATATTTCATGACCATTTAAACACACATACAAAAATTATATGTAACTGTATTTATATTTAAAGCTATTTAAACATATATGATCATATAGCCATTTACATAAGCCTCAAAAACCAAAACATTTTAATTTAAATGTTTGGTAATAAATGCTTTGGAGGTAAAAAATACTTTTAAAAAGCAAGAAAGTGATCATCACAAAATTCGGACAGTGGTTACTTCTGGGGGATGAAGAAACGGGAAGGATTTGGGGTGCAGTGTTTCATTTCTTGAGTGCCGACTACCCAGGGGTTCACTTCATGTATCTATGTGCTAGTTGCTTTTCTGTAGGTAGGTTACATTTCCCCATAAGAGAAAAAATATATTTAAATGAAACAGCACGTGCAGGCAGCAGGCAGGGCTGAGCGCGGCGGGCTGGGGGTCAGGCCTACCTGTCCCGTCTTCCACGTTCTCCACCTCCATGACTTCAGTGTTGATCCGACCCCGAAAGATGTAGAGGGAGCCGTTAATGGATTTGGTCCTCTTGGTGGACTTCTTGCTCCCAGTGACCCTGAAAGACAGCGGGAAGTCAGCGTCCCCTGCACTTCACCTCCCCGGACACAAATATTTTCAACAGCTCCCACAAAGGGGAGCACTGCACAGAGGGGTGCCCGGGACAGAGAGAACACTGGACCAGGGCCAGGAGCCTGGAAGTTCGGCTGGTGATGGGGTGACTCGAGCAAGTCGTTTCTCCTCTCCCAGCCAGATTCCTCATCTGGAAAATGGGCTAATAGCTTTGTTGACCTCACAGAGGTACTTTTCAGCTAACTAGAAATATTGATGGAAGACCAATAAGAAGCAACAGGAACCCATTCTTCTTGGCTAGAAAATGGGAAGAGGCCCACTGAGTTTCTAAAAGACAGGTACATCCTGAAATGAGACCGGAATAAAAGGAGAGCTTGGAGTAGGCAGTCCATCCACCCATCACCCACCTTCCCGCAGTTCATTCATTCACTCAGGTGAATGCTACTGCTCACCCATTCAGTTACTGCCATAGTTTGAGTGTTGGTGTCTCCCCAAAATTCATACGTTGAATCCTAACCCCCAAAGCGATGGTGTTAGAAGGTGGGACCTCTGAGAGATGATGAGGTCGGGGCAGAGCCCTCCTGAATGGGATTAGTGCCCTTATAAAAGAGGTCCCAGAGTGCTGCCTTACCCCTTCCACCATGAGAGGCACCATCTATGAAGCAGAAAGCAGGCCCTTGCCAGGCACTGAACCCACCAGTACCTTTGATCTTGGACTTCCCAGATACCAAAACTGTAAGAAATAAATTTCTGTGTTTAAAAGCCACCAGTTTATAATATTTTGTTATAGCAGCCCGAATGGACTAAGACAGTCACTCAACAACATCTGGCCAGCGCCTCCTATGGGGAAGGATATGGAGTCAGCAAACACAGGGTCACGCACCCCTGCATTCAACAAGCATGTGGAGAACATCTACTATGTGCCAGGCACTGTTCCCAGCGCTGGGGCTGCAGCACTGAACAAAACAAAGCCTCCAAGAATTCATTCTCTAATGTAGGGGGCAGGGGGCACAGAGACAGTCACTAAGCGAGCTGAACCATACACTTTATTGAAAATGAGGCAGAGAATGAACTCACAGAGCCTGAAGGCCACCCTGTGGCATGTGCAGGCTTCTCCGCTCCACCAGGTGGGTTGTGTGCTCACCAGGAGCCAGAGGGGTTTCTTCCCAAACCTACTTGCCTGGTGTGTGCCTGTCACTGTACTCGGGTAAACTAAAAATTAGATAAGCTGAGGACACAGGCATGTGGAAGAGAGTTCTCTCTCTCTCTGATAATTAAGTTGCACGTGGTAACGACTTGGGCTTCTGCTCTGTGGGAAACGGGAGCCACGCAGGGTTTGAGCAGAGGAAGAAGAGGACTAGACTTAAGTTTTAAGAGACTCCCTGTGGCTACTGGTGGAGAAGGGACTGTAGGGGGAGGCCAGGAGTAGCAGGGAGAACCAGAGAGGGGACCACTGCAATCACTGCAGTAAGCCAGGATAAGGGTTTGTGTGTATGTACACACACATATACACAGATACGTGCATATGCATATTTGTGCAAACTTTGTATTAAAGTTTAAAATCCATACAGAAAAAAATGCCTGAGGAAGTATATGGCTCAATTAACTTTTGCAAAGTGAACACAGCTGTATCAACCTTTTTAGCACCCCAAACCCTCCTGCCTCGTGCCCCCTTGCAGTCACTACCCCCCCCCACACACACATGCACACACAGGTAATTGCTATCCTTATGCCTAACCCTGTAGATTTCCTTTGCCTGTTTTCGAACTTCACATAAATGGAATCACAGTACGTATTTTTGTGTCTGGCTTCCTTCACTCAACCCCGTGACTGTGAGAATCATCCATGTTGCTGGGTGTAGTGACAGTGACGGGCGATTGGCTTGTTTCCAATCTGGTGCTGCTCTGAGTGTTCTTACATGTGCCATATGGAGAACATATGTACACGTTTCTGTGGGTTAGATACCTAGAAGTTGAATTGCTGAGTAACAAGCAATGCACACGATCAGCTTGAGGAGATACTGCCAAGCTGTTTTCCAAAATAGTTGTACCAATTTTCCCAGCCCAGCAGTGTAGGAACACTGCAGTTGCTCCACATCCTCTGCAATTGGTATTTTATTTTATTTCTCACTTTGGCCATTCTGGTGGGAATATAGTAGTATCTCATTAAACATTTAATTTGTATTTCTCTGATGAGTAAATAAGGTCAAACACCTTTGTATGTTTATTGGCCATCTGCTGTCTTCTTTTGTAAAATGACTGTCCCTTGTCCATTTTTTATTGGGTTGTCCATCTTTCTTTTTTTTTTTTTGGTTGGGACAGAGTCTTACCCCTGTTACCCAGGCTAGAGTGCAGTGGCGCCATCACAGCTCACTGCAACCTCAAACTCCTGGGCTGAAGCGATCTTCCTGCCTCAGCTTCCTGAGTAGCTGGGACTACAGGCGCACCACCATGCCCAGCTAATTTTTCTATTTTTTATAGAGACAGGGTCTCGCTCTTGCTCAGGCTGGTCTCAAACTCCTGGCCTCAATCAATCCTCCTACCTCAGCCTCCCAAAGTGCTAGGACTACAGGCATAAGCCACCATGCCCCGCCTTTTTCTTAATTATTTACAGCAGGTGTTGGCAAATTTTTTCTGAAAAGGGCCAAATAAACATTTTTAGTTTTGCAGGCTGTACAGTCTCTGTCACAACTACTCAACTCTGCTCTTGTGG
Source organism: Daubentonia madagascariensis (assembly GCA_023783475.1). Classification (NCBI taxonomy): domain Eukaryota; kingdom Metazoa; phylum Chordata; class Mammalia; order Primates; family Daubentoniidae; genus Daubentonia; species Daubentonia madagascariensis. The sequence continues at coordinate 11,596,154 of JAKFHU010001640.1, read as the reverse complement.
CACCAAAGCAGCTACAGACTATACATAAACAAATGGGCATGGATGGCTGTGTTCCAATAAAACTTTATTTACAAAAATAGGCAGAGGGCTGAGTTTGGTTATGGGACTTCTTTATATATTCTGGACATGAGCCCTCTGGCAGTTATGTGGATTGTGAACATCTTCCCCCAGTCTGTGGCGTGCCTTCTTACTCTCTTCATGGTATCTTTTGGTGACATTCTTCTGGTGACATTTGATTCATTAGACTATATTATACTGTAGTAATGTACAATGTAGATTACTACATTGTAATGTAGTCTAATGAATCTATTTTTCCTTTATAATTATATTCTTTGTCCTATTTAAGAAATCTTTTCTGACCCTTAAATCATAAAGATATTCTATGCCTTCTTCTAGAAGCTTTACTGTTGTAACTTTTACATTTAAATCTATGATCCATCTGAAGTTGATTTTTGCAAAATGGTGTGAGGTAGGGGTCAAGAATCTTTTTTTTTCTCCCATTGGAAATCAAACTGACCAAGCACCATTTATTGAACTGCATTGGTGTTTTTGTTGAAATTCAAATGACTGTTTACATACAGGTCTTCTTCTGAACTCACTATTCTAGTCCATTCATCTATTCATCTGTTGTTACGCCAATACTACGTTGTCTTTCTTGATCACTGCAGCCTTATAGCCAAGCCTTGGAATCTGGTAATAAATGTTCTCCAGCTTTAACTTTCTTCATAACTTTCTTTGCTATTTCTGTCTCTGCATTTCCATGTAATCAGGTGATCATTTACACACATACATATACACACAAACAACCCGCTCCTAGAATTTTTATTGGAATTGCACTGAGGTTCTAGACAAAGCTTGATGACAGAATGAAAAAGGACTTGCTGATGAGGAGGGTAGGGAATAAGGACGGTGCAGAACCAAGAACAACTAAGATCTGGCTTGAGCTCCTGGTAGATTTTTTCTCCTGCCTCCAGACTCAAGCTGAAATATCAACTCTTTCTGGATCCTGAGCCTGTCGATCTTATGAATGAAACTATACCACTGGCTCTCCTGGGTCGCCAGCCTGCTGACTGCAGATCTTAGGACTTGTAAGCCTCCATAATCACATGAGCCAATTCCTTATAATAAATCTCTTTACTTACATACATACATACATACACACACACACACACACCCCTTACCGGGTCTATTCTCTAGAGCACCTTGACTAATACATATTTTGGTACCATTTACTGGGAATGAGGAAGACCCAAGGAGACAAAGGTTTGGGGCAAAAGTTAATATGAAAAAAAAGAGCCCTATTTTAGACACAATTTAAGTGTGAGCTATTGGTGAGACACTCAAATGAAGATATATATTTATATTTCTTCTACTTCACCATGTACTAGGCATTATTCTAACCACATTACATGTGTACCCTTTACATGTCTTTTACTTTATAAAAACAATCCCATGAAATGAGGACTACTTTTATCCCCATTTAACAGATAGGAACACAGAGGCACAAAGAGCTGACATAATCTGCCCAAGGTCACACAGCTAGTAAGCAGCAGAGCCTCCCTGTTCTTAACTGCTACATGCTACTGCTGCCTCTAAGATGCTAAACAGGCAGCTGAGATACATGAGACATAGCCCTTTTGGGCCTTGGTTTCCCCTTCTGTAGAACTGGCGACAGACTTGTAAAACACTCCCTGCCACTTTCCACTTCTGACATCCAAGGAGCCTTTGCTTTGGATTAGCCCAGAAGCGTTCCGAGTCAGAGACGTCCCCTGACCCATGTCCCGGACGGGTGGTGCCCTGCGTGACCTAGGCAAAGACAAAACAGTTGGCAAACACCTAGCCACTTCAGGCATTGCCTGTGACCACATCAGAGTCAGGCCGGGAGTTCCACCAACCGTTGCCCAATCCCTGGACCTCTAGGAGCTCAGCCCTCTGGCTCTCAATGCAGAGACAGGAATGCTGGCCGCCTGCCAGGTTCTCTCAGGAGACAGATGTGCCCTTTCCCCCCAGCCAGCCCGGCTCACTTGCAGAACGGAGGCAGGGAATGGCCTTAAAAGAGCTCACAGTGGACACAGGGAAGGTCCTAGAAGGCTCACCTGGAATCCAGCACTATCAGAATCGGCTGCTGCCCCTCCATAGGTGAGATCGCCCCTGAGAAGGAAGCACCTGCCCTGGGGAAGCCGAAGGCTGAGCAACCTCAGCCAAATGCTGGGAGCTGGTCACAGAAGCCTAAAGGGACATTCTGTTTTCTAAACCCCAGTGTTCTGGGAAAAGTGCCTGATTCAGACAGCCCAGGGCAGGGTGGCAGGGAAGGCTGGGAGTGGACATTGGCAGCAGCCTTTGAACTGCCAAAGGATGGCCCCAGTGAGGACAGAGAAGGAGCAGGGAGAAAGGAGGAGGGTGCTTATGACGGGAGAAGAGGACAGGACACAGCGACAGACAGACCTTAAGGAGCAGGCAGGGACGGGAGAGCAAGTGAGAAAGAGACGTGCTGAGCCAGCCCCCGGGACGATGAGAGGAGGAGACCCAGGCCTTCAACAGGAAGGGTCAAAGGGAAGGGGCTGTGGTTTAAAAGCCTACTGTGCTCCAGGTGCTGCACCCATGGGATTGCACTGAATAAGAACCCAACAGTGCATGGAGGTAAGTTAACAGCAACAGCAGCTAACCCTTAGTCTGTGCACTTACCAGGTGCCAGGCACACTTAACGTATTTAATGTTCACAACGGACCCAATAGGGGTTGATCGTCCCCATTTTAAAGAAGAGAAAACGGAGGCTCAGAGAGGCCCACTGGAGGAGGAAGACAATGAGAAGCTACACATGCGCACGGAACACCTATTTTTCATCCTGTTGTAAGTTCCTCGCCATGACCTTAGGAGGCCAGCAGAAACAGACAAGGAAACTGAGGCTCAGAGACAGTAAGTGGCATGGCCCAGCCCACAGAGCAAGTCATGGGTAACGCTGAAAGTAGGCTTGAGGTTTGGACTTCAGCCCTCAGCTCTAGCCTTTGCTAGATAAAGGAGTAAAGAAGCCTCTGGAAAGTCACTGTTTCATCCCTGAGAAAAAGTAACAGGAAAGAGAACTTGAAAACTGCTGCATTGGTCAACTGAGACCATCCTCTACCCGCAGAGCAAGAAAACTGAAAGGCAGGAATCCCTCTGTCCACCAATCCACCCACCCACCTATCCACGTCCTAACTTTCCCTTTCTCTGAATCATCCACCCATCCATCCATCCATCCACTCAGTCACCCAATTACGCCACCTTCCAGACCAGAGTCCAACCACCTCAGCAACTATCAACCAACCACCTACCCACCCGTCTACACGCCCATCCAATTGGCCGTCCATCCACTAATCTCCAAACCTCCGCCACCTACCCACCTTCCATCCAACCACCCATCCATCTACCCATTCTCTCAACAAACCACACGTTAAGGCCCCAACCCACCGTTCATCTAAACACACCTCTGCCAGTGTCCACATCCATTTCTCCAGCTCCCAAACATCGATATGTTCCCCCAACTTTCCATCTATCCCTCTACCCAGCCATGTCCTAAGCCTCCCACCAGCCACTCACTCACCCACCCGCACACCAGTTCATACATCCACCCACGTTCTCTCCCTCCCTGCCTTTTACCTACCATCCATTCGCCTCCCAACCTCCAGCCATGTGTCTATCCCTCCTCCGTGTGCCCACACAGCCCCGTCCATTCACTCTTCCAGTCCTACATCTGCAGCCCTCTACCTACTGCATCTTAGAACTATAGGATGTTGGCGTCACAAAGAACCTCCAAACTTCCATTACCACCCAGACTGACATTATCTAATACAGTACTTACAGGCAGCTACTAAGCACATAAAATGTGGCTGGGAAAAAATGAGACGTGCTGTACGTGCAACATACACACCAGATTTTGAAGACTTAGTGAAAAAAAAAAAAAAGAACAGAAACCATCTCTTTAATAATTTTACAAACTAACTATAATTAAGCATATAATTACAACTGAATATTATAATATAATATTGGGGGATATATTAGGTTAAATAAAATAGACTATTTAAATTCATTTCACCTGTTTCTTTTTACTTTTTTTTAATATGACTACTAGAAAATTTAAATAACGTATGTGGCTTATGTTATATTTCTACTAGATAGCATCGATTTAGAACAAACCTCACAACTCACAGAAAAGAAAAGGAAGGCCCAGGGAGAGCAGTGACAAACCCAAGGCGTCGCCTCGAGAGGGTAGCCGGTTAGACCCAATCCCAGTGTCCCGGCCCACCTGTGCAGCCCTGCCCCAGCCTCACCTGGATTTCCGCTTGCAGTAGACCAGGAGGTTGTCGAAGAGGAAGAAGGCCCTCTCCTGGATGTTGCCTGCGGAGATTTTTAACAATGTCCCTTGCAGGAGGAGCTGGGTGCAGATGTCGGTGAGGTTGGAGCCCTGGAAGAGTGACGAGGGTGCAGTGGATGAGCCGACCTGGAGGGCACCAGGAACAGCCCCTTCCTTTCCCAGAGACAGAACCTACCACCACACCCCGAAACTCCAAATGCACCTCCACAGGCAAATCTGTCAGCAGACAGAAAGTCAATACAACTTGATCAACGGCTTCTCTCTGCTGAGCGTGCCAGAACAATCCTGGGGAGAGCGTATCGATAAGACCATATGTCCCTTTCACAGGAGAGGGATTTGGGGCCCAGCGCACACAGCTGACAGCAGGTCCTACTCGGCATCTGGTTGTGTTTTGGTTCGGGTTTTTGTTTTGGGTTTTATTCCGCCTACCCCAACCCCCCTATTTATTTATGTCTTTACTTGTTACTATACCTCCCCCGCAAGAACACCACTTCCATAAGGACAGCGCCGATATCAAACACATGCCCTGCATATTCCCAGCACCTACAACACTCTCTGGCACAAAAAGCAGGTGCTCAACAAATGCAACACACACACCATCAGGGACCGATCCTGGGAGCACTCGATCTAGCTAAGGATGTGTGCGCTGATGAGGACAGCTCCCAAACTCCATTCAGTCCTTTATGCCAAGTGGCAGGGGGTGGCTGAGACACTAAGTGTGCATGAAGTTCACCAAACTTCAGCGGGGTTCAGGGCGGCATGCTCGGGAAAGGCATCGGGGAGGAGCCAGCCCGGCCTTGCAAGACAGAGAAGATAAAGAGGCTTGGGGGCCCAGCCAGGAGGGGTCCTCAGAGCTGGGGACCACACAGGTCTGTCCAAGGCTGAGAGGACCCAGGCAAGGGCAGCAAGATCCCAAAGTCCAAAGAGAGAGGAAGTTAGAAAGAGACCTTGGCAGGCACAGAATGCCAACTGAGGCAGCCCCTCCGCTGTCCCCCAAATCCATGCCCCCTTCTGTCATTTTGGGGAGTTCTCACTGGCACTTGGCTACCCAACCACAGACTGCACTCTCCTGCCTCCCTTGCACCAGGTGTGGTCATGTGACTGGATTATCCCCAGTGGGCCCTGGTGCCACCGCACTTCCCTGAAAGAAAACTGCTTCCCTCTTCCTCCCTTTCCCTCTTTCCACAGGCTGGAAGACAGTGGTACGGGTGGTTGCATATGCCATAGCAGGTGGTGGAGCCAGGAGTTGGAAGGAACCTGGGTCCTGCCAGGGCAGAGCCACCTCCCCCCACCTGAGCGTCCACCCCTGCCCTGCTAATGAGAAATGCATGTCATCTCCTCCTCAGCCATGGACTTCACCTAACACGGTGAGGGGAGGACAACGGGCTGACTCCCATATTCAGGCCCGAGGAACCTTATGCAAAAGCAGTGTTCTAAGGGAGATTCACAGGACAGACCTGCAGATTACACTGAAAGGAGAAGCAAAGGGAAGTGATGTTGTCCCCACCTAGAAATGAACTTGGGGAGGAGAGAGGGAGAATCACTCAGAATCTCCTCCCCAAACACCCAATATCCAGAACCAACATGGAGTGCCTACCCCGGTGAGACTTGCTGACTCAATTATTTCTGAGACGCAGTAACAGGAACTAAGAAATCAAGCTGTCTGCTAACTGCCTGCCATGGTCTCTCACTGCTGTCAGGGCTGGTTTGCTCTGTGCCATGGTCCAGCAGGATGTTAACAAACCCATTCACTCAAAAGAGCCAGAAACTCCTCTGGGACCCACTCTGGGGCCCAGGAAACTGGCTTCCTTATGGTCAAGAGCTGTGCAACCCAGGAGAGGAACTTGCACCCGTTGACGCTACAGCTATTGGCCTGGCTGGGGGCCCATGTTGGCATGGATGCTTGCAGGCTGCAGGCAGATCTCTGATTCCCACAGCCCAGACCCGTGGCTGCCATGATGAAGAGCCCCCTCGGGCCCCCAGTGTCCTTGAAAACAGGGTAAAGGTGACTACCTGGGTGAAGGGGCTCCACCAACAGCCTGTGGGCCAGCTCAGGCAGGACACCAGTTCAGCAGCTCCTCAGCCCACGTGCCTGCCCCTCCCCCAGCCTCACCTTGCTCATACCCATCCACCAGCCCTTGCAGGCTCCAAAGGGAGATTTTAGCTGCTTGAATAAGAATCTGGTACCTGGCCCAGCTGCAGAGCCCAGGGGTAACACAGCCCTAGACCTGAACCCTGCCACCAAGGCTGTCTCGGGGGACCTGCAAGAGGAAGCACACTCAGCCCAGAAGCTGCCTCTTGTCTTTGGCCAAGGACCACCCCGCAAACTGCATGTGAAATTCCAAGCACACTGAGGGGGATGCCTCCTCCATCCCCTACCCCCACCCCCACTGAGAAGCCCTGCAGGACTCTCGGTCTCCCTAAAATCCTTGAACCTGGAGCCAGGGCAGTGCTAGGGATCAGACACACAGGGAAGAGACTGAGCACCAAGGTGTCCCCCAGGCAGGGCTGGGGACCCCCTTCCAGACATGCAAACTCAACCAAACCGAAGCAGTAACATTCAGAGATGACAAAAGCTTGCACATGAAAAGCTAATCCATGCATAGGGCTTACCCCATGCCAGGTACTATCATACAAACTCAGCTAATCTTTACAACAAGTCTCATTTTACAGATGAGGAAACTGAGGCACAGAGTGGTAAAGTGACGTGTTCTAAGTCACATAGGTGGTAAGGGAGCGAGCTGGGATTCGAACCCAGACAGGCTGCCCACACTCCTCTACCCACTCGCCTCTGCCTCAGGCTGCCCCTCCCACCGTAACCTGACAATGTTTCTACGCAATCATCAGCCTAGAGCAGGGGTCTCTGAGGGGGAGAGACCATATCCCACGGGGAGCCCAAAGCACCCCAGGGAGGGTAGAAAGAAAATATGAAACCTTGTATTATTTATAGTCTTTTTTTTTTTTAACTGATTTTTATGTTTCCTTCTCTGCCCTCATGGGTGGGGGAGCAGCTGATGGGCTCTTAAGCCAGGGCTTCCAGAGCCAGCAAGAGGTGGGCTCCCTGTGTCTGTGTTATTAAGAACATGCTTTTCCTTCTTATTACTGCAAGCTGCACAGGGAAGTCCATGGGGCCTGCATCTGGAGTGTCCCTCTGCAGGAGGGTCAGCCCACACGTGGTACAAGTTCTAATGGAAGCTGCAGGATGCTTTTTCCACCTAAAAAAAATGAGAGAAAGATCCTGCTTTGCTGCCACGGCTACTCATGACGTTACTGTTTCCTCTGAGCCAGGCACTGTTCTGAGTGCTCTGGGGCACCAACTCCCCAGTCCTCAAGTGACCCATGAGGGGCGTACTGCCATTACGCAGACTTTCCAGGTGGGGAAACTGAGGCAAAGGATCTCTCCACACACACAGAGGGGCTGGCTTCTTCACTTACTTCCAAGGTACTGCAACATACTGTCATTTCTTTGTGCTCAGTAAAATGGATTTATGGATTAACTTATCTGGTTTTCACTAAACCAGTCTCATGACAAAAAAAGGCACGAGTGGCCTACAAAGGGTCAGGAAAACACACACACACACACACACACACACACACACACACAGAGATGGGAGATTAAACTAATGAACGACGCATGCCCAAGCAAACAGCAAGAAAGTGGCCAAGAGAAGACCCCCTACCCTCTGCAAACGAGCCCCTTGTCAGCCATATTCCAAAAAGAGATGACAACCTTTTAATCAGAACAGCAAGAGGTCATACAAAAAAGATTACTAATTATCAAGAAGAGTCTCTGAAATGAGGATCTGCAACCACTATCATTCACTGTGAACTAGCCCCTAAGTCATACTGTCCCCAGAGGTCGTGACTATTGATAGCACGAAGCCATTGCAAGCAGCTTTACTATTAAACACTGTTTTTTCTAGCAAGAACATATTATTTTCACAAGTCACCTTAGGGATCAAACTGTATTTAAAAACCTTCCCACTTCATGCAAAATCATTTTATGTTTTCCAAAGGACATTCAAACACCTTATCCTTAAAATAAGACCAGGAGATAATATCAGAGATATTATTAGTACAATTAAACAAACAGAAATGAGGCCCACAGAGCAGGACAAACTTACTCAAGGCAGGGCAGTCTGTAAGTTACAGGGCTGGGCCTCAAAACCAAGTCCCGGTGCCTCTGCTTCCACATCTGTACAATGGGGATAATAATAGCACCTCCAGGATAGTGTTGAAAACATATAACAGGTGCTCGATAATTGCCAGCAATTCTGATAGTGGGTCACTTTATTTCCTACTGCACCCAGAAATGGTGATCAAAATAAGGGCCACTGATTTCTCAAACTGCAGATTTTCAGGGTCAGAAAGGGTTCTAAAGACCCTTAGTTCCTATTTCCCTAGGCCCTTACCATAAGAAGGCATCTGGAAATCACTTCTGCTCCGGCTGCCAAAGAGCTTGCTCAATATCCTCTCCACAGGGGCCCATGTGAGAAATTTCTTTTCCAACTGAGTGCCAGGAAACTCTCTGTCTCCCAGAAGAACTGCTTCGCTGCTTCCTTTTTTGGCACCGAGTGTTAGGTAACTTATGTGTGCTGCTCTTTTCATGTTGGCTGACAGGAAGCTCAAAGCCCAAACAGACAGATGTTTAAATGAGTCAATTCTATTTGCTCTTGAGGTTGAAAGTGGCCATGTGACCTACTTCTGGTCAATGAGATGAAAGGGAAGTCTCCCTGGGGCTTCTGGAAAAGGTTTTCCTCTACTGGAAAGGAGAGCTCCTCTTATAGCCCTGGCCATGCCCCGTCTCTGGTTTTGAACACATGATGCCGGGAGCTACAGCCTTCATGGAAGCATGAGGGAAAGAAAAGGATCAAAAGAGACCAAATCAGAGCTCTGACATCATGAGGCTGAGAAGAGAATCCTTAGAGGATGCACCCTAACTAACACACCTGAGTATCAGGCAACGCTCAGTTGCAGGAAACAGAAACCAAGCTGTGTATTTGAAGCAGGAAAGAATGAGGGGCTTACTCAATCACTGAAGGGGCTAGAGGAGCCAGGAATCTAGGCCGGGGCTTCCAGAAAACCAACAACTCTGCAGAACTGGCCCACAAGGGGAGCCGCTGCCCCTGCCTCAGGTAGGGAAAGGAGAATCAGAACACACCTGCCCAAGCTCATACTCCAGGAAACCGCGGCCCAGGTGGCATCTAGGCTTCCAGTACTTGTTACCTCAACTGTCAGCTGCAAAGCCATCCCATGCCTGCTAGACACACACTGCCACCAATAAAGAAGTGGATGCCCTCTATGCCTTGCATCTCGACACCTAGGAAGCTGGCACCTGAGCCCTCTACTGATATTATCAGAAAAGGCCAAACTCAACCACGGCTGTGCTTCATTGCAATAACAGCAGGAGGGTGGCCTCCATCCTACTCTCACCTTCCAAATCCCAAGCAGCTGGATCTAATCTTAGCCAAACCCCAAATCACAGCCCAAACACAAGCTACGAGGGAGTGTGGGACATGTAGCTCTTCATTCTGGCCTCAGCCGCACAGGAAGGCCCCTGGAAGGAGGGTGGGGGCGTGGCACGTGTACTGGCCCATCCACAATACCCACCCCCTCCCCGGACACGGGCCTCTCTCCTCTCCGCAGCCAAACCCTCAACCTCGCAGCCACACGGTGTCACATTTAGGATTCCCCAGCACAGAGAAAAGAAGCAGAAATCCTAAACAGTGCAAGTGCCTACAAAGGCCAGAAAATCCAAAAGGCCTAAGGCAGGTGATACGGATAATCCAAAGAGTCTTCGTCTTTGGCCTTCATCTCCCATTCCAGCTGTATTTACTCTGATATTGATTTCTTTATCTATTCATATTTTCCCATTTCCTTCTACAGATTTGTATGAAACCTCTAATAACCTAAGGAAGGTGTAGGGGTTTAAACAAATAAATGATATACAATCCAAAGATCTCAAGAATCCCATCCCCTAATAATCATGATAGTAGTATCAATAAATCTACCATTTATTGAGTACCTACTACATGCCAGGTATAGATGAGAGTACTGAAGTTCAGAGAAGTTAAGACATTTGCCTAAAGTCACCCAGCAAAGGAGTGTCAAAGCCAGAATTCTGTCCTGGAACAGATACGTAAACGCTGCCTTTGGCCTTGGCACCAACAGCTCAAAGGACTATACACACCAGGCAGGTAAGGCAAGGCATGGAAGAGAATGGGTGGGAAGCAATAGGGAGGGGTGGCGTCTGAAGAGAATTAGAGGCTCCAGTGGCTGGGGCCATGGGTCACAGGTGCCCAGTGTTACCAACATTTCAAGAGAAACTTGAAGTCTGATTTTTATGTGGACTTAATTGAAAAATAATTGAGCAATTTTTTACAAACACTGTGTAAGCCAAACAAAATACACTGCAGACCGAATCTGGCACCCAGGCTGCTGTCTGTGCCTGCAGCTGTGAGCCCCCTGGCCCCTCCTGCCCTGCACGCACCTCCCAGCCTTCAATGTGGGACTGCAGCTGCTCCAGGGCTTCCAGCTTCTCCATCTGCCTCTTGGTCTCGTTGATGTTGGAGCAAACGGTCTTCATGGCCTGCAGGGCGCTCTGGACCGCAGGGTGGTCTGGGTGTTTGCCAGGGGTCCTCTTGGCCAGCTCCTGGGGTAGAGGTGGGAGCAGGGATGAGAGACATCAATCCAGAGGGGACCCAGCCTGGAGCTGAATCCCAGCTCTGCTACATACAAGCTGTGTAACCCAGGGCTGGGGACCACCACTCATTCACTCATTCTATAAGTGTCACCTGAGCACCTCCCCTAGGCAGGCAGCGTTCTAGGGGCTGGGGATAAATCTTTTAACAAAACAGACAAAAATGCCTTACCTGGTGGATATTTCATTCTAGTAAAGGAGATGGGCCAAAATAAAGAAAAATCAAATATATAATACAATGTCAAATAGTGATAAATACTATGGAGACAAATCAGAAAGAGGGAACAGGGAATTGTTTCAAACAGGGAGGTCAGGGAAGGACCCTGGACGGAGCAAGAGAGGGAGCCCTGAGGGAAGAGCATGCCAGGTAGAGGGAACAGCAAGTGCAAAGGGTCTGGGGTAGGAGCATATACAGTGTGTAACTAGGAACAGCAGGAAGGCAGGATGTCTGCAGTGGCGTCCATGAGAGACAGAAACGGAGGGATCAGTGGGTCACAGAAGTAGCCACAGACACTGTTCCTCCCCAGCCACTTCCTTATCTGTAAAATGGGTATAAAAAATACCTCGCCCTCACAGGGACATGGGACAGGGCGTACAAAGTGGCCAGTAGGCTCTTAATCCACCAACCCCCTCCCCCCACCATTTCTCGCCCTCAGCTCACCCCTCACCAGCACACACTGGGACATTCTAGAGGCCAGGCCAGTCTTAATCGAAAGACTTCGACCACATACTAAGTGTGACCAGAGTGGAACTGGGGAGGAAGGGATTAGCTGGGAGTCAAGATACCAGGGAAGATTTCCAGGCTGAATCACCCGACCACTGGCCACCAGCCTTTCACCGAGGACCATGCAGACAGAGATAAGTTTCTTTAATCATCTGACCCAGAAGTTTGCCTAATGGTTCCAGTATCTGCCCCATCTCTCTGCTCCCTTGAGCATCACAGATAACGTCCCTGCAGACATGACGCTCTTGCGTGGTGGTTACGCGCACTGGCTCTGCCCCCTAACTGGGTGGCCTGGGCCAGTCATCCTTCTGCCCCGAGCCTCAGTTTCATCACCTGCAAACCAATGGTGATGAGGATGATGGGGATGAGGACGGCAGCAGTTAATACCTCCTGAGCCCTCACTCTGTGCTTGTAAGGTAGGCTCCACTATCACCCATTTGACAGGTGAGGAGACTGAGACACCGCAGGATAGCTCAAGGCCTCAAAGACGTTCGAGGAGGAACTGAGATTTGAACCCAGGCCATCTGGTTCTGCTCATGGTTGTGGTGAGGGATAAATCAGAGACGGCAGGAAAAGCACCTAGCACGTGCACAGGAAGCACTCAGCTATCCGCATTCTTGTTGTCCTATGACAACACATGCTGGCTGCCACCGGGAGCTGCAATTACCATGAATGGGCGTGGTCTGAGCGCTCCCTGCAGAAAACCAACTCCAACACCACCCCATCCCCATCCCGAGGCCCAAATGCTCTGCAACGTCAGGCCCCTGGGGCTTTGCTGAGCTCCTGCTGTGTGCCTAGGATCACGCCAAAGGGAGGCGAGGGAGGGAGAAGCTGGAACCCTGCTCTTTCTCTGGAGGCCCCAGCAATGCAGCACGAAAGGAGTTTCCACGGGTGGGGAGCTTCAGGGCATGAAGCGATAGAATCAATCAGAAATGGAGAGGGACAGTGCGGTCTGAAGCAAAGCTGGAAAGGCTTCAGGGAGGAAGTGAGACGGAAGGAGGCAGGACTTGGGGGAGGGAGGTGCTATTTCAACTCGTTCTTCACTCAGCAAACACTGGCTGAGCAACTGGTCTGCGCCTGAGCTCTGGGGACTGGGCAGAGATCAAGACAGCCCTCAGGGAGCTCACGGCCCAGAGGGAGGTCAAATAGGTGATGACTACTACTACGAATAGTAATAATAGCTACTACTCAGTGAGCACGCACACTCCTATCAAGTACATGGATCCCCACATCAACCCTATGAGGTAGGGACTATTAGTACCCTTGTTTGACAGATGCAAGAACTGAGGCACAGAGAAGTCAGGTCATCTGTCCAAGGTCACACAGCAGATCCGAGCCCAACCAATGTGGCTCCAGAGTTTGTGCTCTAAATCCCTGTACTATTTACAAGCTTTCAGACAGTTAAATAGGAATACTTTCCTCTCAAATAAATGCATAATTTATATTAATTCAAGGGACAGAGAGTGAGGGAGACGTGGCGGTCTGAGAAGGTCTCGCTGAGGAAAAGGGCTTGGGAGTGGAGCTCGACAGAAGTGAGGGCATGGGCCGTACAAACACCTGTGGGAAAAGCACTCCAGGAAGGGGAGGAGCACAAGCAAAGGCCCTGGGGCAGCCAGAAACAGCAAGGAGGCTGATGAGGCTGCAGTAGAGTGAACGAGAGCGGGATGGACAGCGAAGCTGGACAAGCACACTGAGGCCAGATCATGTAGGGCTGTGGTGGGATCTCTGGGTTTCGTCCCAAAAGCGTGGGGAGGTGAGCAGGGTATGAGCTGAGACCTGACCAATTTACCCTTTAAAGGATCCCTGTGGCTGATGAGAGGAAGATGCACTACAAGGAACGTAAAGTGAACATAGAAGCAAGAAGACCAGTTAGCAGCTACTGCAGATGTCCAGGCAAGAGATGATGGCTTGAACCAGGAAGCTCTGGGCCACGTTCATTCATTCATGCCTTCATTCATTTAGTGAGGCCTCCTGTATACCCGGCCCCATGCTAAGCCCTCTGTCAGGGACAGATGATAGCAGACACTGCCCCAAGACCTCCTAGAGCCGACAGCCCGCTTGTAGGTATGTCCACAGACAAAATCACAATAGAAGACCATGATCTTATGTTTATAATCAGTAATTAAGTTCAATTCACCAAAGCTACCCCAGCCCCACATTCTGCAAACAAGTGGTTTTCAGCATGTGGACCTGTGTCAGGCCAGCCAAGGCCAGAGAGGTGAGTGCAGCCCGCCAGCTCCCACTGGGCAGGGACAGAGGCTGCTAGTTAGTAAGACCCCCGCCACCAACCCATACTCATCAACCCCTTCTTCTAAAGCAGGGGTCAAATGACAGTCTGAGGACCAAGTCCAACCCATGGCCTGTTTTTGTAAATAAAGTTTTACTGGAGCCCCGCATACTCATACGTTTACATGTCGTCAGCGGCTGCTTTTGCACTACAACAGCAGAGTGGACTAGCTGCAACAGAGACTAGATGGCCCCCAAGGCCTAAAGGATCTACTATCTGGTCCTTTAAAGCAGCCGTCCCCAACCTTTTTGACACCAAGGACGAGTTTCATGGAAGACAGTTTTTCCACGGACCAGGGTGGTGGGGGGAGGTGCTGCCACCTCGGCTCCCCCTCAGATCATCAGGTATCAGAGTCTCATGGGGAACGCACAACCTGGATCCCTCGTACCCTCGTATGCGCAGTTTGCAGTGGGCTTTGCGCTCCTATGAGGGTCTGGGCGGTGATGCCAGCGATGCGGAGCAGCTGTGGGTGCAGGTGGGGCTTCACTCACTTGCCCGCCGCTTGCCTCCTGCTTGTGGCCTGGTTCCAGGCATGTCTCGGCCTAGTGCTGGTCCGCGGCCCAGGGGCTGGGGACCGCAGCTTTAAAAGAAAAGTTTCCTGACCCCTGGTCAAAAGCAACAGAACTGATTCTCAACTGAGCATGAGGACACCCAAAACAAAGTCTACATTCCCAGCCTGTCCTGGACACTGTGGAATTAAGTCCACAGGATGTGAGCAGAAGTGATATGTGTGGCTTCCCTTTCCCTCTGCCTCCTCCCTGGCTGAAACGTGGACATGATGGGAGCACCTGAGACCCCAGGGGTGGCAGAACCTGGCCCTGACAGCATGGAGCTACCATGTTACACTGGACTGCCTTCTACAGAAATAAGCTTAGGCGTTGTTTAACCACTGCTGTTTAGAGGCTCTGTCACTGCAGCTAAAATATATCCTAGCATAAAGAGACCCTACCTTGGGGTGTCACTCGGGATAAATTCCCCACGAAATTGTGTCCTTCCTCTGTCTGCTCTATTTAGCTTGGCCATCTTGAAATGCAGAGAGTGAATTAAGTTGCCTCCCAATGACCCTAGCAGGCAGGTGCTTCGATTATCCCCACCTGGTGGATGAGGAAGCAGAGGCTCACGCAGAGGCGAGGCCACTTGCCCCAGGTTGCAGGCGGCTGAGCGGCCACACAGTCTAGCTCCAGAGCTCACATGTTTTAACCACTATTCCATGATTCTCCAGCCTGAGTCCCTGGGCCTCTCCCCACCTCCCCCTGCAATTGGGAAGCCCCCACCACTTTTATTCTTGAAACTAAAACCTGTTGCACCCCTCTGATGGGCACTGCCACCACATCTGCTCCTCCCAAATCCCTGGAAGTTGGAATTTCAGTGGTCCTCCTTCAGTGGGTTCCCCGGGGGCTGCCAAAACCCAGGAGATAGTAAAGATGAGAAAAAGGTTATTTCCCTCTTCTGTATATGGCTGCCTCCACCTCCATTCCTGCCCTAGGCCAGCACTAGGGATGGGGAGCTGAAACCAAGCAAGACCTGGCCAAGCCCATGGCTCTGTAACAAAACTGCAGGGAAGTGTCAGCTTTGGTGTCTCGGCTCACAGGGACATGTTGCTCCACTCCGCTGAGCCCCAAAAGCTGAGGGCCCGTCCCTGCCTCCAGGCCTGTGCACTTGCTGTTTCCTCTCCTGGCACACCCTTCCTCGAGGTCTTATGAGGCAATACAGTACTCTGTAAGGAAGGCACACAGATCAGTGGAAAAGAATTGAAAGTCAAGAAAAAAATCCTTACATTTATGGTCAATTAATTTTCAACAAAGATGCCAAAGCAATTAAATGGGAGAAAGAACAGTCTTTTGAACAAATGATGCTAGAACTGGATATTCATGTGCAACAGAATGATGCTGGACCCCTTCCTCACACTGTGCACAAAAATTAACTCAAAATGCATCATAGACAAATTTAAGAGCTGAAACTATAAAACCATTAAAAGAAAACATAGGAATAAATCTTCGTGACCTTAGGTTAGGCAAAGTGTTCTTAGATATGATACCAAATGCATAAGCAACTTAAATAAACTGGACTTCATCAAAATTAAAAACTTATATGCTTCAAAGGACACTCTCAGGAAAGTGAAAAGACAAGCCACAGAATGTAAGAAAATAGTGTAAATTATATATCTGATGAGGGACTTGTACCTAGAATATACAAAGAACTCTTAAAACTTAACATGATGAATAATCCAATTAAAAATAGGCATAGGATTTGAACAGGCATTTCTCCAAAGAACATATACAAATGGCCAATAAGCAGACAAAAGATGTTAAACATCATTTGGGGAAATGCAAAACAAAACCAAAATGAGATACCACTTCACATCTACTAGAATAGCTATAATCAAAAAGATGAACAATAACAAGTTGGTGAGGATGTGGAGAAACTAGAACCCTCATATATTGCTGGTAGGAATATAAAATGGTACAACAGCTTAGGAAACTAGTTTGGCAAGTCCCTTGTGACACCCTGATCTGGCTGTACCTGAAGCCATCTATCCATATACTTTTTAATTATGTGAGCCAATATATATTTTTTACATGCATATGTGTTGCTTAAGCCTACTTGAGCTAGTTTTTCCATATCTTATATTTGAAAGAGTTCTTACTGCTTCACAATCTTAGAGAGAGCTCAAGGATTTGGAATCCTGAAGGTGTCCCAGTCCAACTCAGGCAAGCATAAAGTATGGGTATCTTCAAAGCTAAAGGGAGTTTGAGCTGCACTAATCAAAGGTCTAACATGCAAACGGAGGGAGGTAAGGAGACTTCTGCTCCATTCAGAACTGACCAGACTATCTGAATACGTAGAACAGAGTCAGGTTCAAAGGAGATAAACTATAGTGTTGAAAACCCTGGAATCACAACCAAAGAGGAACAGCTACATGAACTTACAAGGCCTAGCCCAAAGAAGAATATTTTTGGAAGGAACCCAAGAGCTGCTCGCTAAACATCTTGGGAGGATTACATGACTAAGAAAGCCCGCTGGATCCGTAAGACCTCACAGGGTCCAATGGGACTGATGCAGGAGACAACTATCTGATTGAGTTAATCCATTCTTACACCAACTGGAGCTCTCTGACAAGAGAGGGGGCTGCCTTATAAGGTAGTGAGTTCCCCAACACTAGAGGTATCAATAATCGATTCAGGCCCACTTTTGCCTTATTCTAGCTAAAACAGCATATAAGATTGTGAAATTGGACAGCCTTGTGGTCAAGACAATGGGGTCTGGCAAAGGGGAGTGTAGTCTGAGCCACACTGCACCACTTCTCAGCTGTGTGACACTGCACAAACGACCTCACCTCTCTGAAGCCAAGTTTGCACATCTGTGAAATGGGTAACAGTTGCCTCCTAAGGTTGTTGTAAGGATCAAATGGAATGATGAAGGTAATAGTCTTGGTACACAGTAAGGACACAATATTTATCATCATCATCATTATTTCTGTAGTATCAGTGGCTCATATTTATTACTATTTCTGTATAGCAAGAATAGTGAAAGTAGTCATGGTAGTAATCATAATAGCTGACATCTACTGAGTACTTCCTGTGTGCCAAGCACTATTCTAAACTTAAATTTATTACATCATTTCATCCTCGAATCACCCCAACAAGGTAGGTATTATTATTATACCCACTCTATGTTTGAGGAAACTAAGGCACAGAGAGGTAAAGCCTCTTGCCCAAGGCCACAGAGCCAGAAAAGTAGGACCCGGTGGACACTAACCTCATCTACTCCAGAAATAGTAAAGCTGGAAATGAATACCCCAAAATTAGATTCTTAGGGCATGAAATGTCTGAGCTGGGTAGACCCCAGCGAGCCGTCAGAAAAACTGAGAGCAGGGAAGGGAGAGGGTGTACCCAGGGCCACCCTGCAAGTCAGCAGCGGAAGCCCCTCTGAGAGCCAGGCTAGGGGACCTTCCCCAGCATCCACCCGCCTCCCCCAGCCCCTGTGGTTTCACCCGAGGTGAGGGCTTCCTAGAAAAAGGGATGTCAGAGCAGAGGAGCCCGGTGCTTCCGCGAGATGCCGCATCACCCTCGCACCCCTCATGTTTACCAAAAGGGTGCCCACAGGTGCCCGCTCTGAGCAGCCCACTCATGTCCCCCGAGTGTGGTCCCTGCCCCCAGCAAGGCCACAAGAGGCAGCCTGGGGCACGAGGCCTCACACTGCAGGCCACACCAGGCAGCAAACCAAGGTGGCTGGTGCAAGCTCTACTTGCTCGGTCAGCCTTGCTCAAGGTGCAGGAAAGGACAGGGGGAAGAACAAAGGGCCCAGAGGGAGAGATGCACAAGGGGAGAGAGGAAAGACATGCCGCACAGGCCTACAGCTTCCACCTCTCCCCTCTCAGGCCATCGACTCCCAGAGAGGCCTCTGCGGCCACTCCCACGTGGATTCGTGACCGCAGCCTGAGCCTCCCGTCCTCCCAGCCGTGGCCAGGACAGCACGGGACCCACAGAGCCAGTGGGCTTCAGGCTGGTGCTTCCAGTGAGAATGTTGGGACAGGCGCGCTCTCCTTTCCCGGGGTGGCTGCGCTGGTCAGACACAGGCCTGGGGACCAACGTCGCCACCATGAGAAACAAGCCTCCTGAGCATAAAGCTGGCACAGAAGGAAACGGAGCAGGGCGTGGAGAGACCGAGTCTGGATGGCCTCACCTGAGCCCCGGAGGCAGCTGGGCATGAAGTCACACCTACCCTGGGTCCTGTCTAACTTCTGTTCTTTTTTTAATAAACAAGTTTAAATTAGGCTTTTAAAGCTAAAAAATAAAGTTATAAAGTCACTGGCAAGCACAAGTGTAAGAAGATGGATCCATAAAACCACAGTCTGAAAACAAAGCTGGATTTGTCACTGGAAGACATGACAAGACCCATCGCTCCCTGTGACTTGGGGTTGGGGGAGGCCCATGGAGGCTGGAAAGCCATGCTGTCCCCTCCACAAAGAGAAAAGGGCAGCCCATGGGTGGGGGGTGGGGGGAATAGTGTCACCGGTGGGGTCTGGATCAAATAGAACAACGCCCACTCTCTGGGGACACCTCGGCCAACTCCAGGAAGAAGCTGATCCTGCCTCTACTCACACAGGCCTGCCCAAGGCTCTGCCACCTAAGCCCAGGGAGCGTGGCACGCTCCTGCACTCATGGTCCTGGGGTCCCCTCCTGTCATACCTGGGGTGACAGCAGGATGCAAATGAAGAGGTGCTGAGGAGACCCACCACTTTAAATAAAGAAAAGAAAAGAAAACAAGAAGCAAGAAACATCTGAAGTCCAAGAAAACCCAGAACTGAAATGCTGCCCCGCACAGCAAAGAAAACCTTCACACATGCAAATCTTATGCAGATTCCATGCAAATATATCTCCAATTTTAACCATTTCAGCCCCTGGTGCATGTCGAGGGAAATTGTAGCCCCACCTATTGGGAATTAATGGGGGGAAAGAAATAATACTCATGGGTCTTAAAAACTCCCTTCTACTTGGAGAGGTAAGGGGGAGACAGCAGGAAGAGGGCTCAGGGAGGGCAGGGCAGGGAGTCCATGTTCTGGCTTTGATGAGGCTGTGCTGTGTGACCTTGGACAAGCTGCCTCCCCTTTCTGAGCCTAGGTCTCCTGGCTACACAAGGTAGTGACTGGACCAGGCGAAATGCTACTGCAGCTCTCTCAGCAAAGCAGAAGCTCCGGGCACTTGGGTTTGCGTTTCCACCTCACAATAACAACTGGCCGGGCTGAGTGGTGGCTGCCCCCTCACAAGGGACATGCACCGTCTGCTCTGCCATAGTCCCCACCCACCTCACTAAGTTACAACCAATCTACTCACTCATTCCCTGCACCTGCCCTGCAGGTGCCCGTCTCTACTGACCCTTCCAGCTCCAACATTCAGGGGCTCCCTATCCAACCTCCCAAAGGAGGCTCCAGCACGGCTCACAGCAAAGTTCTACGCCCCTCACTCCCAAGTCCGGGCTCTACAGAGACGTTTCTCTAGAGAAGAGGGTAAAATTGGGACAGACGACGCTGGTGCTGGTGATAGCTACAAATTCTAATTTAGTGGAAACACAACAAAAAAAGGAATAAAGAAACAAAGAGCAACTAAAACAAAAACACTAAAACTATCCAAAATAAAGCAAGATAAGGGGAAAAAAGAACATCAGAAAAAGAGGATAAATAAAAATCAAAAAGAAAGAGGGTAGAACCATCTTTCCAAGTCTAAACATATCAATAAGCACAATAAATATAAGTGGACTAAACTCTCCTGTTAGAAGTTATTGTCAGATTAGATTTAAAATGAAACTTGACGGGGTTTAAAAAAGACGCACCTAAGGTCTAAGGATACAGAAAGGTCAACAGCAAAAGGATGAAACGAAATATTTCAGGAAAATACTAGTCAAAAGAAACCTGACGTAGTTATATTAATATTGGACAAAATTGATGTTGAGACAATAGAAATAGCTAACACTGAACACTTCTAAGCATTTTACAGGTATTTTTTCATTTAATCTTCGTAATAACCAATAACTACGGCACTATTTCACAGAGAAGGAGAGTGGGATGCATAGAGTTCAAGTCACATCTCAAAGAGACAACGCCAGTAAGTGCAGGAGCTGGAATTGATAAAAATAAAAATCATTACAATATGAGAGTCACTAACATTTACCCAGCATGACCACCTGCCCAGTAATATGCAAAGTGTCCTCATGAATTTTCTCACGTGCTGCCTCATCTAATCTTCACAGCAAGCCTGGGCAACAACTACCACGCCCATTTCACAGATAGAGAAATGGAGGCACAGAGAGGTTCAGCAACTTGCCCTTGGTCACACAAGCTAAGAGGAGGTGGAACTGGATTTCTGAATTCAGACTCTCAACCACACACAGCATGGCAGAAAACAGAATGCAGGCAGGAGCCCCGGGAAGGGTGACCTGGGAAGGCTCCTTGGAAGATGGGGGCATCTGAGCGTAGCTGTTAAAGGAAGAGGTGAGAGCAGGGCCCCACCCCAGGCATGTCCCAAAGCTGGTGCTCTCAGCACACAGGAAAGAGCCTGAACTGAGGCTGGGGCAGGTTGGGGTTCTAGGACAGCTGTGGCCGAGGTGTCGCTGCTCAACCCGAGAGACAGGATGCAGGGTGGGCACTGTGGTCGGGGGAGGACAGGAGCCAGGGCACAGGGGGCCACAGTGAAGAGACCTCTGACTTCCTGTGCCTTCTCAGCAAGACAGTGGCAAGGCTAGATCCCCAGCAGATGGGGAGCGCATTTCATAGCATCAGAGTCAGACAAAAACTCCAAAGAGACGAGTTGGGAAGAGGCAACTGTCACAAAAGGCACCTGCCTCCACCACCACCACCTGGTCCAGACGTCTGCTCTCGGGACCACTGAAGTCAACCCCTCCCTGGTCTCCCTGCCTCCACCCTCCCCGCCCCACAGTCCACTCTACACGCACAGCCAGAGGCCTCCTGTTAGGACTAAGGCACATCCTGCTCCTCCTCCACTTAGAACCTTCCCACAGGTCCCACCTCACTTACAGGGAAGATGAAGACCCCACAATGGCTCACAAGGCCTTACATGATACGGCCCCACTACCTCTCCTCTCCAGACACACCGGCCTCCTCGCTGTTCTGCAGACGTGCCAGGCACATTCCTGCCCCAGGGCCTTTGCACTGGCTGTTCCCTCTGTTTGGAAGACTCTTCTTCCAGGTACCCACCTGGCTCCCTCCCTTCAGGCCTCTGTTCAAATGTTGCCCTCTCAGCCCAGCCTTCCCTAACCATATTACCTAAGACTGCAAACCCCTGAGTTTCACCCCTGGCCCTTCTGACCTTTTTAGCATGATAACTTTTTTTCATAGCAGCATATACATTTCCTGTTCATTCATATGTTGTCCATCTCCCCCCAGTAGAATGTCAGTCCCATGGGGGCAGGGGTTCAGGCTGTTTCTGTCCACTTTGCACCTCCAGCACCTAGAATAATGCCTGACACATAAGAATTGCTCAATAAATAGTTTGTGAATACATGCATGACTTCAAAAACCCTAAACACTACAGCACCAACCGTGGCTCTCTCTTGCAGGTAACCAGAAAAATGAAAGGGGCTTGCTAAGAGAGCAACATTCTTACTGAATGAGTCGCTGTTTTTTAACATCGTCCTCTCCTCTCCCCGCTCCAGCCATCCCACACAAAGTTCTCTGATGTGCCACCTAAAGTCCTCTGGAGAGCCGTGAGTAGTGTACATCCACACTCCGGGAAACACGTCACTCCCAACTGTCCCCCTCCACCCAGAATGGAGGCCAATGCCTCCCCAGCAATGGAGCTCACTCAGTCCATCCCAGGGGCAGTGACCCCAGTATCAGCCACATTCCTGCCAGCCAAGTAGACTGAGACAACAGCTGAATGGCAAGGTCCTCATGCTGAGGCTTGGGTGACAGCTACATCACCCACAGACGTGAGAGGTGCAGGGGACACCAGAAACTGTGCACGGACCCAAGGCTGCACCCTGAGAAGCCATTCTGCAAGAAACACCCCTGACACAAACCCGCTGGAGCAGCTGGGACAAAGAGACAGCTCCCAGGACATGCCCTATTGGGCCCCACAATGTCTGACAAGTTTTGAATCATATCTAATTTGGACATTAGGAACTAGGAACGGGAGTGGCATTTCCATGCTCTTTCAGTGAGTAACTGGGGGCATCTGCCACATGCCAGGCACCATTCCAGGCACTGGGAAGGGGAAACAAGCCCAGATCCCTGCCCTCGGGGAGCTGACATCCTAACAGGGGAGACAGAAAATCAGTCAGTGCACAAGATTACAGGACAGAGTGTGAGCTAGTGAGGGGTGCTATGAAGAAAGATAAAAGCAAGGTGAAGGGGACAGAACGGCAGAGGCAGCTCTTCTACAGCAGAGGTGGTCAGAGAATGCTTCTCAGAGGAGGTGACATCTGAGCAGCAGAAGCCTGACAAAAATGAGAGGTGAGCCTCAGAATATCTGGGGTAACAACGTCCCAGGCAGAGGAAACAGCAAGTGCAAAGGCCCTGAGGCAGGAATCCACTTGTTGTGCTCCAAGAACTTCAAGGAGGCCAGTGTGGCCGAGCAGATCAAGAAAGGGTGAGAGGAGCAGGCGAGGTCAGGGAGGAAACATGGATGAGATCACATGGGACCTTGTAGCTGGCAATGGGGAGGAATCCGGACTTTATTCTGAGTGAGCAAAGAGCCGCTGGAGGGTGTCCAGTGGAGGAGTGACATGAACTGACTTCGGTTAGCTGAGAAGGTGAGGACTGACTGCAGAGGACAAAGGCACAGGCAGGGAGACCCTTGGGGGCTGTGGCAGCGGCCAAGGACAGAGGAGGAGCGGAGGCGTCACGAACAGCTGGACTCTGGACAGATCCCAAAGGCAGAGCCCACGGGACTTCCTTGTGGATGGGACGTGGGGGTAAGAGAAAGAGGGGCACCAAAGGTAACCCCGAGGTTTGGCCTGAGCAACCACAAGGATGGAGGGCTATTTACTGAGATGGGGACAAAGGGTGGCTGAGAAGGGGAGATGGTCTGGGGTGAGCCAAGCACTTGGTTTGGGACATGCTAAGTAGGAGACGCCGCTCAGACATTCAAATACAGAAACTGAACAGGCAGGAGGACCAGCCTGGAGTTCAGGGGTGAGGTCCAGGCTGAAGTCACCCACACAGAGATGGAGGTTAAAGCCGTGGGAATGTCCACACAAAACCCTGTACGTGGACCTTCACAGCAGCATTACTCATGGTGGCCAGAAAGTGGAAACAACCCAAATGTTCATCAGCTAGCAACTGAATAAACAAAACATGGTCTAGCCACACAATGGAATATGACACACGCTGTAGCACGGATGAGCCGTGAGGACATCATCCTAAGTGATTTAAGCCAGTCACAAAAGGACAAATACTATATGATTCAATTTGTACAAAATATCCAGAACAGGCAAATTTATAGAGACAGAAAGTGGAGGGGTGGTTGTCAGGGGCTAGAGAAGGGGGGAATGGGAAGTGGCTGCTAATGGGTCTTGGGTTTCTCTTGGGAGTGATGCAAATGTCCTGAACTTATTGTGGTGATGGTTGTGCAACCCTTGAATATACTTAAAAAAAAAAAAAAAAAAAGGCCACAGAGTGGATGAGGCCACACGGGAGCAAGCCCTGCCCCAACGGCCTCATTTACTCCCACCACGCACCAGGCCCTCATGGAGCCCAGGCCAGGACTAGAAGGCCTGAGGGGCAGGGCCTGGGTCTGTCTTGTTCACGACTGTGAGATCCCAAGTGGCGCCAGCAACTGGCTCACAGTAGGCACCACAACAAGATGTGGGCATCATCAGGAAACAACTAAGAGGGTCAGTGGTGGTCAGGTCCCCCCTTGGACACCTGTCAGCTGTGCACCAGAGGCATCACCCCAAACCTGAATCATTTCCCTGGAAACATCAATGGAAAACTCAACAAAGCCTGAAATGCCAACTGTCTATCCCGGGCCTGGGCTGAAGAGCCGAAATAGAATGTTCTGGCTATTCTTAGGCAATGTTCAAGTTCAGCTTTTTGGGGCTGTTCCCAAAAAGGCTTTCATTCTCGCCTCTTCCCTCTTCCTCCCCGGGCCCCTTGACCCTGTGCACCTACACAAGTCAGAGTTCAGCTCTAACAAGGGGGCTCAGAGGGCTGCAGGGACACCTGCGCGGGCGTCAGAATCTGGAAGGGCCAAGGGGGCAGGCCGGGGTTTGAGCTCAGCTGCCCAAGCTCATGGGATCATCTTTGAAAATCCACTGGAAAATGTGACAGAAAGGAGGGGGCGGGGGGGTGCAGATTATGAAGAGTTGCCCTCAGTCTGGGCTGTTTGCTGATGCAAACGTTCCAGCTCTGAGTGCCAAAGGCCGGGACACTCTGAGCAGCTCTGTCGAGCGGAGAGCATGGCATGTCCCATCTAAGGCCCTGCTGGCTGGTCCCCCCGCAAGCGCCCTCCCCCCTAATAAACACAGCTGGAGACTGAGGAAACACAGCGTGCCTCCTGCCTCCGCAGAGTGCAAATGGGCAGTGTAAACAGCCATCTGGGCAGAAGAGCAAACCCACAGCCGCTCCATCGCCGTTTCCGGTAGGCCATTTCCTCCAACAGTCACCGGGCAGTTCTGCCCCTGCTCTCTCTGTTCTCCTGGGAATCCAGAGCCCAAGAATCCCACCAGACCCAACTCTGGCCCCTGGGAGATGTGAGCAGGCCTCAGAAATGCCCGGGCCTACCCTCAAGCTTAGAGTCCACCCGTACGCACAGGTCCAGCCCCACTGGTTGTTAAAACTATTACAGAAGCTGCTGCTCCAAGTGCCTGCTGGGACTTTCCCAAGATCCAGAAACCAAACCTCGGCTCAGCTCTGGGGCTATGGCTGGTGGTTCTTCTCATGGGTCAGATGTTTAAGGTTTTGAAACCCATGGAAGAAGGGGCAGATCTGCCCATGGGCCACAAAACATAGGGCCACCTACCTTCTTAGACCCCATTTAAGGAACTAAGAGGGCAACATCCTGATACACAATTGCTTTGGCAGTTAACTCCCCAAAATGCTTCTCAATAGGCAGTACAGCCATATGGTAGGGGCAGCACCTGGAATCAGACTGCCAGGTTCAAATCACAGCTCCTACTGCTTACCTGTTGTGTGGCCTTGGACAAGTCACTTCCTTTCTCTGTGCCTCAGCTGCCTCACCTCCAAAACGGGGCTAATCATAGTGCCTACCTCGTTGAGTTGCTGTTAGAATTAAGTACATGTTTATTCACCATAACAACCCCATAAGTATTATTCACACAAACCCTGTATTACAAATGAGAAATCAAGGCACAGAGAAGTGATTTGCCGAAGGTCACACAGCTAGTAAATGGCATAGGTAGGACTGAAATCCAGACAGCTTATGGCTGCAAAGCCTGGCTGTAATCCAGAGGTCAGCATATTTTTTCTGTAAAGGGCCAGAGAGTAAATATTTTAAGCTTTGCTGGCCACATCCGGTCTCTGTTGCATATTCTTCTGTTTTTGGGGTTTTTTAAAATAACTCTTTAAAAAATGGAAATACCATCCTTAGCTCATAGGTTGTACAAAAACAGGCCGTGGGTTAGATTTGGCCCACAGGCCACAGTTTTGCCTACCCCATCTCTAAACCACTGCAGTATACTGCCTCTTAAATGCTGGCAACTAATCCAAGTTTGAAAGACACACCAAACAGATCAAATAAAGCACATCTGCAGGCCCAGTTTGGTCCACAGTCTACCAATTTACAAGTTCCACCTGGAGCTTCTTCCACGCCAAGGTGAAAAGCTACAGCATTTCCAACACCCATTTAGGGGATTGAAGTCATGGCAAGTACAACTGCAGAAGTTCCTTTTGAGATCCCTGGGAGAGCTGGGCCCCACCCCCACAGCTGCACATGTTAAATGCCTGTGTTCATGGGCAGAGATGATGGTCCCCGAGTCTGGTCCAGCTCAGAGACTTGAGTGTCACCACCTTTTCCAGCAAAAAGCCAAGTTTGAGAATCCCCCAGTGCCCTTCCCCTCCCTTTCCTTTCCAGTTCATGGAGCAAAGATACATGTGGCCCCTGTGAGCAGGTGCATGAGTGAGGTCCCACCAGCCCAATTAATCCACCAGCAGGAAAGCCGGGAAACAGCTGTCAGATATAAGGCCTTCAGGACAGAGCCAGGACAGGCTCCAGCCAACAGCCATTTTTTCAGCTATTCTCAAAGGCTGAAAACCCTGGGTGGTTTTCAGAAGGTGGCAGAGCCATCCACCCAGCTCGGGATCTGCCCAGCAGCCAACCTGAAGCTGAGAATCAAGACTTCTTGATCCCCGCACAAGCAGCAAATGTTCCCCTGCTCTGCCCAGCTAAGACCAAGCCAGGGGTGGCTGGGCAGGGAAGGAAACAGCAAGTGTGTGGATGGTTGTGGTTTGCCCACCCAACACCTGTGCCTCCCCCATCCCCACCTTTCACAAACAGCCTAGAATTTGGTGAGAGAGTCCATCTGTCCCCATTCATGGGGCCTGTGGCCTGTGGAACCCAGTGATTGGTTCAAGGTTGGAACACACGACCTAAGTCTGAGCCAATTAGAGCTCCCTTGATCAGAGTGATTGGTTCAGGAGTGAAGCACCTGACCCAGATCTCAACCAATCAGAACACAATATTGTCCTGTTCACTGTCATTGGATCAGAGTAGAGCATGGGACCATGTCTCAGCCAATCAGAGCACAGCACTACCCAGCTCATAGTGATTGGTTCAGGGGTAAAGCACAGGTCTCAGCAGATACCATAAATGATTCGAGCAAAGGCCTCAAGTGATTGGCCCAGGTCAAAGCACATGACTCAGGCCTAAACCATTTGGAATATGACCTTCCCCTGGCCACAGATGGCCAAAGCCTGAATGAGTCTCAGGACTTTCCTCAGCTATTAGAAGAGAGGTTCACTCTTTCCCACTGACTTTAAACTTAACAGGACGTGAGGCCAGAGTAACTACAGCCATATGCTACCACGCTGAAAATAAACCCAAACGGTGGAAAGCAGAGTGAACAAGAGAGAGAGACAGGGTCCCGCTTTGGATCCAGCCCAGCCCAAAGCCAACACTGCTGCAAGATTTCTCAGCTACTTGAACTAACAAATTTTATGTTTTGCTGAAGCCAATGGGCTTTCTGTCACTTCAAATACGGGAAAAGCAGTTGCATGAATGTCTCACCTTAAGGAGGAGCGGGTACTTGCAGATCCTCTGAATCGGAGACAACAGGTAGCCCTCCAAAGGGATGTCTGTGGTCTTCCGGCCTCCCAGAAGCATGCAGCTCTGCAAAGGGACAGGAGAGCTTCATTAAAACTCGCCAAGAATGGCACAGAGACATAGCCACCCTCAAATAACCATGGGAAACACTCTCAAAGCACAGCTACAGACAATCACTTGGGAAGCAATTTGGCAACCCCAGGAGAGATGAAACTATGCGTATCCTATGACCCAGCACAAAGCCTAGATCAGGTGAGCCAAATCTTGCCCATTCCCTGTTTTGGTGAAGTTTTACTGGAACATGGCCACTCTACTACATATTGTCTATAGCTGCTTTCTAGCTACAAGGGCAGAGCTGAGTCATTGCAACAGAAGCCATAGGGCCACAAAACCTAAAATATTTACTATCTGACCTTTTACAGAAAAGTTTGCCAACTCCTGGTCTAGAGAAACTTTCACATACAAACACCAGGAGACAGGGACAAGGACATTCAAAACTGCCTTGTTTAGAATAGCAAAAATTGGAAAGCAACCTAAATATCTATCAACCGAAAAATGGAAAAATACATTTGTATTTCTGCTTTGATCTGTTTGTAGCAGATTTATATAATGGTACACTACACAGCAGCAAAGAACTGGGGCCAGTCGTAGTAATACGGATGAACCCCAAAAATGTACTCTTGAGCAAAAATGAAAAATAGAAGAATATATATGGTATGAACCAATATATATAAATCCTTTAAAGATGGTAAACAAAACTATGCATTATTTACGGAGAGCATATATGTAGCCAAACATAAAGACATGCGTGGGAAAGAAATGTCCCATATTCCAGTGGGGGTTACCTTTGTGGAGGGAGGATAACGGGTTAGGAAGTGAACTGGCAATCTTTTTTATTTTTAAGGCACTGGGTCTTGCGCTGTTGCCCAGGCTGGAGTGCAGTGGTGCAAACATAGCTCACTGCAGCCTTGAACTCCTGGGCTCAAATGATCCTCCTGCCTCAGCCCCCTAAGTAGCTGGGATTACAGGCATGTGCCACCACACCCAGCTAATTTTCTTTTTTTTAAGTGACAAGGTCTCACTATGTTGCCCAGGCTGGTATTGAACTGGCCCCAAACAATCCTTCCATCTTGGCCTCCCAAAGTGCTGGAATTACAGGCATGAGCCATCACACCCAGCTAAATTGGGAATCTTTAGCTGTTACTGAAAATGTTCTATTTCTTTACCTGGGAGTGAGGTACATGAGTGCTATCATATGAATACCTACACTGTGGCTTGCAGAGTTAAAAAGTGCAGCTCTATCAGGAATAAAATATAGTTATAACTGCCATGCTCACCCCCAACCTCTGTCCATGCCGATCAACTCACTGTCCTCCACATCAATGCTTCCTCCCCACATCCCCCTTGGCTCTGCTTATTCCATGCCCCTTGCCTAAACCACTTTCTCTTCCCTAATAATAATAAAAATAATAATAATATGGTCATCATCCATTACCTACACTGACTGAGAGCTAACCATGTGCCCAGCAGGCCACAAGGGCTCTACTGCTGACCACCAAGCACCCTATCAACTGAATACTATTATTATTCCCATGTCACAGCTCAGACCACTGGGGTTTGAGAGGTTTAGTTTTTTGTCCCAAGGCCATCTCAGAAAAGTGAGCCACAGAGGTGGGATCTAGAGCCAGGCAGGCTAACATAGAGCCTGGGCTTGGAACCACGATGCCAGGATGCCCTTACCCCAAGCCCACCCATGTGCCAAGGCCAGTCCAGCCACCCCACCTGCTCTCAGTTCCCAAGACTGCTTCCTCCTGGAGCCTCCACAGGAGGTCATTTGTTCTACATAGCTATCAATTGCATTATAGGTACTGTCTTCTCCTTTCGGAGAGGCTCCAACTTAAGAATCCATTTTTGTTTGGCAGGAACCATGAGTTACATGTCCTGGGCCCCTAGGGCTCACTATGTGCCCATTATGCATAAGTGAATGAATTAACAAACTAACAAATGAAGAAATCCCCAGCACTTCCAGCAATGAAGGGGTCTCAGGTCCCTCCTCAACACCACCCGAACAGATTGGAAATGAATCGGGACTCATGGGAAAAGCGATTCCCATCCTATCATTTGTTCATTCATTCAACAAACACACATTGTGTGCTTACTATGTGCTGTGCACAGTTCCAAGCATGGGGGATCTGCCCAACTAAACAAATCCCCTGCTTATATTCAAGTGAAAACATAATAAGACCAGAGAACATTGCTCATGTGCCCACCCTAGGCACCAAGAGCTCACCCAAGTCTCAGAGCTACCTCTACTGCCTTTCAGGGACCCTAACAGGCTCTCTTCTTGGAGAAGCAGAATCCTGGGGACCCCAGGTCCCTGCTCTGGCTGAGATGCACAGCCCCCATCCCTATGTCTTCCCCTGGCACAAATGGGGGATCAAGGCTGTGGCAGCTGGGAGACGCCAGGCCCCACACTGCTCACACTCAGGCCTTTGTCCTCTGAGCCAGCGCTTGCCACAAGCTGCCCTGGTGATGTCAGCTCTGGGCAGAGAATGGGGAGCCTGGGGGTGGGGGTGTGCTTTCCAGAAGCCCCCAGGGCTTGGCAGGAGAAGGGCCCATCTCTTTGTCCAGGATCAAGGACTTTTCACAAGACTGTCACAGCCACCAACTACACTTTTCCCCAAATACTCTAGATTGTTGCTTCATTTTATTTTCTTTAAAAAAAAAAAAAAAAAAGCAAACACACAGAGCTCGAATTCACTATTCTCTTATTACACTTCAGGCACTATGGGAAGAACTTTTGAAAACTATCTCCTTAAACCCTCCTAATCCACAGAAGTGACTCAGGTGTCAACCTCATGGTCTTCCCAATCTCCTAGTAGCAGCAGCCCCTGGGCTGTCCTAGGTCCTCCTTTCTGTCCACACTCACTCCCTGGCTGATCCCATCCTGACCCATGGCTTGAAACACCATCTTTATGCTAAAAATGCTCAGATTTCTATCTCCAGCCTGGCCCCTTCTCTAAAACTCCAGACTCAAATCTCTGACAGCCTTTCTAACATCCATACCTGGAGGCGTCACAGGCATCCTATACCTCACGCATCCCAAAGGCAATGTTTTACTCGCCTCTTATACCTGCTCCTACTCCAGCCTTCACCATCTCGGGAAAATGCAACTCCATTCTTCCGATTGTTTGGGCTCAAAATGCTGGAGTCACCTTTGACTCCTCTTGTTCATTTCCGCCCCAAAGCTAACTATTGGGAAGATTGTGTCAACTGGGCCTTCAAACTCCACATGAGTCCGACCACCTCTCCTACCACTACACCCTGTTCTTGGCCACCACCTTCTGCCTAGACTGTTGCAGTAGTCCTGTAGTGGATCGAATGGTAATTCCCAAATGCTGTGCCCACCCAAAACCTCAGAAGGTGACCTTATTTGCAAATAGCCTTTTGAGCCCTGCCAACACCTTGATTTCAGACTTCTGGCCTCCAAGACTAAGAAAACATATTTTGTTGTTTTAAGGAACCCAGTTTGTGGCAACTGTTACTGCAGCCCTAGGAAATGTATACAAGCCTCCTCCCTGGCCCCTCACATACCCAAGGGGGCCTTTCAGAATGCAAAGTAGTTCAAGTCATCCCTCTACTCAAAACCCTCCCATGGCTTCCCATACCACTCAGAATAAAACTGAACATTCTTTAAAGTACTGCCACGTGCTCCAACAGGGGTGAATCCCACAGGCATTATGGTGAGCAAAAGCAGCCAGACACAAAAGCATCCTGTATGATTCTACTCATGTAAAATTCTAGAACAGACAAAACTAACCTTTGGTAAGATAAATCAGCGTAGTGGTTATCTCTGGAGGCAAAGAGGGGCATGACTTGGAAGGGGCATGAGGGAACCTTCTGGAATGACAGCAACATTCCAACTCTTGACCTTGGTGGTGGTTCCATGGAAGTAGATACGTGTAAACATTTGTCATCCTGCAAGTGCATTTACTGCACCTATGCTCTACTGCCATAAAAAAGCTATTTAAACATCTCAGACTCTTTCCATTGACTAAATGCTCCTTCATTGTCTGGCTTCTTTCAATCTCTCTGACCTCATCTCCTCCCACTTTTCCCCTCATGCCATTTGCTCCAGCCACCCTGGCCTTCCTGCCATTCCTCAAACACACTCCTACCTCAGGGCCTTTGCACTTGCAGCTCCTCTACCTAGAATGTTTTCCAGATACCCCTTGCCCCTCTCTCTCTCACTTTATCCACATCTCTGCTTAAATGTCACCCAAAACACAGTTTTCCCAAACAGCAATCTAAAATAGCAGCCACCACCCTAACTCCCTCGAATATATCCTGTCATCCTTAACTTACTTTATTTCTTCCAGAGAACTTAACATCACATGAGATATCATTCAAGTCTCCCCAACTAGAATGGCCACTCCATGAGAACAGGGACTTTTCTTGCCTTGTTCACTGTTGTATTCCCAGGACTCAGAGTGAACCCTACTATGTGACAGGTGTTCAATAAGAAATTGTTGAATGAATAAATAGATAAATCATCCCCATTGTACAGACAAGTAAACTGAGGCAGAGAAAGATTAAAGTCATCACCCCATCCCTCAGCCAGTACACAGCACATCAGGAATGGAAGGCCAGATCCTGTCTGTTCCCAAAACCTTAACATCCCATAAGAGACTTGCAACAGCTCTTCTGCAGGTGGCCAAAAGCTGAGAGACGCCAGCAAGGAGGGAGACAGATGGCACATATGCTGGCACCCCACACGTCCTCCTCTGCCCAGCCCAGCCCACCCAGCTGCTGCTAGGAAGACGGCAGTTTGGCCCACCAGGAAGACTACACGAAAGAGAGAGGAAGGAAAGAAAGGAAAATCAGCCTTCCCTTCCCTTGCCCTGCACATACCTCCCTGGCATCCTCCTGCTACCCAGGACCCAGGTGAGCCCAAAGGGACACCCTGAGAAGGGGAGCCCACGGCCAGGGAGCCCAGAGCCCGGGCAGGGTGGTGCTGCCTGCAGGTCAATGCAGAAACATAGCCGACTCTATCCACATAGGGTCTCACACTAGCCTGACTTCATCTTTGCATCCTACCCAAACTATTTTATGAACGTAAGTGCAAAAATGGAAATGTGAAGATGCAGATACCAGTTATGAAAAGCACCAGTCCTAAAAGCTTAATTCCCTTGAGACAAAAATGGAAATCAGTCAGCCCATTTGCCCTTCCTCAGCTGCTCACTGGAACCAGGCCAAGCAACATGAAATCACTCATGAAGGAAACATACAACATTTTGAATCAAAATTCTGGAAACACTTTGTCGGAAAGACTGTGCATTAAGGAGAAGTACAATGGGGAATTTTATTATATAGTTTAGCTCTCTGGGAATACAGCTAACACTCCTTACGCTATGTCAGTTAACTGTTCTACTTGTGTGCGCTGAATTCTGCATGTGCTGTTGGGAAAACAAACAGTACGGGTGGAGGGATGTCTGTGACTAAATGAGCAGGGATTTAGAGGTGAAAGACCGGAACTGGAGCCCATGATAAGCTCAATCACTTTTCACGTATAAACCCTTAGAATGTCACTTAATATTTTGGTGTCATCAAAATCACCTGTAGCAAAGGCCATGCGGTATCCCCTAATGTATTCCTCCACGACCACAGAATTTTTAGACGGCTGCCGAGAACAAAGCCTATATTTCCCAGCCTCCCTTGCAGCTAGGTGTGGCCGTGTGACTAAGTTCCGGGTAAGACGTGAGCAGAAGAGGTGTATGCAGTTTCCTGTTATGCCCTTAAAAGGAGAATGACATGCCCTCCCCTTCCCACCACTCCTACACCCCACCACCTAGAATCAGGATGTGTTGCGAGGTCGTCTTAGACCATGTCAATGAGGCTATACCCTAGGAACTTAGCCCCTGACGTTGGAGTCCCTATACCAGCCCCAGACTGTCTACATCCACATTGTTAACATGTGGGAGAGATAAATGTCTACCTCGTTTAAACCACTGTTATTTGAGATGTCTACAAAGCAGACAAATGTACACCTTAACTCGTACACAACTGGTAGTGGTTTGGAAGGCTCAAAGGAGGTCACAAATGAGAACCTGTTTTACACATACGTGAAGCTCTCTATGAGTGTGGAGAAGACCATCATGGATGTCTACTGTTTTTCCTGACCAACATCCATTTATTCCCAACTCACTCACCTGCATTCCCACAAATGCAAACCAACTGTCTTTAGGGATCCACTCCACCTTTAGGCCCTGCAGTATGGGTGGACCTGACCCCGCCCCCCCTCTCCAGAAGTGACCAATCAGAACACTACCCAACCCCTCTCTCTACAGCAATTGGTTCAGGGATAAGGTTTTGAGCCAAGGTGAGCCAATGAGCATGAGACTCAGGATTTTTGCTGTTACTATGGGGAAAGAGGAGTTCTCTTCAGCCTGGAGTTGCTCAGCTATGAGAAATACAAGTGTAAGCTGCAGGGGGACACATTGCCACCACTTGGGGACAGCCTGCCCGGGAATGGAGCCAAGGCAAGGGAAGGCAGAGCCAAAAGACACATTCCCGATGACTTCATTTGAACACCCAGACTGCATGTCTGAAGCCCTCTCAGGTCTTAAACTTCTCAGAAAAGTAAACCAATAAATTCATTTTTGGTTTTGTTGTTGTTGTTGTTGTTGTTTTGCTTAAGCCAGTTTTAATTGGATTTTCTTTCACTTAAAATTAAATAATCCTAATACTAGTAATCTTAATGATAATAATCAGAATAAGAGCAGTAATGATAATTATTACTATTGCTACCAATTTTCTTAGAACCATTACTTTAGACCAAGAATGGGTGAAGTTGACCCTAATCTGGCCCTCTGCCTGTTTTTGTAAATAAAGTTTTATTGCAACACATCCATGTTTAATCCCCCACATATTATTTATGGCTGCTTTCCTACTACAACAGCATGAGTTGAGTTGCCAAGACAGGAACTATATGGTAGGCAAAGCCAAAAATATTCACTAGCTGGCCCTTTACAGAAAAGGTTTACCCATTACAGAAAAGGTTTACCCATCTCTGCTTTAGACAGGAGAAGGCTGAGCTGAGGAAGGCACCAGGCATCACGGGGCAGCACGAAGTTCCCTTGTGCCCCGAGATTCCCCAGGCTGAGGCAGAGTGGGATGGCAGGCCAGGGCTGACGGTTAAACTTACCAAAAGAAAGGCACGCACGGCAGGGATCTTGTTCAGCTCCACCAGCAGCCTCAGGGCCTTCTCGTGGTTGCTGCAATATTCCTCATACACGCAGAACTTGTCCTTCTGCAAGACAAGGACAGAGCCCATGGAAGACAGGTCACAGCAGGGAGGGAGATGCCCCAAGATGCGCCAACAGTTGAGCCGGCAGGCCTGGGGGGAATGGGCTACCCCAGCCCCTGGAGAGGCTGCAGCAGGAGGGCTCTCAGGGAAAATGTCTCCACTCACTGCAGCCTCCCTGCTTCGACTCTTGCCCCAGTTATGCACTCAGCGGCACAGCCCAGGGGTCATGAGTACAGACTCAAGCCAGGCAGCCTGGGCTTGAACCCTGGCTCTGCATTTCCTAACCGTGAACTTGGATAGGTCACCTGACCTCCCTGTGCCTCAGTTTCCTCATCCGTAAGGTGGAGTTAATAAAAGTCCCTAACTCATACAGTTGTTATGGCAGGGGGTGAAATCTGTTGACCTCCAGATACCTCTGAGCCCAAAGTTGGACTCTTTCCAGCCTAGAGGTCATCTATGGGTCACCAGGTCCATAACCATCAATCAGGGTTGCTAGAACGAGAAGGGACAGGAGCCTTCTTAGCAGGAAACTCTCAAGTGAGCATTCTTGGTTCCAAACAGCCCACAGAACTCACCAAACCCCAAACAAGGATGTCCTGGGGAGGCCACTAGAGGAGGAAGGTCTGCAATGCCTCGACCTTGGATGCAAGGGGAGGGGGGACAAGAGACCTGAAGAAGCTAAGGAAGGAAGAGGTGGGTCTGCAGAGCAAACAGACCAGTCTTGTTTCTAAACAAGCCCCCAGTCAGCCTTCCGACAGGAGGCTTCAGGAAATAGGAAACCAAAGAGAAGAGACAATGGGCTTGAGAATCAATGAACAGGCCCAGCCCACCCCAGCTCATTCTGGGGGCTCTCACCGTCTGGGCAGAAACTCTGAGTAGCAAAGTGCCTACAGCCAGTGCTGATGGCTGCGTGCTGAGCATTTAGTACAGGCTGCACCTGCTCTCTTGGCAGGAGGGTAAGCTCATTCACTCCTCACTCCTCACAATAACCTTACATGGTAATGACTGCAGTAGACCCATTTACACGCAGGAAAGCCAAGGAAAAGTCACTTGCCCAGGGTC
The DNA here is from genome assembly GCA_023783475.1 of Daubentonia madagascariensis. Taxonomy (NCBI): domain Eukaryota; kingdom Metazoa; phylum Chordata; class Mammalia; order Primates; family Daubentoniidae; genus Daubentonia; species Daubentonia madagascariensis. Next base: position 11,559,985 of record JAKFHU010001640.1, on the reverse strand, counting down.
TCGCAGCTAGTGAAGTGGCAGAACCAGGATTCAAACTCTCTTAACCCCCACACTGACGTCCAGCTCAAGGGATACACACAGTCGTGGGAAGGAAATACATGGGGTATAAATCTCAAGCCACAAATCCACAGACTAAGCTCCAAGGGGCACTGCAACATAACAATGAGGTGCACAGAGTGACTCTATAAACCCAGCTCCAAGCTCCCTAAGTAGTGGGTGACCTTGGGCAAGTTGCTGCACCTCCCTATGCCTTGGTTTCCTCATCTATAAAATGGACATAACAAGTGACCCCCAACACTTAGGTTGCTAGAGGGCTAAGTAACTCCATATATGTAAAATGAGTAGAACAGGGCCTCGCACACAATAAGCACCATATAACACTTCAAAATACAAGTATTAGCTACAAACATAAACACAATTAACAAACATGAGTCCATAGGGAAAAAATGCCAAAACAATGTTACAATCACCCAAAGTATACACACACATACACATATCACAGGACAACCAACCCTGATGCATATTCCAAGGAACCACCAAACGATCTCAAGCACTACAGCACACAAGCTATAGGCCCCAAACAACAGCACCAATATCAGCATGCACACAGAAACATGCACTGAGTCACAAACCACAACCTCTTCACCAAGTATCTGCAGCCCAGTGAGATGCCAACATGCACACACACACACACAGCAGGAAAGGAGAAGAAAGGACCCCCAGCCTCCCCCACACTGCCCAAACAGGCCTTTTTCTATTTCCACTTGTCTCAAATGAGGCTAAGGGACCATCAAGGCCAAAGGAAATGGATGAGGAGAAGTCTGGACTGCAGGGGCTCACCCAGCCACAGATAAAACCATGTGAGGGGGGCTGCCAGACATAGCTAGAACCCAGGGCCTCAGCAGGCAGGCTGCAGGGAAGAGAGCAAGGAAGCAAGAGAACTTTCTTGTTATGGGTGACAGGAACTGGCCTGTGTCTGGGACCCTGCTCCTGCAGACAAGGCCTGCAGGGCTGTAGAGGGAGGGCCAGGCTCTAAATGCAGGCACATGAATGGCAGTAAGAGGTCCCAACCATATATAATGAGTTTTTTTAAAAAGTCCCTCTGCAGCCAAGAGGCTGGGCTTTCTCTGGGCCTACAGACCCCACTATGCTCTGAGATGCAACACGGAAAGCCCCCATGCCCGCTCTCACCAACCACTATCAGCATCAACCTTGCAAGTACCAAGTATAGGTCCTGTAGCCAGACCATCTAGATTCATAACCCGGATCCCCTGGCCGCCAGCTCTGTGACCTTGGGCAAGACAAGCAACGTTTCTGCATGTGTGCATTCTCATCTATACAGTATAGAAAATAATGGCATCCTCGTAAGGTTTTGTGAGGATTAATAGGTGAATTTACATTAAGTGCTTAAGACAGTGTATAGTAAGTGCTCACTAAATATTAGCGAGTATTATTGTTGCTTATTAATGTTGTTGCTGTTATTGTCATCATTATTATTTCAGAAAATTCATTATCCCACGGATGAATTGCTCTGTGACAGGGTAGGGTGGCTGGTGGCAAAAAAAAGAGACCAGCAGAGCAAGCAGGAAGGCAGCCGGGCAGCCCTGTGGGTCTAGGGAAGGCGCCAGGCAGATTCTGAGAAACATGGTCTCACTTCTCATTCGTGTACTGTCCTTCTCCCCAAGCTCTGGGCTGTGAGCTCCACGGGGGCAGGGTTTGCATCTGTCCAGGTCACTGCCGTGGTGCTAACGGGGACAGCGGTTAGGAAGAGAACTGGGGGGGCCGACGGCTGCTCGCACGGGCTCCTGCTTCCCCCCAGGGTGACCCCGCCCCACCCCTGGCACCACAGATGAGCATGCGACCTGGGCGAAACCAATCAAAGAGCTCCCTGGCCTAGCAACAGTAGCCATGTGACCCAAGCTAGGCCAGTGAGAGCCCTCAAGGACTCACGCTGGAATTACTGGGAAGAGGAGCTCTCTGTGGAGTGTTGCAGAACCTCTGCCACCACGTGAGGCATGTGCCCCGCACACCACTCCGCACCCTCCAAGAATAAAACCAACACAGAGAAACACAGAGCCCAGGGACAGAGAACCACCAACTCCTGAAAACTTCACACAGGGTCCTGGATCCAGCTATGCCTGAAGCCAACACACTCTTCTGAATATTTTACATTCATATGCACCAAAAGAGTCCTTTCTTTTGTTGTTCAAGCCCGAGTTGGTGTTTCTGTCACCTGCAGTGAAGACCATTTTGATACACGCACACTCTGAAAGTGGGAAGAAAATGAGACACATGGACCCAAGCTTTGTCCATCTCCACCTGTACCATGAAGGGGCTGGGCCAGAAAGCAAGGGGCAAAGCTGTTTCTTCTCACACGCTGACCCCAATCAATGGTGGTGCTGGCTGGAACACCGGTGAGAAGGTTCTGGAGCCCCGCAGAGAGCCCGGAAACAGAGTGCTGTGATTGATTACCGATGTCTGCACAGATGCAGGAGAGGGGAGTAAGCAGTAAGACTGCTACAGGTTTGTCATTCCTCGACCCTGGAGCCCCTTCTCTGACACAGTCTGCAATGTCATCCTCTCCTTCAGCCTCTGGAAAGGGCAGGGGTCCAAGGTTTGAGGCTTGGAGAAGTTAAATTTAGCAAATGACAACATCCTCTCTTCAAACCCATGCCCAGTTCAATCACGCCCATGTCCTTTCATCGAGCCTGACCCCAGCTGCATGTCAGGCTCAAGATCCTGCAAATGTAGAAATGCTACATTTGACAGCTCAGAGTCCAAGTGTTCAATTTCCTCCTAGGGGCCCCACATGGGGCTTTGATTGCTTTGCCAGAAAGAAACGGACACACAGTTGTGCATATACAGATGTGGTGGGCGGGGAACTTGTGGCTGTGGGTTTGGGGTGTGAAGGCAGAGAGGGGACAGTTGCCAGCTGGGGACAGCCAGGGGAGGGGATTTAGCCCCAGGGAGGGCTCACAGATTGTCAGAGGTGGCGTCTGCTGTCTGCAGTACCTGGAGGTGACACTGGCTCCACAGAAACCATCTGCTCCAAACCACTCATGTCACAGCCAGAAAGGCTGAGACCCAGACAAGGGAAGGAGCCGGCCCGTACAGACACATCCTCCAGTGCAGACGGGAGCAGGAGAGTCGGGTCTCAGGGTTTTTTTGTTTTTGTTTTTTTGGTTTTTTTTTGGGGGGGGGGTTAAGAAGTTGAAGGTAGAGGTCTCAGTTTTTAAGGGTCTCCCCCCCCACCCAATCATTCATCCATCCACACAGCTGCAGAGAGAGGTGATTAAAACAGAAATGAAACCACACTACTCCCAAGTTTAAAGCCTCTGATGGCTTCCTATGACCCTTAGAATAAAATATATGGTCCTGGATCTGGCCCCCCGCCCCATAACGCCCCTAAACTCTCTCCTCCACTCACTCTGCTCTGGCCACACTGGTCTCCCTTCTTCCCTCAAACGTGCCCAGCTTGCTCCCAGCTCATGGCTTCTGCCCTTTCTTCCCTCAGTCCGGAACACTCTCCCCCAAGATCATCCCACTTCACTACCTCAAAGAGGCTGTCCCTGCCCAGGGTGGCCAGATAAAACACAGGACGCCCAGTGGAATTCTCATTTCAGATACACAACAAATAATTTTGTAGTATAAGTATGTCTCAAATATTGCAAGAGACATACACTAAAAAATTATTTGATGTTTACCTGAAATTCAAATTGACTTGGGTGTCCCTTGTTTTTACTTGCTAAATCTAGCGTACCTGTCCGTGACCTCCCAATTTAAAGCAACCTCAGGCAGAGTCACCAAGTCTGCATTTTTAAAGCAACCTCAGGCAGAGTTACTATGTCTGCATTTTACATTATTCACGATCTGCATCACCATCTGAAATGAACTCCTCTGTTAACTTAGCCTGTTTCTTAGCCTATGAGCCTCACGACAGCAGACAGCAAATCTTTTTTATTTAGTGCAGCATCCTCACGGCCTAGAACAGGGCCTCGCACACAACAGACGCTTAATAACATATTTCAGGAGACATTATCACGTAAGATGGTGAACAGCAGAGACTCTGGAGCCAGAATGTGTCAACTCAAATCCTGGCTCTGACACTTACTAGCTGTGTAAACTTGCACTATAATCTCTCTAAGCCTCAGTTTCCTCATCTGTAAAATGGAAACAAGAATAGCACCCACCTTTAAAGGCTGTTGTGAAACTGTAATGAATTAATACATGTAAGGCATATAGAACAGAACCTAGCACAAAGAAAATGTTCCCTCTGTGCTAGTTTGTGATAAATTCAATAGTTAGTGGTTGGGTTTGGGGGTAAGAGGGTGGGGGATACTTCCCCTGTCCCTTGACTGAGGCAGCACCAGTGGGCTGCACTGTGAGCCAGAGCCCCTTCCTCTCCTGGAGAGCTTGTCTGCAGAGCTCTGTTCTCAATTACCACCTCACCAGCCCAGATGCTGCCTCGGCTGTGGGAAAACGTTTCCAGGCAGGGAATAAACAAGCCTGGGAACAGGGCTGGGCCCAGGCCGCTCTCCTGTGGGGCTGCAGTGGATGCTGTGGTACACTGCTCAAATCCCCGCCAGCGAGGGCAGAGGCACCCGCTCCCCCACACGCTGGGAGTCGTGGCAGACGATAGCCCTTAGCTGAAGCCCTCCCCAAGGACAGCCCTCGGTCTAAGAGAGCAACCGGCCTGAGGTTTTACACCCATTCCTGGGGAGAGCCCACATCCAGTGACCGGGCAATGTGGGTGCAAAGGCCTCGCCCCCTCGCTGCAATGTGCACGACCTGAAGGGCCACCCCAGCTGCAGAGATCCTTCCAAACTGGATCATCTGAGGCCGGGGTAGAGCTCATACAACCTCTCCTCCAGCTGCTTCCAAGACGCCACCTGCACACAAATCTCCAGCTTCCACAAACCCCACCTCCAGCAGGGGCTGCCTCTAAAACTCCTGAGACAGCAGGATGCAGTATAATCCTCCATGAGCCAGGGGGAAGGGGGTGATGATTTTAATTTTTAAATTTAAAAGATGATTTTAAATTAAAAAACACTCGATCACACACTTAGAACGCTGGCTCCTTTTTCAGTTGTTGCACTTGGCTCAAGGAGGGTCTCAGTGAGGTGTGACATGACAGTCATACCAGTCCACCCCCGTGACTCTTCCTTTCCATCAAACCAAAGACAGGCCCCAGCTTAGAGACACAGGTGGGCATGAGTTTCTAGACAGAATGTGGTAACACAGTTTGGTTTCTACTGCATTTATTTTTATGATTACCTTCTATTTATAGCAGAGACATTCATTTTCCATTTCTAACAATGATGCGAATCTCCCTTTTTAAGTAAGTTTAAGGTTTTTTAAAGTAAATCAATTTTTCAAAGGATTAAACAAATAATAATATAAGGGGTCCCAGGGACAGCAAAAATCACAAACTTAGTGTGTGATCAGTGACCTGAAGAAGACTGGTTCGGCCGCTAGGAAGGTGCAAAGCCCACCTCTGCCACTTCACGAGCTGTGACCTTCGGCCTGACCTTTCACTTTGCCTGCATGTTGAGTGGGCAGGGGTGAGCTTAGGGCTAGACTATTTTTGATGCAGGGACAGGGCAGTGAACATGACAAAGGCCCCACCCTTGTGTTGCTACTATTCTAGGGGTAGACAGACAATAAACAAAAAGGAGCAGCTGGGCGAGATGGCTCACACCTGTAATCCCAGCACTTTGGGAGACTGAGGTGGGAGGCTTGCTTGAGGCCAGGAGTTTGAGACCAGCCTGGGCAACATAGCAAGACCCCATCTCTACAAAACCATTTTTTAAAAATTAGCCGGGCATGGTGGTGTATGCCTATAGTCCCAGCTACTTGGGAGGCTGAAGCAGGAGGATCACTGGAGCCTGGGAGTTCGAGGTTGCAGTGAGCTACGATTGTGCCACTGCACCCAGCCTGGGCAACATAGCAAGACCCTGTCTCAAAAAAAAAGAAAATGAACAAAATATCTGATAGGTCAAACAGTGATAGGAGTCACTGAGAATAACGAAGTGGGGAGGGGTGCAGAAGGCAGGATCATTACAGTTTCAAACAGGGCGAGCACGGGAAGATGGCATCTCCAAAAAGATTTCAGGGCTGGGCAGGAAAGCGCCCCAGGGACGCCTGAGGGAAATGGTCCCATGGTGGTACTTGGAGGCCTAAGGTAGAAATGGGCTCAGCATGTTCCAGAACAGCCAGGAGACCAGTGTGAGGGGGCTGTGAGGTCTGAGGAATGGACAGAGCCTACTGGAGTATGAGGATTTTATTCCAGTGAGGCAGGAACCTCTGGAGGGTTCTGGGAAGAGGAATGAAGAAACCAGATTTACGTTTCCAGCAGGCCTCTGTAGCCGAGGGGAGAATCAATCTCCGGAAACACTTCATCTTTATCAGAGCCATGGACGTCCATCCCTGTGTTTGGGCCTCACAGCAGCTTCGTGAGGCTGCAAGGACAGGAGCCGCTGAGGTTAGGGAAACTCACGATAAATCTCCAAGAGCCTGGAATGTGGCCCAGCACGCCCAGTCCTGGGGACCCTGCACAAAGTCATGCCCCAGAGAAGCATGGGCAGTGCTAGAGAGCGCTGGACCACACGAGCAAATATGCCCATGACACAACCGAGCCAGCATTTACTGAGCACTTATTATGTGTCAGGCACTATTAATTTTATTAATTCTCTCAACCACCTTGGAAAGTGGGCTTTGCTGTCCCCATTTTACAGATGAGAAAACTGAGGCACAGAAAGGTGGGTCACTCTCCCAGGATCACAGAGCTGGGATGCAGCAGAGCCAGGATGCAAAGTCAGGCAGCTGGGCTCTAAAATGCCTGATCTCCCGGGCCCAGGGAGGATGCCAGGAAGGCCCCCGGCCCGGAAGGGCTTCCCACAAAGGCCTGAACTTCCACCATCAGCGTGTCATGGCTCAGATGGCAAGCACTGCCTTCAACAGGTGCTGATTTGACAGGTGACATGAGGAAGGTCCCAGGCAACACAGGACAGGCATGGAAGAAGAGGCTGCCCCGTGTGCACTAAATTCCCCTGCCACCCCCCAGCCCTCCCTGCATCTCTGAGCGAGTCAGGAATCCTGCAAAGAGAAAGGTGGGAAGAGCCCCAGTGGGGACCTCAGGGTCCAGAGCCCCTCACCGACCTGTGAGTTAAACCCACTTACCCACAGCCTCTGGGGCTCAGGCAGAAAAGCCAGGGGACCTAGGAAGCCTGTGGTTTTTGGCACACTGGATAATGTACCTTAAGGACCTTCCACCACTCTGGCTAAAGTACAGACTGTCCCACTCTAAGCTCTGGTCATCAATTCACTGCCAGCCCCAAGGCCACCTCCCCCAGAAAGCCTTCCCTGGTGCCCTGGCTGGAAAAATGCCCACAGCTGACACTCATGCAGTATCAGCTCAGGGCTGGGCCAGCTCATTTCATCCTCCTGACAGCCCCTGAGGCAGGTACTGTCATTACCCCCATTTTACAAGGCGGGAGACTGAGGCCCCAAGAGGTGAAGTGACTTGCCCAGGGTCAGGAGCAGAACAGGGTTTGATAGTCGGCTGTTGGCTCCCGAGAAACAAGCACTCACTCTTTCCTCTGAACCCGGAGGGGAGATGGTCCCTCCCACTCCTTTCATTTTCCTATTCAAACATGTTTACTGAACTTCTATGGCCATTTGCCCCCTCTCACCACTTCCGCTGCCACCTCGCTGGTCTGAGGCACCACCTGGGACTCGGCAGGGTGACCTCTTAGCTGGTCTCCCTGCTGCCTCCTTCCCCCCCACACCGATGCGCCCTCCCAGCAGCCAAAGGGCCCTTTCAACCCAAAGTGGCCACAACCCGACGCCCTCTGCTGGCACCCATCCCACCCGTGCCCCACCGTGTGCTCTTATTTGTCCTTTTCAAACATGAACGAGTGTCTACTACACAAACAGGAAGATAACATCCGACATTTATTGAGCATTTAGTGTGTGCCAGGAGCTGTTCTGAGCACTCTCCTGGCATCTCACTTAATCCTCACCACAACATCGTGGGTTTATACCCATGTCACAGGTGAGGACACTGAGGCATAGACAAGTTAGAACGACTTGCTGAGGGTAACACAGTCAATGAGTAGCTCAGCAGTGTGGCCAGCAGCCAAAAGCACCTCCCTTCTGACCACAACATGAGACTGTCCACTAGGTTGTAACCCTCTGAGGACAGAGCCACACAGGCTCTGTCATCCTAGACTCTGACCACTAAGATGTGATCCCTTGGAGAAGTGAGCTAGTGTTGGTGATGATGATGATGGTGATGATGGTGGTGGTAGTGGCAGGAGCTAACATCCACCAAGTGTTCACCATACGCCAAAGTTCCCCCCCCCCGGCACTGCTGACACCTGAGGTCAGATAATTCTATCACGGGGGCTGTCCTGTGCATTGTAGGATATTTGGTGGCATCCTTGGCCTCCACCTACTAGAAGCCAGTAGCACCCCTCCCCCTAGGGTTGTGACAACCAAAAATGTCTCCAAACATTTCCCAATGTCTCCTGGGGGGCAGCCACCACGGCTGAGAAGCCCTTCCCTGTGCTCAGCACTTTTCCGCTTCACCTCTGGGTCTTCCCATCAACCCAGGGAGGAGGCATGACCACCCCTACTTCTTAATCATAGGAGGAAACTGAGGCTCAGAGAGGCAAAGGAGCCCTCCACATGAGGAGGAGCCCAGACAGCACAGAGGAGAGGGTATGGACAAGCGGTTGCCTTCCCTCCTCCAGCCTGCCACCCGCAGTCGCAAGTGAGTCAGGAATCCTGAGGGGAGAGACAGACAATGACAGTAAGCATCAGACTCTCTGACCAGCAGCCCAAGTGGGCACCCAAGGATCAGACCCCTGCGCTGGCCAGTGGGTGGCTGGACTCAAACCCAGGTCTGTCTGGCGCCAAGTCCATCTTCTTGGCCACTAGCTATCCTGTGGCAGAGGGGCCCCGCCAGGCCTGAGGTCCCAGGACCCCAGGATGCAGTCATTCAGCAAGGGCCTCACTCGGTGTGAAAGTGAGGGAGAGGAGAGCGCTAGAAACGCCCACTGTGTGGGGCCCACCCACCCCCCACGGCTGTTCCATCTCCCAGACAGGCCTCCAGAGGAAGCTGGGCTAGGGTGGGTGGAGCAGGAACCTAGGGGAGGCCCACTTCTCAAAAGCTACAGAGTCTACCCAGGGCTGCCGCACTATACTCACAAATCTTAAAAAAACATTCCCAAGTTCATGCTGAGACTGAGGCTCCGGGTGTAAACAATACTCCAAGGCGGCCAAGAAATCCTTATGAACTTCCAGGATGTCTTCGATGTTTGAGAACAGGATCTGTGAGGAAAAGTGAGGCCCAAGGATAGCGTTAATTGAAGCACAGAGGGAGAGCAAAACCAAGCATAAAAAAACTATATAACCCCCAGTGCAGGCAAAGTTGTAGTAAAACAGGCACTCTCAAACACTGGAACCAGTTTACCACTAACAAAAATAATCATTATAACAAAAATATTGGGAGTAATGATTAATCCAGTGATAAGAACTTCACGTGCATTTACGGCACCTAATCCTCACTCTAAGTCCATGAAGTGGAAACTACTATTATCTCTAATTTATAGATGAAGAACTAAGCCTCAGGTAAAATAAGTAACATTCCCAAGGTCACACAGTCCAGTAAGCAGCAGAACTAAGCGTCACACTTAGTACGCAGACATTCATCACACAACTGGGGTGTCCAACCACAAGAATGATTTATAAAACGATGAGTGTACTTTCATGCACCTGCTAAAACGACATGATAGAAGAAAATACAACAAGGAAAGATGTTTGAAATATGTTGTTTAAACTCCCACAAACAATATATGAAATAGCCTCTTTCCCCATATCAATCTAAAACTTTAAAATACACATACGATTTGATCCAGCAATTTTACATTTTAGAATTTAACCTTTTGGGCCAGGCACAGTGGCTTCCGCCTGTGATCCTAGCACTCTGGGAGGCCGAGGCGGGGGGATTGCTTGCGCTCAGGAGTACAGAGACAAGCCTGAGCAAGAGTGAGACCCTGTCTCTACTAAAGATAGAAAAAGTAGCCGGGCATGGTGGCACGTGCCTGTAGTCCCAGCTATTTGGGAGGCTGAGGCAGGAGAATCGCTTGAGCCCAGGAGTTGTAGGTTGCAGCAATTTACGATATACTGTAGCAGTGAGCTACTATACCACTGTAGTCTACCCAGACAGAGTGAGACTCTGTCTTAAACAGGGAAAAAAAAAAAAAAGAATTTAACCTTTCAATCATTTGTTTCCCAACTAGAGGCAATTTTGTCCCCAGGGGATATTTGGCAATGCCTAGGAACATTTTTGGTTGTCATAAATTGGTGGGAAGAAGGGAAAATGCTACTGGTATTTCACAGAGGCCAGAGATGCTGCTAAGCTTCCAACAATGAACAGGACAGCCCCCAAACAAAGAATCTACAGGCCCAAAGCATCAACAGTGCCAAGGCTGAGAACTTGGTGGTTGACCAAGTACATACCATGCACCCTTATTCACAGTAGCAAAAGATTGGAAACAAGCCAAATGTCTATCAGCAGGGACTGGTTAATTAAGTTAAAGTTAAATGAATTCCACATACTGGAATACTATGCAGCCTGTGAAAAGAATCTGTAGCTCTGTATATATGGATATGGAATCCTACAATTATCTTCAATATATATTGTTAAGTGTGGGTAAAAATCAGGTGTCAAACAGGGTTCTAGTTTGGGCTTATTTGTATAAAATAACACACAAAAAAAGGCCACTCCAATCTATGCTGGTAGAACCAGAGACTCTCTGATGATGATACAAGCTGATAACTCTTGGGACCTCTGGGGAAAACTAAGGAAGGCTTTCTTTTTCCTTTAGGTCCTTTTGAACTGCATAAATTCCTTTTTCTTTTTTTTTTAACAAGTTCATTCTTTAATTTTTGAAGAAGACACGTGGTTCAAAAATCAAACATAGTAAAATGAATACAGTGAGAAGTTTCTCTCCCATTCAGCAAGCATTTACTGAGCACCTACTATGTGCCAGGCACTGGTAGAACCCTTGAGGACAGAGCAGGGAACACACATGTCCCTGCTCCCATGGAAGTGACATTCTAGTGCAAGAAGACAGACAACAAATAAGTAAAATAGAGTTTTCGAGAGGGGAAGAAGCACTAAAGACAAAAACATAACAGGAGTCCCAGGATGGGTCAGAAGGAGAAGTTTGCAAATTTCAATACCAGGGACAGTCACTCTGACAAGGCGACATGTGAGTCAAGACCTGAAGGGATGAAGACCCAACCCCGTGGGCCCTTCGAATGCACCAGAAAATCTGCAGAGGGAGATGGTCTAAGGTGGGCAGGGAGGACAAAGGGGCTAAAGCCCACTGCTCAATTACTGCAGGGTCTGAGAGGGCCAGAGTACCCTCATCCTCAACCCCGCCCCGGGAGCGCTCACCACTCGAAGTGGCTGCAGGAGTCACCCACACTCTTTGGTTATTTTTCTCTCTCATTTTTTCCAGCTCCAGGGTTGAATCAACATATGCTAAAAGCACATATGATAGACTCTATTGTTATACTTACTTCAAGGAATGGCTACAAAATTTCAAAATAAGTATCTGTCTCCTGAGCGTATATCCAAAAGAAATGAGAACCTGTGCCCACCCAAAAGACATACATGAGAATGGTCATAATAGCCAAAAACTGGAAATAACTCATATATGCAGCCGCAGGGGAATGGATAAGTAAATTGTGGTACATTCATACCATGGAATACCACACAGCAATGAAACAAGGATGAGCCACAGCTACACACAGCAACATGGGCAAATCTCATACTCATACGGTGAGCAAAAGACACCAGACCCAAAAGAGTGCACTTTGATATTATTTCTAGAACAGGCAAAACTAATCAGTGGTACTACCAGCCAGTGATTACCTTTAGGCGAGGGAGGACTGACTGCAAGGGGACAGAGAGGGCCCGGCTGGGGGCAGGAAATGCTCTCTGCCTTCATTTGGGTCATGGTTACATGGGTGTGTTCACATGAGAAAAAGTACCACGCTCAGTGCTTGGGATTTGCACCCTTTATGGGAGTTACACCTCTTCAAAAAGGCAACTTTTTGGAAAAACTGTAATAGGTTGAAGTTTAAAATCATAATAAATAATTTTTAAACTATAATAGAATGCAATAAATAAATGTGATAAATAAACAATAGGTGCTCAGGAAATATTTGGTAAGTGAATGAGTGAACAAAGGAATGAATGAATGCACAAAGAGCTTAGATCCCAGTGCAACCCCCCCGCCCAGGGCCAGCCACGCAAGGACCCTCAGCAAGACCCTTTACATCTCCAAGCCTCAGCTTTCTGATGCAAAAAATTGGGCTTAGAATTGTCAACATGCAAGGTCACCGGGCATCTGGGGGAGCATCTTCCTTGACCAGGTCCTTTGTGTGCTGCAAATGCTGGGCACCTTGGCCACTCACCCCACCCTGTCTCCCCATCTCCCCTTGGACCAGGACCTCAGAGCCCTGAGCACTGAAAGGCGGCTCAGAGAGTGAGGTCACCCAGAAAGGCAGGCCCGGGGAAGCCAGGCTGGGCTCAGCCATGCACACAGAAGGCCCATTGATATCCTCCTCAAGCTCCCAGAGCCACGGCCAAGGCAAAGCCGGACCCAATTACTCATCAGCCCTGCCTTGACACTGGATGCCCAGTGTGGGGGCGGGCGCGGGGTTGCCAGGAGCGGGGCTGGGGGTGCCAGGCTCCCAGGGGCACTTGGGAAGGGATTTTCCACTGGCTCCATGCCAGGGCCTGGCACGGGGAGGCTGGAAGACAGGGTGGTCACCCTGAGTGAGGAGAGGAAGCTGGAGCTGGCGAGTGGGCCCGGGGCAGATTCCTCCTGATCCCACAACGCACAGCCTGCCCACAGGATGGAGAGCCCCCGAGGGGCAGCAGGGAGCAAGCTGGGGTGGGGCAGAGTCAGCAGGAGACACGCCTCCCCACTGCGCATCCTCTGAGCATGGCCCAGGAAGAGTAAGGCACAAAGCAGCAGGGACGATCCTGAAAGGGGCCGGCCCAAGTGTCCACACCTTGACATTCTCCTCCGTGAGGCCCTTCTCCACGGAGTCCGCCACGTTCTGCCGGATGCGATGCAGGAATGCCTGCAGGAGAGAAGCAGAGAGGTGAGTGTGCACGCCTCCGACTCTTCCAAGGACAGCCCCACAGAAAGGTCACAAGTTCAAATGCCAGCTAGGACCTGGGAGGTGCCACGGTCCAGGGACATGGAGGGAACGAGGGAAAACTTGCTGTGCTTACACGTCAAACACACTGGAATATCCCTCACTCCCACTCAGTCACCAAGTGTTTACTGAGCAGCCACTACGCCAGGCCCTGTGCTGGGCCCTGAAGACACAGAGAACAACTCAAAGCCCTGCCCCCAAGGAACCTGCGACCCGAAGAGATACACTCACACCTGCCTCTCAGACTACAATTCATTTCCCCTTTGAAAAAAAATTTTTTTTTACAGCTTAACTTCTGAAAAATAACACATTAACATGGCTCAAAAGTCAAAAATATAAAATGTCAAAAACCCAGGAAGTCTCTCTCCTTACCCCACTCCCCGCGGGAACCACAGTTGCTAGTCTCTCAGGCATCCTTCCAGAGAATCTATGCAAACACAAATACACGCACATATATATACATACACATATACATCTGTTCCTATTTTTCCTCTTTTTACACATCAAAAAAATAGCAACATACACAGGATGCCCTGCACCTGCTTTTTCCACTTAATAAAGCTCAGAGATCTTTCCAGATCACTACACGGGGAGCGTCCTCTTTCCTTCTGACGGATGCCCAGGTTCCTGCTGTACGAATGGATCACAGTCCTTCTTGCCACTCTTTCCAGGGCCCCAGAACAGACCAATCTTCTCTCTCCTCTGTGAGACACAGCAGAGGATGACAGCAAAAGGGCACACGTGCCGGGGCTGTGGGGAGCCTCGAGTGCACACCCATCTGAATGGGGCCAGGTGGAGAGGCAGCAGGCCCAGTATCGCCAGAGGGTCTGATTTTTTTTTTTTTTTTTTTGAGTGAAGCCAGAAATTAGGATTTTTAAAGCAGTCTCCCAGTTTCTAAGCATTGGCAAAGAGCCCTCTGTTATTATGAGGAACTAGATTTTAGGGGTTGAGCATGAAAGTGGGGGAGAACAGCATGGAGGGGTACAGGGGGGCCAAAGGAGATGGAGGCCTGCCCTGGAGTGGTGTGGATGGGACAGAGTGGCAGCAGGAGGAGCTGCCAGGGGGGTCCCATGGACAGGCTGGGGTGACGGGATGGATTTGGGAGAGGGGAGAGAGATCGGAGTCAGCACCTGAGGGACACCGAGGCCAGTCACCCGCAGCATCCTCTGTCTGGTTTGCCCCAATTCCAGGACGTGGGGCCTGACCCCAGGTTAACCTGGCAACAGCCATGTGGAGACCCCTGGGAAAAGGAGTCCATGCTCCTGTCACAGCCGCTGGGCCACGGTGAGCTATGGGCCTGTCAGTCACCAGCCCTGCCAGGACCCATTACAGTGTGGGGCATCCAGAGAGGGGCCCAGGTGCAGGTTAATTAAGAGCATGTCTCATCCAACCACGCTTGTCCAGGGAGATCTCTGAGTGAATGCCTAGAAACAGCGGAGACAGCCCAGGACAGCGCTGGGGTCAGGCAGCAGGGGCAGGTGGGCAGAGAGGAGGCCGGTGCTCCGCGGGTGGCTGTTGGATCCTTTCCCGTCACCAGAGGGGTGTCCACGACTCCGCAATGGTGTTCCACATAGCAGGTCACAGAAAGGGAAGTTGGGGACACAGAGGAAGGCAGCTCTGTCTCTGTCTACACAGAGTGCAGGGCAAACTCAGCCAGTCTCAGGGCTTTGAATCCCATCTTTTTGGTGACGACCCCCAAGTTTGCACCCCCAGCCTGGACTTCGGAAATCCAGACTTCTCTCCACCTGGATGTCCAAGGGGCACCTCAAACTGAACTCATCCAACTTCTAAGTCCTGATCTTCCCTCCAAACCCACACCCGAGCTCCTCCCTGCCTGATTGATAGCGCCTCTGCCTCCAGGGGCTCCGGACAAAACCCCCAGTGGTCCTCGGCCACTCTCCTCTCATACTCCATTTCCCAACCGTCGGCAAACGCCATCTGTCGGCTTTACCTGCAAGATACGACCACTTCTCCCCACCTCCGTGGCCACCTGCCAGTCCCAACCGCCATCCTCTCCTGCCTAGACTAACACTGTCACCTCCTCCTGGCCCCCCTCACCCTCGCAAAAGTCTGTTCTCCAGACACACAGCCAGAGGGATCCTTTTAAATATGTACATCAGATCCTGTCAATCCAAGGCTTTCAACTCTCTATGGCTCCCACTGCACTTAAAACCCAAACCTTCCACAGCCCATAAGGCCCCCAGGACCTTGTCCTTGTTAACCTCTCTGATCTCACCTTCCAGCACCCCATGCCCCCAACACCTCAATAATCTTCAGCCACATCCTCATTCCAGATTCCATCCACCTGCCAAATACACTCCTGCCTCAGGATTTTTGCACATGCTGTCCCTGCGGGGTGTTCTCCCCCATCCTGCCCTGGGCAGGCTCCTTCTCATCTATCAGGCCTTAGCTCAAATGTCACCTCCTCCAAGAGGCCCTCCTTGCCTTCATGCACTTTCTACCTTTCCATCTTGTATTATAAGCCTATTTGCCAGGTGAGAAAATGGAGCTTAAGCAATCTACACCAGCTCCTAAGGGAAAGGCCAAGATAAGGGAACACCACTGGGATGAAATCTTAACCCCCCAATCCAACAATAGAGGTCAGGTTTAAACTCACCAATCTTCCTCCTTCCTGCTGTGTGACCTCAGGAAAGTGTACCAGCCTCTCTGAGTCTTAGTTTATTCTTCCCAAATATGGGGATCATAGTAATATTGTGCCTACCTTTCAGAATCTAACATGACAGAGTGAATGAAAGCTCCATGAAAGGAGGGACCTTGCCTGTCATGTTCACAGCTGTATCCTCAGGGCCAAAAGTAGTGCTTGGCACATGGTAGGCACTCAAAAATCAAAGCAATGTATGGAAAGTGTCAGGTACAGTGCCTGTGGCAGGAGCCTTGCCTCAGCCCGCTAGGAAGTTTGCCGATCTTGCTTTTGAAAGGACAATGGGTGCAGGGGACAGGGACAGGCGTTCCTAGAGGGTGTTTTAACAGGCCTGGGACACAGACGGGAAGTCGGGTCCCCAGCCTCCCCAGACTGGAGGCAGAGGAAGGCAGCCTCGCCCAGCCCAGCCAGGGAGGGCAGGGAGCCAGGAGTGCTCCGGCTGCCCTAGATCTAGATCAGGGCTTCCTGCCCCGGTTTCTTCACACGAGCTGGGCCACCGCTATTGTGATGCAACAATGGGAGGCTCAGGGCCACCCACGGAGGAACTGCAAACAAGCCAGCGTGACAGGCACCATGGGCAGCTTGTGACCCGGAAAGAATGGGCAGGCAGGGGCTCTGGGCCCAGCCCTCATGCTGCCCAAGGCACTACCGGCTTTTCCAGGCAGCACCGATGTCCTCTGCGCTGGCAGGGCTGGTTAAAGGGACCCTCCGGGGCGACGCTTTGTCCAAGGCTTGGCAGCTTTGAAACACTCAGGTCAAAAGCAGCTCTCATCTCGGAAACCTCCTTTAGACACAAGACCATTCTCAGGATTTCCAGGGCTGCCTGGGAAACTCCTTCCAGACCAAGAATCCTTGTCTATGCCTGGACCACTTGTCCCCTCATCTGCCCAAGTCCTACTCTTCTTGTTATGAGAATGATGATGAACTACATCAAGGATACAGAAAAGGACAGCAAAAAATACAACAAACACCCACAAATCCATCACTACCCAGCTTTGGCAAATCTTAACATTGTGTCAAATTTGCTTGAAACCATTTGCAAAAAGAAATTCATCAAGTGTGGGGAAGGTGGAGACTGGAAAGAGGCATGAGGGGGGCTTTTGGAGGTACTGGAAACATTCTGTATCTTCATCCCAGCCATGGTGACTTGGGTCATGCATATGCAAAGCCCCGTAAGTGTGCATTTGAGATTAGTTCAGTTTATCCCATTATCATGCAGGTATCAAACCTCAAGGTAGGAAAAGGCAGGAAGGAATCATTACAGAGCAAGATGAACCACCGGGGCACCCTCCTGCCCTGCAAGGGACCCACCACCCTGGGCATGGGTCTCCTTATTCCCACGCATGCCTCTGCCCACTCGCCACACTCATGCATCTATAAGCAATAGAAAATACTGTTTTGCACGTTCACAACATTCTATAAGTGGCATGCTTTCAGCAACTTGATTTTCTCACTTGATATCACACCTTCCACATTTATCCGTGTTGATAACACGCACTGGGCAGGACCTGCCATCCAGACCCCACCCTTACCCAGAACTACCCCCAGCGGTCAGCACCTGCACCTGCATCTCTTGGCCTGAGGGCTCGCTCTCATGTGCAGGGCAGGCAGGACGTGCTGAAGAAGTTAAGGCCACCTGGGAGTAGCCCTCCGCAAGGACCAGCAGGGGCTGGCATGCAAATACAGATGAGGAAACTGAGGCACGCGATGGATGCTGTTTCCCCAGGTGTCCTGCTGGGATAAAGCTCCGGCGGCCCATGCAGTCACCTACTTGATGACACACCTTTCTTGGTGACTGCCTTCTCTTCCCTGCCTCACTCCCCTCCTCTCCTATTGGTGTTCCTGGGGTGACCTCCTAAGTAAACTATTTGACCTTGAATCAGTCTCAGGATGTGCTTCTTGGGGAATCCGCACTAAGACAGACCTCAAGTTGTTCATTTTCTTGCTCAGTAGTTAAAATTATAGCGCAAGGTAACCACTGTCATGCTGCAGACATTTAAGGACACTGTTTCAATGTCCTCACTGTAAACAACGCTACAGTGAACAGGTCTACTGGGGCTCAGGTGTTAGTTCTTCCACGTATATACCTACGTCTACGGGGTACAAGTGTGCAAGCTCCCCTAGGTGATTCGTAGGTTTCCTGGAGCTCAGGTGTTCAAGTTCCTCTAAGTGTACACCCAGGTCTTCTGGGGCATAAAAGAAGGAATTCCCCCTGTATGCCTAGGTCTTTCGGGGCTCTGGTGTGCAAGTTCCTCTAGGTGTGCAATGACTGGCTCTAGATTAAGGACATGTTCAACATTAATGCCAAATGCCTCTCCACCGTGATTGTTCCAACCTACACTCCCTTAGCAGTGGATGAGAGTACACACTACTCCACACCCCAGAACAAGACACATGCTCACATTCGTTCATGCAACAAACATTGGCTGATACCTGCAAAGTCCCATCATAAGTTCATTTCAATCCCCACCGTCAGCTTTCAGGGGAGGTATTTTGGTCCCATTCTAAAGATGAGAAAAACTGAGTTTCAGAGGTTGAGTAACCTAGCAGAGGTCACCCAGCCAGAAACGAACAGAACAGAACTTGAACCCAGGACTGTCTGACTTCTGCTTGCTGCTAGGAGGAGGGGACCTCAGAGAGGCTGCTCACTGGGCTCCTGGCCCAAGCGTCTCCAAGGTGCCCAGAGCTCTAGGCTAAGCAGGAAGGCATGATTGATTAGAGATGTCTCCCACAGGTGTGAGAGCAAGACGGGTAGTGGGATTCTGAGTTTGCCATCTCCAGCAAGCTCCTATTTGACCAAGGAACCCAGAGTGTGAAACAGTGGTCTCAGGTCAAACAGCAAGTTGGTGACAAAACACAGGTTAGAACCAGGTCTCCTGATGTCAGGCCAGTCTTGCCCCTGCCCCACCTTGCCTGAGCCCAGTAATTCTCAACCTGGGGGTGATTTTGCCCCCCCAAAGACTTTTGGCAATGTCTGGAGACATTTTTCATTGTCACAACTGGGAAGGGGGTGCTCCTGGCATCTTATGGGTAGAGGCCAAGGATGCTGCTATACATTCTCCAATGCACAGGACAGCCCCACAAAGACTTATCTGGCCCCAAACATCAACAGTGCCAAGGTCGAGAAACCCTTGCCTTAGAAGAGGCTCTTGTTAAAACCTAGAAAAAAATCCAACCCCTTCCACAGCCAAAAGACCTGGTCTGATGGGCTCTTCCCACAACACTCGCTCAGCTCCAGCTGCGCTGGTCTCCTTTGTTTCCTGAACACACCAAGCCTGTCCCCTCCCCACCCCCGGGCCTTTGCACTTACCTTCTCTGCCTACAAAGATACCCCCCAAGACATTCCATTGGCAAGGGGAGACCCCTCTTCACACCGGGCCTCCCCTTGGACCCCTATAAAGAGGATCTCTCTACCCTCACAGCCATCTGAACCCTGCTGCCCTTCACAGAAGTGGGCACTCCTGGCTATGCTCTCACCAAGTAAGTATGTATAGATTTGATCGTTCAGTATCATCTCTCCCACTAAAGTATCAGCTCCCTCGGGGCAGAAGATGGTTTCATTCATGGCTGTCTACTCGGCGCCTGGAAAAGTGCCTGGCACATAACAGGTGCTCATAAGAGTCTGTGGAGGAAGAGAGGGAGACAGGGAGAGAGGAAGAGAGAGTGAGGAAGGGAGCCCAGAATAGGCTCCAGGAATAAGCTGGTACAGAGTTGGAAGAAGCTACTAGAAGAATAACATATTTTTATTCATTATCATTATACCTACCACCTTTGGGGCTTATTATGTGCAGGTGCTGCTCTAAGTGTTTTAGTCCCCAAACTGTTGTTATTGTGCCCATTCTACAGAACAGGGAACTGAGACCCAGCACAGTGAGGAGTTTATTTAAAGCCACACAGGTGGTAAGTGGTGGAGCTGAGCCTTGAACCCAGGCAGTCTGTCCTGGAAACGAGTCCCTGACCCACATCATCAGTGAGTGACTGGACAACCAACCACATCAGCCTTCAAAATAGGTAGCAGCTGCCCTTAGGAGTGTCCCCAGGGAGCTGCCATCTGTCTGGAACCTGTGGTCACAGACTTGGGAGGATAAATCGCTCCCTTGAGATAAAAAGGATAGAAAGAAGCCTTGAAGTCACTCCCTGAGACTGACACTGGCAACCTGATCTGGCGGGGGTGGGGGGAAACCCCCAAGCTGTCCCCAAGCAAACATCCCCACCTTGGCTGGGCTGACCTCACCAGACATATGGCAAAACCTGAGCGGGACAGGGGACAGGCTGGGAGCAAAAGGGGTGGGGGTGGGGCCCCCACCATAGAAAGGACAAAGAAAAGGGGGTGCCTGAGGACCCCATCCCCAATGCGGTCTGGGTGGCCAGGGGTCCAAAGCAAAGTGTCGTGAAATGGCAAGGACCTTGGAATTCAAGTAATAATAATAAAATAGCCATAACAGCAGCAGAAAGGGGCTTGCCCTAAGCAACCCCACACAGTCCAGATTTGGGGAGACCCCAATTGCCCAATGACCCCTTCATATGCCCAAATCCTATGCTCCATCAATTCAAGTTCTAGGCATTTATCCTACAGAAGAAAAATAAATCTCTCATGTGGCATGAAAATTTAACTTCAGTGTTTATAATTCCATCACTAGGGGTTTACTTAAATAAATTACCATTTTGACAAAGGACTATCACACTAAAAATGGTTTGCACAAGTCCACTTGATGGCATAGAAAAAGGCTGTTGATGTACCCTTAACTAAGAAAAAGTCAAGTTACAGAAGAATACATAACACACAATCTCATTTTTGGTTAAATAAATTATCTCTACATAAGCACAGAAAAGAAGTATAGAAGAAAATACCCTAAACTGTGTAGGAATGTGGCCAAGATTACTAGGTGTCCTCCAGTACCTGTTCTCTCCTTTTCCTTTAGAAATAGAACTCCAGATCTGAGAATGAAGACTGTATTTCCCAGCTTCCCTTGCAGCCAGGTGAGTCACTGGTCATGCGGCTAAGTTCAGGCTAGGAGGGTAGAAGTGGATATATCGTGTACAAGATCTTAGAAGTATCCTTGGGGTGGGCAGAGAAATGAGCAGGGACTCTCTTTCTGCTATTCCTCCTTCCAACTAATTGGATCACAAATGCAATGCCTGGAGGTCAAGCAGCCATCTTGTACCATGAGGTGGAAGCCATGTGTTGAAGAAGACAGTGTAACTTATGTCCCTAACGGCAGTGGAACCAACAAATCTGCCCTGGGTTGGCTATAACTACACAAGAAGGAAATAAACTTCCATCTCATTTAAGGCACTATTATTTAGGTTTTATCACAAGATATTGAACCTGCTCCTAACTGACAGAGTAGAATTTAACGGCTTTCAATTTTCTTGTTTCTTCATTTCTATAATGAACATGCCACTTTTTTAATCAAAGTCATTTTTTAAACATAAACGTATGTTGCGTTCTGTTCTGTGGAGGGGATGGGGTACTCAATGTACCCGGCTGTCTCTCGCCCACCTCGGTCGTCACCGCACCTCAGCAGCGAGGTGCTCAGTCCGCCCTCCCCTCCTCCAGGGTGTGGCCCTGCACAGAGAAGCCAGGGCCCACTGGCGAGCACCAGAACAAGCACCAGGCAGATGTGAGATGAGGAGATTTTCCTTCTGCAGCGGAGCCTGTGAGCTGACCACCCTCCTTCTCTGTGCTGACTCTGCAGCCTGGAGGCCCCCCATGAGCTGGCGTGGTGCTGCCACAGCCTGGGGTCCCCCCCAGAGTCACCACCACCACCACAGGCTGAGATAAAAAACCTCCCTACTCTGTTCTCACCAAGCACCCCCCTCATCAGGCCCATGCCAGGGGCCAGAAGCAGAGAGTCGCTGGCTCAGAACCAATGTGGGGTTTCCCAAAAGGCCCAAGTTTCAGATTTGAGATATCATCTCCAAGGAAGGTTACATATTCAGTCACAGACTGAGAGATGACATTCTTTTACAACTCTGAACTTAATCCTTTACCTGGTATAGCACATTATCAAATATACATATGTGTAATTCATGTTGTCATATAGTAAATAGCACAAATATATTACATTGTATTGTATCTTTATCAGGCTAATTTCTTCCTGTAAGCGCTACAAATAACCTACAATTGAGATTCCACACTGTTCCATGAACACAAGGCAGCACCCACCTCAGGGCCTTTGTGCTTGCTGCTCCCTTTGCCTGGAAGACTCTCTCCAGATATCTGCACGGCCCCTCCCTCGTGTCATTCCCATCTAGAATCAAATGTCACTTCTGAGAGGCCTCCCCCCGCCACCCCATTTGCCCACCTTTCCCCTGCACACTCTGTCTTATCCTCCTTCATCCCCTCTACAGCACTACAGTCTACCTGCACAGAGCTATTTCTTCGCTTGTGGTCCATCTGCCCCCTGCAATGCCAGCCCCAGGAGGGCAGTGGCTTATTTGCACAGCACTGCCCCGCCCCACCCCCCGACCCCCAGGCCTAGAACAGTGCCGGGCACACAGCAGATGCTCAGGAACAAGGGCTTCAGCAGGTGACTAACAGTCAGCTTGTTTTTCCTTCAGAACAATGCCATGAGGTGTGCTGTGAGCATCCCCTTTTGAGGGGCACTGAATGACCACAGTGGGCTCTGGAGTCAGAGAGCCTGGCCTATGCCTCTCACTTGCCTCATCTGTAAAATCTGTGTAATGGAGCCACCTTGCAAAGTGCTGGTGTGAGGATGAAACTCGACACTGCTCATAACCAGAGCATGGCTCTATGTTCCCCTCCACCCGCAGTGGGAGCCCCCCACCTGGGGGGATCCAGCCAGGCTCACAGGAGGTGCCCAATAAATCCTCGATAAATGACCACTGAAGGGGCAGGCACTTTTAATTCCATGTTGCCCTGCACCAGCTAAGAGCAGGCCCCTTCCCTGGGCACAGGAGGCACCATTCCTTAGACCTACAAAAGCATTGGAGGCCTTAAAAAATACATGCGTTGGCTCCAAATACAAAAAGAAAACTGCACCGTCAAAATTAATAAATCTTGATATAAATGTCTACAAAGCATAAGTACCAGTCAGCTCCACTCGTACACAGAGAACACAGGGAGTGCGGGTTGTGGCCACACCCCAGGAGCCTTGCAGCAGACCCGAGACAAGAATCTGACTGCAAGGAGTTTGTATGGGAGGTGGTCCCAGGAAACTCAGGCAGGGGAGAAGGGAGGTGGGGCAGGGAAGGGAGGGCAGCCCATAAAGGGTAGGAGATCAAGCAGGTTACTGCAGGCAACTGGGGCTCAATCCCTTTGAGACCCCCCACAGAGACAGCACAGAACTCACACCTCAGAGCTGTCCCCCAGGGTGCGAGGGAGCTGGGGAACCTATACGCCAACCCTGTCACTGGTTTGAGGGCAGTGCGGGTGGGAGTTCATCCCTGCCAC
This sequence comes from Daubentonia madagascariensis, assembly GCA_023783475.1. Classification (NCBI taxonomy): domain Eukaryota; kingdom Metazoa; phylum Chordata; class Mammalia; order Primates; family Daubentoniidae; genus Daubentonia; species Daubentonia madagascariensis. The sequence goes on along the minus strand of JAKFHU010001640.1, from coordinate 11,536,661 downwards.
TCCCCATCTTCCCTGTAAGTAGCAAAGCAGCTCTGCTGGCCAGACAAAGCCAGCAGGCAAAGGAACACAGGTGCTGGCAGTGGAAAGTCTGGCTGGTGTGCCCTGGAATGGCTGGGGTGTGGAAGTGGAGCCTCCAAAAGCAAGAGGGTCTAGGGCCCCCCCACCCCGAGCATGGGGAGTAGTACACCTCGAGCAGCCGTGTCTGCTCTAAGGGAAAGGCAAGGCTGTCCAGCGCCAAGGCCACATAGGCTGGGCACTCTAACAGATGCTCAGCTCGTACGCACCAGGACGGTCTCACTGGTCATTAAAACACCAAAATACTCCTAAGCTGATGGGAAAAATCCCTAAGTGTGCAGGGCATGAGGCCCGAGGAGGTGGCCAAGAAACCATGGGCAGGCCCCGGTCAGATACAGAGGCAGTTTCGCACCGAGGCTGCGTCTACAGTGAACCTACACATGCTCCCCTGGGATGCAGCCAGCATCCCACCTTCCCCTCCAAAGCCCCAACTCTCTTGGAGGTCTTCCCTGCTTGTAGAAACCCTCCCTTCTCAAAGGCTAAAGGGTACTGCATGTCTTAAGGAGGCAGTACACAAGCACAGAGGTTGGAAACTGCCAGCTGGTTCAATCCTACCTCTGCCACCTACTGCTCCGTGACCTAGACAACTGATGCGACTTTCTGTGTCTCAGCTACACCACAGATGGGGATCATAAAATTACTGACCTCATGGGCTATGGTGACGCTAAAATGAAATACTGCAAGCAAAGCACTTAAGTAAGCAGGCTCAAATCCCAGCTCTGCCGCTTACAAGTTGTATGACCTGGAGCAGCTTTATTTATTGATCCTCCCTCTGCCTCAGTTTCCTCTTCTATAAAATGGGGATAAAATGAGTACACAGGATTACAATGAGAATTACAGCAGCTAACACAGGTAATAACAAGCACTTTGAATGGCACCTGGTACCTAGTAAGTGCTCAAAGAACGTTAGCAACTCCCATCTCAAGTTCGTAAGAGTGTCCAAGCCCTGGTGGAGACAGACAGAACCCACTGTTTCCTAAGGAAATCTCTCAAATTGGATCAACCACATTTTAGGGCTTCTACTATGCACCAAGCACACTCACATTTACCCCACATTATTTTTACTTAAATTGTTATTTGTTTTTTTCCATCCTGAAAACAGCTCTATTCTAGACTGCCTGCTACCAAGTCTCCCGAGGTGAGACGCGAGGAAAAGGCTTAATAAACTGTAGTGAGCCCCACCTCCTCCCACCACCGGCCGTTCACTGCACACCGGTATAGCCCTCCACCCTGCCCCATTTTCCTTGCTGCCAGCCACGTGACCTCAGCAAGTCACCGCGTTTCTCTGAGTCAATTTCCTCTTCCGAAAGAAAGGGGGTAGTGGTTCGGGTTTAAGCAAGATGATGCAGGTGAACACTTCGTAGCTACAAACGCTTCCTGGAAGAAGTGGCACAGAGGCTGGGCGAGAGTGGCGGGCTGGATGCCAAAAGGAGACAGGAAGTCGCCTGTGATTGCAGTGTAGGGAAGAGAGCCCTCTCCGAGCACTAGGCATTCCCACAAGTGTTACCCAAGGCCAAGTGTGGGCCGGGCACCGAGCTGGGAGCTAGAGCTGCGGCACTGCCACGACCCTGCCATGGAAGGCTTTCTTCACTCCTACAATCATCCGTTTATTCGACAAATGCTTATCGCACACCTACCGCGTGCCAAGCGCTACGCTGGGAGCCAACTACATACACATCAGTGAATGGACAAATCACACCAAATTCCTGCCTTCACGAGCAGTGGCAAAGACAGGCTATAAATTGATTTTAAAATAAAATAGCAAGTAGGAATGAGTGCTACAAGGAAAAATAAAAACAGAATGAGGAAACAGAGAGGGACGGGAGGGAGCTATTTCAAAGAGATGTTCAGGGAAAGCCTCTCTGAGAAGATGGCATTTGCGCAGACACAGGACCAAAGTGATGAAACAGCTTTGTGGGTGTCTGAAGAAACAGTGTCCTAGGCAGAGGGAACAGCCAGTGCAAAGGCCCTGAGTCACATTCAGTCCTTCCATGACAACCCTATCTAAAATGTCTATCCCTGCTCCTGCTCTGTTTTCTTCACAGCACCTGTCACCATGGACATTATCTGTGTTCACTTATCAGTGTATTGTCCATCTAGCTCACCCAAGTGTCACCACCAGCGGAGCAATGATGTTTGTCTGTCTAGGTCACTGTTGTGTCCTAGAGCCTAGGATTGGACCCGGCACATAGTAGACTCTCGATAAGTATGTGTTTAGTTGATTAATCAATCAATCATCTGGAGTACACTACCCCCACTGCCCACCCAGCTTCTAGGCCCTGATAAAAGGTACCCAGTTTTCACCCAGTCCTACCCCAGCCCCCACCACAGAGGAAGTTGAAGCAAAAAACAAGTTGCAACAACCTGTTATGAAGAGGCCTGATGCAATGGTGGGGGAGGAGGTAAGGGCCACGGAGGGGAAGCCAACACTGTTCCCCACAGCCCACAGAGGGGCTGGGACCCAGCCTGCAATCCCCCTGAATTCACCAACGACCGGCCATTCCTTCATCAAAAATTCACATAGTGCCTCCTCCCCACTACAGAGCTATCTCATGGGTCCCAAACTGGTGGCCTACAGGCATGTTTAGTCTGGCCTTCAGTGGGCTTAGAGAAAATTCACGCCTAAGTCTGAATATCAGATTTCCCATTAAAATCCCAATTCCCAGCTTCTTTTGTAAAAACTGACACATGGGTCTTAAGTGACCACAGGGCTGCAGGTGGCTGTAGCAGAGTGGCAGCTGCCACCTTTACCCAGGGGGAGTGCTCCTCCATTTTCCACCCCCCAACCCGCCACTACACTCATCTTCCTGCCTGGCCCTGTGGGCACCTGAGTGTGAGACCCCTGTCCTAGACAAAGGCATGGCAAACACGGAGCTTTCCACTTCATTCTTACCCTCACCCAGGGCAGACATCACTAATGGAGCACAGATCTTTTTCCTGCTGAGTCTCCTCCACGTTGTTCAGAATGTATCTCCCTTCATTGTTGTCACCTACACCCATAACGTGGTCTGAAATCCAGCCTATGCAAACCCCAGGCTCTCCCAATTCCTTTGTGCCTTTCGGCTTTTTTTTCCCACCTAAAAAATGGGCTCATCAGAGTGTGATTATAGCAGGGATTCTCAACCTTGGTACCTTGACATTTGAGCAGATAATTCTTTGCTGTGAAGGCTGCCCTGCATAAGATGCTCAGCAGCTCCCCTGCCTTCTACCCATTAGATGCCAGAAGCAACCCTCGTCCTCAACAGCTGTCACAACCAAAAATGTCTCCAGACATTGCCCAATGCTCCCGAGGGGGAAAATCACCCCTGACTGAGAACCACAGCATTACAGCAGAGTTAAGAAAATAGACTCCAGAGCCATGTACTTTGGGTTCAAATCCTGCTCAGTCATATGCTGGCTGTGTGACCCTAGGCAGCCTCTCTGTGTCTATGAAATGGGGATATAAAAATGGCACCTGACTGCTCATGGGTGTGGAGTTTCTTCCTGGGGTGACAACAATGTCCTTAAATTAGACGGTGGTGATGGTGGCAAAACTCTGTGCATATACTAAATTGCACATTTGAAATGGGTAAATTGTATGGCCAGATGTAAATTATATCTCAATAAGCCGTTACACCAAAAAAAGAAAAAAAAAGATCTCTACATGTTGCAAAGGTATTGTGAGAATTTGATGAGTTGGGATAAGGTGCACTAGTGAGCCCCCACCATCAGCACCAGCCCTCGCCCATCTGGGGCCTGCACGGACAGGCAGCTGGGAAGAAAAGCCTAAAGTGATGGCGACAGTGGTGGCTGGGAACAGGCCCCGCTTTGGGTGGTATTTCCCGTCGTCGTCGGAATGTCCTGGACAAAGAGAACCAAGTCACTGGGGGGGGGGAGGGGGCGGCTAGGATGCAGGGCAGGGTGGCGGGAAGTCCTGGGGTCCCTGTGCCCGTCTGCAGCAGGACAATGGGTGGAATGTGAGCTCCTCCCCACGGGGCTGACACTTGACATCTGAAGACAATGACTTTCAAGAGGTTTTGTTTTTTCCCCAATCCAACTTTTTTTTTCCATCTCCCCAAACAATTGTTCCTGGGGCTGGCGGGTGAGCAGTCCCCCCCCCCCTTAGCTTATGGAGGATTGTATTTGGAGAGTCAGGAAACAATGCACAAAAGTGAGAGAATGTAAAAATAGTGGCATTTAGGGAATGGGCCTGGGGAGGGAGGTGCAGACACAGAGGTTTCCTCCGGTTTGTTTTTCCCAGCGCCTGCTCAGGCCCCAGGGAGGGAATTCAGGCGTGTGAGAGGCTGCCCGCAGCAGGGCCAGTCTCAGGAGCACAGACTTTTGCTGCTCAGCTATAGCTTGGGGTCTTAAATTTAGGGAGTATCAGTTATGTACCCAATGCCTCCCACATATTGCCTCCTCCCAGATAACCTCACCTCCGTCTTACAGAAGAGGAGACTAAGGTTCTCAGTGGCCAAAGCAGCAGCCTCAGAACACAGATCTAAGTGGACAGAGCTGGGATCTGCCCTCTGCAGCGCAGAGTCCAGGCGCTGACCTTCTGCCACATCCGCTGTGACCCAGGCTTGTGCTCTCAGCTTCCCTGACCACCTACCCACTCCCCGCTCATGATGACGGCATATCATTAAAGTGGTCTCCCCCAAGCTCCACGAGGGAAGGTCCCTTTGTCCCCAGGGTCCAGCACAGGGCCAGGCATTCTGGGCCAAGGAGAAGGGAGGGAGACCTTGCAGGGAGAATGGCAAGACAGAAGGGACCTGGAGCCTGCAGGCATCCGGGGGCTCTCAGAGAAGGCCCCACAGCCCTTGACCACTGTGGTGGGCTGAAAGATGACCCCCCCAAAGACATCCACATCCTAATCCACAGAACCTGAGCGTATGTTACCTTACTTGGCAAAAGGGACTCTGCAGACGGGATTAAGGTAATGCTCTTGAAATGGGGGAGACTGTCCCGGATTATCCAGGTGAGCCAAGAGTCAGCACAAGGATCCTTCAAAGTGTAAGAGGGAGGCAGGAGAGCGAGGGTCTGAGTCAGAGAAAGACTGGAAGACGCCAGGCTGCTGGCTGGAAGACAGAAGGGGCCACAAGCCAAGGGATGCAGGGCTTTTCCACAGGGCTACAACTCATGCTCATGGGACCAGATCACAACTCTTGCCCATGGGACCATACTGCCTCTTGGGTTCAAAGGCCAGGGACTTTAGTAAGGAGTGGGGGAATAGTGTGGCCCAGTGGGAGGACCAGGAGTTGGGAGGTCTTGATCATTTAGGTATCCCTGGCTGGAGTGACACCAGGGATCGTCACAAAATGCAAACGTGGTCACCTACCACCCTGCCCAGCCCATCAGCCACTCCCTGCCACTCCAAAAACCACCACCAGAAGGGCCCTGCAGGACCCGACCTCAGCCCCTACCAGACTGTGCTGCAGCCAGCACTGCCTGCAGGCTCCTGGGCTGTTCCTCAAACACACGGAGCTTGCTCCTGCCCCAGGCCTTTGCACGCCTTCGCTACCCTCCTCAGTGAGGTCCGAGGTCCACCAGGGCTCAGTAAAGCCCACATGTGGGCTCCAGTCGCTCTGTACTTAGCACCAGTACAGCTGTATCTCAACCTTGATTTACGCGATTATTCATTCAATCAACAGCAGTCTCCCCACCAGACCGAGACCTCCCAGAGGTCCCAATGAGTCCCAGTTTTAATCCCCTCTTATTCCGTTACAGCCCCTGCACTTAGCGCCAAGGTGCCTGATACTCAATACATTTCTGACGAGTGAATGGACGGACGGATGGAAGGAACAGAGGGAAGGGAGGGACATCCCTTTCTCCGGGGCCAGTTTCCTCACCTGTAAAATAGGTGCTGTAAAATAACAGTGTTAACTTCAAGGATTACAAGAAATGTTGCACACTGGCTGGGTGATTTGAGGCAACTGATTCCTCCTCTCTGAGCCTCAGTTTCCCCATCTGCACAATGGGAACAACTCAGTGTCCGCCGCTCAGGACCTGCTGACCTGCCAAAGGCAGCCCTGCCACAGACTCCCTGTGTGACCCTGTGGAAGCTGTCCCCATGCTCCATCCTCTGTTCCCTCTTCTGCAAAACGGGAAAGAGGGGTTGGGCGAGAGGCCCCCCCAAGGGCTCCCCAGCTCTGGGGTTGGGGGTCAGGTCCACACATTCTAACCACCCCCACCCCCACCTTCCAGCCAGACGAGTAATAACCAGCCCCAGCACAGACTGTGACAGGTCACCAGGTATTCTACAAGGGAGTCTTTCAATGGCTCCTTCCCTGGGGGACTCGACCATGGGCCAGGGACCCCCAGAAGGGAGGGGAGAGGAGGGCACCAGAGGGGCACAGAGATGCCTCCCCAAATAAGGGCCCCAAAGAGGTGATGGCTGAGAAGCAGAGGATGGGGATTCTGGAGACAGGCAAGCAGTTCAAGGCCCCACCTACCAGCAGGGAGGGTACACGGGCCTCTGAACCTCAGTTTCCACCTACCTCGGAAGATGAAACCAATAACGAACCTCAGCTTCAGCGTCATGCCGGAGTGAAATGCCAGCACTCATGTTACCAGCACTGATAGTATTTTTATCTGTCAGTGCATCATGATAAAAGAACCTCCCCTCCAACATACAAACCACACTGTACTTTCCCAACATTTCTCTGAAACTATGTGCCTCACTCCATTCCAGCCATACTGGCTGGTCTGCCTTTCCAAGGACACCCCAGGCTTGTTCCCACCCCAGGGCCTTTGCACATGCTGTCCCCCCTCCATCATCACAGCACAGGACAGCTCAAGTATCACCTCCTCAGGGAGCCTACCCTGACCACCCTGGCTAAAGTGGCCTCCCCCAAGCCCCACCCACTCACTCTCTGCCATGACACCACAATCTGAATGTTATTTTGTGCTTCTTGCTAGTTTAGTGTCCTTCTCTCCACGGACTGCCAGTTCCGCAAGGGTAGGGCTCTGTCTGTCCTGTTTACTGCCATACCCACAGCACTTAGAGCGGGGCAGGGCAGATAAAAGATGCTCAACAAATACTTGTTAAGAGAAGAAAGGAGTGGACGTTCCATTTCTACATCGGTAATATAGGATAAACAAGAGCTTCTGCCTCTTGGGTTCTTTTGAGGATTAAAGGAAACATTACACGGAACATAATGTGCTTTTAGCACAGGGAATGGAACATGATAAAAACTCAAATTTTAAAAATCACAACCATCCATCAACAAGAGAATAGATGAACAAATTGTGCTGTATTCACACAATGGGACACAACTCGGCCATCAAAAGAAAAACGGCAGACACACGCAGCAAACTGGATGCCTCTCAGAAACATCGCCTGAGAGAAAGAAGCCAGCCACAAAAGGGTGCAACCCGTAGGATTCCACGCCGACAAAGCTCAAACACCGGCAAGCCTCATCTCTGATGACAGAGGTTAGATAAGTCATCACTCAGGGCTGGGTACTGACTGGCAAGGGACACAAGGGGACCCCTGGGGCAGACAGCATTCTAGATCTTCACCTGGTAGTGACGCACAGGTAAACACTAATGGAACTGTGCACTTAAACGTGTGTACTTCACTTTAACTATCTTGCAATAAAAATTATTCCCATTTTTTTTTCAGCAAAATGACTAAAAGGGGATTGTCACTGTCCACCCTGGTTTGTCCACCTGCCCATGCACAGGTCACTCTGGCTCAAGCCCTGACAGCCAACACATCTCCCCAGCTTCACGTGGGACCCATTGCCAAAGAGACAAGACAAGCTGCCCTCCACACACACACCCTTGCTGCCTCCCCAGCCCAGCTTCTGAGAAGATTCGGGAACAGGAACCCTGTGTCTGCTCTCAGGTTCTGAAACAAGGTCAGGGGTGGTGGTGCGAGGGAGGGGGAAGCAGGGGCCTCCCTGTTGGATGAGCTTGAATGCTGCAGGGTGATCCTCTCCAGGCATCCCATGGGTGTCCCCTTCCCACCACAGGCACAGGCACATCCACAAACATCCACTTTATAATTACTGATTGGGCATCTCTAGGAGCCCCAGCACCAGGCCAGGCATGGGGCATGCCCCGTACATCAAAGGCAAAGCCGTTGCATGTTGCTTCCCTCTTTAAACTCGCCTTTAGACAGAGGCTGCCACTGTCAGAATAAAACCACACTCCTTTCCACAGCCTTTAAGGCCCCCCACGACTCGCCTCCTCCTTCCCCGACCCCTCTCTCCTTCATCTTCTCCCATACTGGCCCCTTCGATGTTCCAGGAACACACGAGACAGACTCCTGCCACAGGGCCTTTGCACTGGCTGTCTCCTCTGCCTGGAGCACCTGTCACCATGTATCCACACGATTCACTCCCTCCCCTCCTTCAGGTCTTTGCTCAAATATCACCTCCTCAGTGAAGCCCACCCTGCTCACCCTACTGAACACTGCCACATCTTCCCAGCAGCACCCACCCCCTTACCTTCCATAGCACTTACCCCCTGATAACACTACACATGTTTCTTATTTAATATCTTCGCTGTCTTCGTTGTAAACACGATGAGGGAGACTTTTGTCCATCTTGTGCACTGCTATATCCTTAACACCTGGTACACAGCAGGTGCTCAAGAAATTACTTGTAGGCCCAAGGAGGTAAACCTGAGGTTTACCACAGAATTGACTTTCTTATAGTTTTCTGTATCGTTTCAATTTCCTGCTAAGAATGTACATTATCTTTACAATTTAAAAAGCACAATTATAAATCTGGTTTTAAAAGCCAGGTTGAGCCACCTCCAGGGCAGTGGGTCTGATGCCCAAGGGGTGGGCATAAGAATTACCTCTGGAGCTTTTCCAAAAACATACCTGCCCATTAGGTACATCAGGAAATTCTAGTCTGACTCAAGAAGTCTGGGAAAGCCAGGGAATCTGCTTTTTTAAAAGCTCCCGGGTAACTCTGAAGGGCTCAAGCGAGTACAGGGAACTTGGAGTGGGCAGGGGGCCAGGGAGGGCTGCTCAGAGGAGGAGGTCAGGGACAATCCTGAGCGTGACCTTGACAAACAGGCAAGACCTGGCTAAGCAGAAACAAGAAAGGAAGGAGAACGGGAAACCCGGATTTGCAAACCTTAGGAACCTCAAGGCAACGCAGGACCTAATAACCCACGACCTCTCAGGCTTCAGCAGCCATCAGAATCACCTGGGGCACTCAGTAGAAATGCTGATTCCTGGTCCTGGTATACTCAGAGCCTCCAATGCAGTAGGACATGGAGGGGCCCGGGCTTCTGCATTTTTAATATGTGCCTGAGCTGGGCACTGGGTTTAGGAAGTGCTAGTGGAGCCTGATCTTCTGTTGTAAGTGTGTACAGTTGCCTTTCATCACAAAAATTAATAAAATCACAATAAGAAAACTGGAACTCACACAGCACCCACTGTTAATATTTCAGTGTATCACCTACACTGGTTTGTCCAACCCAGTTTTAGGTGCAGCTGTCACCACAGGAGGTACAAAATTTGGCTTGTCACCTTCCCACTAGTCTGCAGTGGCTGAGGAAATGGGTGTGGTTCACATACCTAATCATTTCCCCATTTCGGGACCTTTAGGTTGTTTCCAGTTTTGAGAGCTCAGTAGAGGTGCTTCCATGACCATCTTGGTACATAAAAGTATCTGGGTTTTTTCCCCCACGCTTAGGATTTTTTCAGAAGTGGGATGCTGTGCAGTTCCAGGAGAATCACTGTTTTGGAAGTTCTTGCTGTCTCTGCTAAATGTTCCGCCAAAGGGTTCACTGCCCAAAATGACGCCAAAGACAACGAATGAGTTGAGTCTTACCAGCAGCGCAGCCCCACCACTGTACAGAAGAGGAACCCGAGACCCAAGGAGCAAAAACATTCGTGGCTAATGCTTACTGAGAATTACCACATGCTGGACACTGTTCAAAGTGCTTCATCAACATAAACTCATATAATCCTCACCATGACCCTGTGAGCTGGGTATGATGCCATGTATTGGCATACAGTAAGCACTCAGCAAGTGCATTTTGTTATTATTATTACCTGCACTTGATTTTCCTATAAAAATGATTAGTCCACACACATCACTGAGCAAAACTAGGGTTCCAGAAAGCTGGGCCAAGTCTCTCAGGTGGCAGAGTTATGGCCCAGCAGGGTGCCCACACCCCCAAGAAGAGACAAGAGAGGTCACCAGTCCCACAGCCTATGGCACAGCTGCTTCTGACGATGAGGCCAGCCCTTGTCCCTGTCACACTGGGTGGCACATATTCCTGGCTATGGCTGGACCCTGCCTGTAGGAGAGATGCCCCAAGGGCCAAGGCCTCAGAAATATGGCAGAGAACTAATGATTGGATGAAGGTGTGAGTCTGCAAACACATCAGTGGGAGAGGCAGTGCCACAGGAGAATGGCACCCAAGTGCCCCAAATATGGCCCCAGCCACCAACCACGCATCACAGACCCAGAACAAATATCCCCGTTCCCTTTTTCCCTTTGCGGAACTTCCTACGATGTCAAGCTGGAGAGGAAGCCAGCAACCCAGCGGGAGGAAAGGTAGTAGCATCATAAATCGTTTCACGTCCGCCGAGGGAAGAGGAAGAGGCAGCTCGGGCAGGCCAGGGCTGGTTCTGCCCACTCTCGTCCAGTCAGGATGGCCACATGGCCGAGCACCAAAGGTGACGGAGAAGTTGTCTGGAGAAATCAAGCAAGTCCACTCAGAGACCGCGTATCCATGGGGAAGTCACTACTTTCACTGGCCTCGGTTTTACTCATCCGTTAAATGGGCAAAACAGTACCTATCTCAAGAGCTACAGGGAAGATTTAAACAAGATTAGACCTGTAAAATACTTAGTAGCACAGGGTGCAGCACACAGTAGGTGCTCAAGAAATGTCCATAACAATTATGAATTTCAAGCTTCTCATCCTAGCATCTGGCTACCACATCCTGCCCAAGCCTCCTCCGGCAGGGCTGGGGCCCTGCACAATGTCCTCCAAGTGCCCTACACTAACCCATGTCCTGACCACCACTGACCATGTGATACACCAGCAATGTAGCAGATACGGGGGGCAAGTAACTTTCTTGGGCTAGAACCTTTGAGCACTTATTTGTTCATTCAACAAGTATCCATTGGCGGGGTGACATATGAGCTGAGACCTAAATGAAGTGGGGGGTAAGCCGTGTGGATGTCTGGGAAAGACTGTTCCAGACAGTGGAAACAGCATGTGCAAAAGAACTGAGGCAGGAGTGAGCCTGGTGTGTTCAAAGAACAGTGAGGAGACCAGAGAGGCTGAATCAGAGGGAGCAAGGGGGACAGTAGGAGGAAATGAGGCGAGAGCCAGAACGTGCAGCGCCTTCTGGGCTGCTGCAGGGTCTTCCGCTGATTTCTGGGTAAGGTGGGAGCCATGGAAGGTTCTGAGCAGGGGAGGGACAGGATGTGACTTGAGTTCTAAAAGAGCCATCTGGCTCTGTGTGGACAATGGACTGCAGTGGGAGAGCACAGGGGGAGGCTCCTGCCATAGTCCAGGCAGGCGATGCTGGTGGCTCGACCAGGGTGGTGGTGAGCAGTGGTCAGATTCTAGAGGTGTTCTGATGGCACAGCCCACAGGATTTGCTGAGAGGCAAGATGTGGGGGAGGAGAGAGGGAAGTTGAGGCTGACTCCCTGGTTTCTGGCCTCCACCATTCTGGCAGGATGGAGGTCACTTTTACTGAGACAGGAAAGGCTGTGGTTTGGGGTGGGGGGTAGAACAAGAGTTCAATCTGGGACATTTTAAGTCTCTGCTCTCACGCAAGCCAGTCTGGTAAGGGAGACAGACCGTCAGTCAGCAAATCGTTGCACAATGTGGATTCAACTGCAATCGTGCTGAGGGCTGGGCAAGGCGACCCAGGAGGGGCATTCAGGGAAGGCTGCCTGGAGGAGGCACGTCGGAGCTGAGGCCAGCAGGCTGAGGAGCCGAGACAAGTGAGGGCGGCAGTTGAAGCTGCCACCTCTGTGTGTCCCCCACTTTCCTCATCACTTCACCTCCCACCTCTCACCCAGTGGGACAGAGCCCAAGAAGAAAGGCAGTGTGGCTTCCGAGGTTAGGTGATCTAGGGTCAGAAAGACCCCAGTTCAAATCCCAGACCCACCCCTTTCTTGCCATGTGGCCTAGAGCTGGTGACTTCACCTCTCTCTGCCTCCGTTTCCTCATCCCTAAAAGAGGGGGGTTCTACCAACTTTGTGGGGTGGTGTGAAGCTCTAGAAACCCAGAGAGATGCCCACGACCACCACCGCCAGCGTCAGTGAGAAGCTGCTGTGTCAGGGAAGCTGGAAGGAGACCGGCAGGGAGCGGCTGGACCCACAGGGCTAAAACCACAGGCCGGGCCACGGGGTCCAGGCGCGCCTCCGGCCTCTCCGAGGCCCTGGCCAAGTACACGGCGGCCTGTGGGGTTTTCCATCACTTCAAAATGGGAACTCCACGGAAACGCGCAGCCTCCAGCCTGCCACGGGCGAGGGTATTTTTCCAGAGTAAGGTCAAATTTAGCGTTCAACAGCTGTGCAGGGTGGCGGGGGCCACTGCCCTCTGGAAAGAGAAGCGGGGACCGACCGGTCAGCAGGCAACGAGAACCTACTCTTCTCCCCAGCTCTGGGGAGCTGGGTGCCTGCTGGCTGGCTGCCTCACACGGCTTCTGCCGCCAGAACACACCTGATTCTGCTAGGAATCCATTCATTCTCACACTCAGTATTTACTCTCACACGAGTATTTAGCACCTACTGAGGGCCAGCACTGTCCTAGGCCCTGGGGACAGAACATGAACAAAAGAGACCAAGCTCCTGCCCTCACAGAACTGGCATTCTGGAGGGGTGGGGATGGCCAAGGCACAGGTGATTAACAAAAACATACTGGATAAGCGTTAAGAAGAAACTCAGGCAGGGGACAGAGATGTGAAGTGGGGAGATGGGTGCTATTTTAAACACGGTGGCCAGGAAAGGCCTCTCTGATAAGGGGGCATCCAGCTGAGACTCGGATGAAGTAAGGGAGGGAACCACAGGATACCAGGGGACAGCACAGCCCAAGCAGTGGACAAGTGCAAAGGCCCCGCGGCAGGGGCCTGCTTGGTATGTCTGAGGACAGCAAGAAGACCACCATGGCTGCAGCAGAGCAGGTGAGCAGGACTGGAATAAGTGACCCAGGCAGGGGGTTTCAGGGATACGGGCAGAAAGGTGAGCAGGGGCCAGATGGTGCAGGGGAAGGAGCTGGGATTCTGTTCTCCCTGTTCTAAGCACAGTGGGCAAGGCCCCGAGGAAGGAGGACTCTCAGCATCTGGAAAGCAGGGGAAAGCCAAGCTGCTGGAGGGACAGTGCAGCCCCCTCCTCCCAGGGCAGTACAGAGGACTCCAAGGCCCAAGCAGACCCTCCCCGAGCCTTACTTGTCCCCATCTGTAAAATGGAGACGCAAGTCCTGCCCAGCCTCCTGTGGGAGGTCTGATGAGTAACATGGCTGAGACGGTGAGGCTGGAGGCTCGGTCACCCTTCACCCCAAGCTCAGCACTGCTCTGACCCCTTCACCCCAAGAGCCTCCCAGGTCCCACTGTCCACTCCAACAGAAACACTTGGTCCCCAGAGACCCAGCCCCCCTCACACAGCCCGAAGCAGGCTTTCTGAGAGCCAAGGTGTCCGAGGAGGTGGCACCTGGCAACCAGACGCCTGCCTAGCAACAGTGGGATGGGAGAGCAGCTGGACTCCATGGCAACCAGCAGCTGGGGCCAGGAGGCCAGGCCCTGCTCTGGAGGGGGGTCTCCAGAGGGTAAAAGGGTTCCCAGGCTCCTCTCTAAAGCAGCATGACTCATGGGCCCTCAGAAAACCCAGCAGGTCCCCGAACTCCAGGGCACTGTTCATAGGACTGGAGGCCTGGGCTTTGCTCTCTACCTAGAAACTGCCCAGTGCGGGGTCCCTGAGTGGTTCATTTTGCTTCCCTGGTCACTGAGTCTCCTCTCTGGAAGGAAGACCAATGCCTACCATGCAGGGACACGTGAGAATTCAGCGTTAATACAAAAAATAAGAACAGCAAGTATTTAGGAAGCACTTGCTCTGCGCCAGGCCTGTGCTACGTATTCTTTGTGCTGTTTTCTCATTTAATGCTCCCAACAACTTCCTGAGGTAGGTGGTATTATTATTAATCCCATTTTACAAGTGAGAAAACTGAGGCACTGAGAGGGAAAGCATCACACACACAGCGAGTGGCAGAGCCAGAGAGAGCGACCTCCACGCTGGGCCCATTACCATGCCGTCACCCTGTCTGCCATGTGTGAAGGGCCCAAGGTACTTCACTCACCCCTTGGTCCAGTCAACAAGTATTATATTTCAACTCTACCAATAATAACAGTAATAATCATCACGGTTGCTAATATTTATTAAGTATGTTATATGGGCTGAGCACTGTTCTCAGCACTCCAGTGCACGGAGTCACGTAATCCTCACACCCCTATGAGGCAGCCTCTACAAACAGCCCCTTTTACAGAGGAGCAAACTGAGGCCTGGGGAAGTGAAGTAACTGGCCTAAAAAGGCACATTAGGAAGTGGTGCGACCGTGGCTGAAATGCAGGCTTCCTGACGCTCAAACCCACTACACCACACCAGGCAGCAGGCAGCAGGCGTCTGATCAACAAGAGCTGGCCTGACTAGGGAAAGGCCTCCAAGCCCCCAATTTTCCGACTTTCCACCCTGAAGTGTGAGGCCCAAGAGCCCCCAGCCACACCCCACCGTTCTCCCGAGGGAGTGGTGGCTTTCGCTGGAATCCCAACCCCAGACAGTCCCATTCAAGGCTGTTCAACCTCACGTCCCTCGGGACTGACCACCACAGTGGACATTCGTCCCACCCCTACTACCGAGAATTGTCTACAGACAGGTCCTGCAGGGTAATAAATGGCTCCTAAATGTCACATCACAAATATCCGAGAACAAAACTCGACAGCTGGAGCATAGAGCCGGGTGGGGAGGTGAGAGCCTGAGATGCTGTCTGCCCTCAGGAGTGAACAGTCTCAGGGCAGCCGGAACCACTCCCTACAGCCTCTGACAGGCCCAGCAAAGCCCTGCTGTGTAGCCCGGGGCTAGCAGCTTCACCTCTCGGAAACTCAGCTTCCACATCTGTAAAGTGGGCATAATGGCAGAAGCACTCTGTAGTGGCAAAGACCTCCAGAGAGCTCATGGACCAAGAGCTGAGAATGATGTCAAAAACACAGCTCTGACTGGCACCGTGGTCGCTACCATCATCTTCATCAGGATTATCAGTATTTCAGATCCCACAGCTAGAGGTGCCCAGGAAGTCTACAGCAGGGGCTGCAAACACCAGTGCCTACAGAAGTCATGCAAGTAGGTGGATGAGTGAAGCTAGCTGGTGTAGGACAAAAGGGAGGGGTGGGGACTGTGGCAAACTGGGGAGCAGATGCTCATCTGAAGGGGCAGCCCCTGCTCCAGTCCAGTCAAATATCACCAGGCAGATCTCTCAGCTTTCCTAGAGAAACTGGAAATCGAGATTTTTGTAACTACTTCCCAGCTTTTAAAATCCTATGCTAGTTAATCCTAAAATGTATATGGAAAGGCAAAGAAACTAGAATAGCCAAAACAATTTTGAAAAAGAAGAACAATGCCGAAGGATTCACATTACCCAATTTTAAGAATTCCTATAAAGTTACAATAATTGTGACCATATAGAAAAGGGCAGACACACAGATCAATGGAACACAAAAGAGAGTCCAGAAATACACCAACACAAATATGGACTTTTGATTTCTTTTTTTTTGAGACAGAGTCTCGCTATGTCACCCAGGCTGGAGTGCAGTGGTATGGTCATAGCTCATTGTAACCTCAAACTCCTGGGCTCACGCGATCCTCCTGCCTCAGCCTCCCGAGTAGCTGGGACTACAGGCACAGGCCACCACGCTCATCTAATTTTTAAATTTTTTGTAGAGACAGGGTCTTGCTATGTTGCCCAGGCTGCCATTTGATTTATAACAATGGTGCAAAGGTAATCCAATAGAGAAAGGATAGTCTTTTTAATAAACAAACGGTGGTACATCCAAACAATGGAACACTACTCAGCAATGAAAAGGAACAAATGGTACCAGAACAACTAGACATAATATGCAAATTAATGAATCTCAACCTAAACTACACACTTTATACAAAAGTTAACTCAAAATGGATCAAAGATCTAAATGCAAAACACAAAACTATAAAACTTTTACAAGAAAACAAAGGAGAAAATCTCTGTGACCTGAGTTTAAGCAAAAAGTTCTTAGATGTGACATTAAAAGCAAGATCCATAAAAGAAGAAAAGTAATGAACTAGAACAAAAATTTAAACTGTTGCTATGCAAAAGACACTGTTAAAGAGAACAAAAAGACAAGCTACAGACTGGGAGAAAATATTTACAAATGACCTACCCAACAAAGAACTTGCATCCAGACTATAACCCTAAATTCAACAAAGAAAACAAACAACACAATTTTAAAAATGGATAAAAAACTTGCATATATACTTCACCGAAAAGGATATATAAATGGTAAATATGCACATGCAAAGGTATTCAAAATCACTAGCCATTAAGGAAATATAAATTAAAACCACAATGAGACATGTCTATACTTCTACTGGAATGGCTTTTAAAAAAACTGCTAATACTAAGTGCTGATGAGGATGTGGAACTACAGGATCTCTCACATATTGCTGGTGGGAAAGTAAAATGGTACAGCATCTTTGGAAAACAATTTGGCAGTTTCTCATAAAGCTAAACATCCACTTACCATATGGCCCAACAACCCTGCTCCCAGAGAAATGAAAACGTATGTTCACACAAAAAGCTGTACACAGATATTTTTTTCTATTCATAATCACTCAAAACTGGAAACGACCAATTCAACAGGTGAACGGATAAGCAAATGGTGGTACATCCAAACAATGGAATACTACTCAGCAATGAAAAGGAACAAACTATTGATACACACAACATAGATGAATCTCAAAGGCTTTATGCTGAGTGAAAGAAGCCAGTCTCAAAAGGTTGCACGCTATATGATTCCATTTATATGGAATGTATATGTTCTAAAAAAGGCAAAACTGTAGGGACAGAAAAGAGATGAGTGGTTGTCAGGGGTAACGAATATTGTCACTACAAAGTGGCAGCACGGGAGAGTTTTTTGGGATGATGGAGTCCTTCTACAGCCAGACTGTGGTGGTAGGTACATAACTCTACACGTGTGTTAAAACTCCTAACACTCTAAACCCCCCCCCAAAAAAAGTCATTTTTACTCTATGTAAACTCTCAAAATTAAATTAAGTCTTTTAAAAATCTCACACTGGGTATCGATATGGACACTGGGGTTTTTGGAAATACATATACCAATTGGAAGATACAGAAATAAATACAGATGTGCGTATGCACATGAATTAGCGTATATGCGTATATTTCTGGATACAGTGGCATCCGGTAGAGCAAGGAGCATATCCAGCACCCAGATCTAGGTTTCTATTATTAATAAATGCTATCCCAGTAAAAAGAACTAGGGCCCCTTGGAGAACTGGTTGATTCCAGGGCTGGGGCAGGGAAAACACAAAATGAGCCTGGAATATCTTATGGTGCCAGCAAGTAAAGAAGCGCTCAGAAGGAGGAGAAGGAAGAAGAAATAAATGGATGAGCACATGTCAAAAGGGCGCAGGAAGGAACTCCTAATGGCCAGAGCTGGGACAGCGTGAACAACAAAATAATGATAGGACTGGTTTACGACGATATAAATAACCGAATGAATAAATAAGTAAATGGAGGAGAGTTATTTCTTACAGGAGTTGTTCAATTAATAAAAGTAGAAGGGAAGAAGGGAAGAGAAAGTCACCACGGGAACACCACAGTAAGGACTGCCACGGGCAAGACCCACCGACGGATGCTAAAATCAGCCGGCAAAGGTTCCAGGGGTGGGGAGCCTGCGGCCTTGGGGCCACGTGTAGCCTTCTGGATCCTTGAGTGCGGCCTTTTGACTGAACCTAAATTTTGCAGAACACATCCTTTTAATAGAGGATTAAAATGTCATTTCCATAGTCTCAAGGAATCTCTCCCAAAACATGTAGTAATTACAAAGAAAAAAAAATGGTAACTTTACCATGGAGAATCGTGGTTTTCACCATCTTAGCCAAGTGTTAATGTTGCCCCTAGTATGCATCAACATCACGTGCCCCCTGGCAAGATGCTCTGAGAAAGACAAATCACTCCTGGAGTATCCCACCCTTGGGAAATCTCATCGAGGTATATACTTAAAATGGGTATGTTTTATTATATATAAATTACACCTCAATGAAGTTTATTTTTTAGAAAGTGTTGATCTGCCCGTCAGCCTACTCCCTGCCCGGGGTCTTCTCTAATGAGTCAGGAGGGTGGCAGGTGGCAGGCAGGTGCCTGCCCCTACCCCTGTGATGGGTGAGGGCTGACACCAGGCCAGAGTGGGCACTACTAAGACTCATTTGTCATCACCAAACAGGACGCTGAGTGCCACCGGAGCCCCTGCTGCTGTCCACTCTGCCCAAGAAACGGGCTTTGGGCAGGACTCTCCCCTCAGTGGGGCTCAGGCTGGGCTCCAGCCAATGTGCCCACCCAGTGGCCCCCACCCCCGTCCAGGGGCCCGGCACCAGGGCAGCAGAGCAGCCAGCCGGCGTCACACTCAGGCCTCGCTGCTGATGTTCGGACTCTGTTCCTCAACACAGACACACCCTCTGGGGGCACCTTCTCTCACCCCGAGGAAGTGACCCTCGGGCCCTGGGCAGCCACGACTTGTCCCAACTGGCTGGCTGCTTCGGGCTTTCAGTCCTCCAACCTTCAAGATTTTGCCAGCGGCCCATCCTCTTTCCCTCTTTAAGCGTGTGCTCCTCAGAGTGTTTGACCCAATTATGTACATATACCCCCAAATTCATCCCACAGGTGTTTATGAGCCCCCCAACCCCCCCTACACCCCCACCCCCCTCACACACACACACGGGCCAGGCAAGGCAAGGGAAGCGCAGGTAGCAGGGAACAACAGAGCTCACTTCTAGTGAAGGGGGACAGGGAGCAATCTCAAGCCAGTAGGCAAACCTGCAGGGACGGGAGGCTGCCACGTGCACAGGGCTGGGGAAGGTCGGGGAGGCCTCGGGGAAGGGGCCGTGGGGAGAGAGGCGTTGGGACCTGCGGCAGGAAGGGAACGGGGCTGCCTGGGGTGCCCGAGGGCTGCAAGGGGGCCCAGGCGGCCCGAGCCAGAGGAAGGGGCAGGTGGGAGAGACCAGGCCAGACCCCAGAATCCAGGCCTACGCACGGCTCCCTGGGAAGGGGCCTGGTGCCACGCTGAGGAGGGAAGGGAAGCGGCTGGGCCCTTCTGGAGGACAAATGAGCAACTACCAAAGTCCAAAATCACGTGCCCTGAAAGCAAGCAAAGGAACCCCCGCTGGGCCCGTCCTGCACAGACCCCAGCACTGGGGCCCAAGACATGACCAGCAAGGAGAGGCCGGGGGAGCGGGGAGAGAGGAGGGGGGAGGGAAATGGGGGAGGGGAGGGCGAGAGGTTGCAGGGTCGTGACCCCTGACCCTCCTAGCCCTTCCTCTCCCCATGACACACTCCAAGAACCTCTCAGAAGCCCCCCTGAGCACAGGACCCTGACGGCCCTCTGGAGACCCATTCTCTGGGCCTCACTGGCGGCCAGCGACGTCCAGCGCAGGCTGCCGAGAAGCTGGCTGGGAGACCACTCCCGCCACCCTCCTCCCTCACCACGGTGATGGGTGCTGGTGCCCACCGCCCCTCAGCCCCTCCCTGAGGACGGCTGGGGACGATTCTTTCTATAAGCCCTGGAAACGGGCCCTGACACTTGCATCTGCTCCCCCGACCCCAGGACCACATGTCACTTACGAACATGTCAGTCTCAGAATCATGTAAAAGCTGGTTCTATTTGTCCAGCAATTTCTGTTCAAAGGCATCAGAAAGATCCTTTATTAAAAAGAAAGAGAGAGAAGAGAAGAAAGACCGATTCCAAAACATCTTTCACTACAAGTGCTTGAAGGAGCCACGAACGCCCATTGACAGCAAACGGCCCCCAGCCAACCAGGCTCCACTGGAGAATTTTCCCAAGACTTTAGCACTTTCTAGCTCATTTCCTCTTTCTGCTGCTCACCACGTTATGGATTTATGGAAGGAGGAAAACAAAAACTCTCTTCCAAAAAGGACAAAAAAAAAACCCAAAAAACATTTTGCAGGGAATTTTATAAGCAGAGCTGGAGGACAGGAGGACGACTAAGGAAACCCCTAAAGAAGTCTGGTCGCAAAATGTTTTTAAAAGGAAAATATAAGCTTTTAACATAGGAACACCCCATGATACACTTTTAAAGCCCAATTTTGAAAAATGATCAAAACCGTTTTTTCCTAAACATCACAAATTACAAGTGGCCACCAGATGCTGGGGTAAGGAAATAACGGCTGTGGTTGGTTTTATTTTCTTTGTTTCTAAGAAGCCTAAAAATTAGGGAAGTCACAAATACCCAGGCAAAGAATAAAATAGGAAAACTGCCGATGTGGTGACTAAACTTAACTTGCAAACTGCCAGAGGCTTAGAGATAAACGCACCCAGAAACCAAACATCTAACACTAGAGTGCAACCCAAACTGAACTTGTAAGTCACTTGATGTATTTAAAAGGCCCATGGGAAGTTTTCCAGAAGCCCAGACATTTTACTGTTAAGAAGGCATCCAGCACCCAGGGACAGGCGGGCAGTGTCCTGGAGCCTTTTGCAGGATGGAGGCGGATGTTTGGAAATATGATGTAACCTGGGTGAAGTGAATTCATCCAGGGATGACTCATGAAAGCTGCCCTCAAGTGTCCTTCAGAAATCTCAGTTGCAGAACACAGAGCCTGGACCCAAAGGCCCACTCACCACCCTCAAACAGGAAGCTCCCTCTTTCAAATGAGCTCTGGCCCCGGCTACAATGTCAGGCATCTCCCCTTCTGCCACCAGCTTCTATTCCCCCTTTTTGCAGTAAAGAACCCCAATGCTACTTGAGAAGTAGCATCCCCCACCTGAGCCACACAGGGCACAGAATGGAGCCAATCAGGCCTCTAGATCAAGCTGTACCTGAAGCTACAGTTCTAGCTCCACAAGCTATTACATTTCTTCTCTTGTTTAAGTCAGTTTGGTTTGGGTTTTCAGTCACTGCTATGGCTTGAATATGTCCCCCAAATTTCATGTGTTGGCAACTTAATCCCTAATGTGGCAGTATTGAGAGGTAGGGTATTTAAGAGGTGACTGGGCCATAAGGGCTCTGCGCTTATGGATGGATTAATCCACTTGTGGATTAAGGGGCTAGTGGACTCGTGGGTTATTATGGGAGAGGAACTGGTGGCTTTATAAGAAGAGGAAGAGAAACCTGAGTTAGCACATTAGGATGTTCAACCCCCTCACATGTGATACCCTGTGCTGCCTCGGGACTCTGTAGAGTCCCCACCAGCAAGAAGGCTCTCACCAGATGTGGCCCCTCAACCTGGGACTTAGCCTCCATAACCGTAAGAAATAAATTTCTTTTCTTTATAAATTTCTCAGTTTCAGGTATTCTGTTATAAGCAACAGAAAACAGATGAAGACAGTCACTTACGTACGACTGTTGACTTCAGCTATGAACTCAGAAGTCCAGCTATGTCTACCCCTTTCAAATAGCCACCAATTCAGAATGGAGCAAGTTCTTTCAACGTCACGGACAAGAGTAAATTACAGGCATCCAGCTTCACCCAACCTCATGATGTGATCTAGCATCTGCTTCCTCAATGTCCCCATCCACCTTCATCGCTGGGACAACCTGCTGAGCCTCAGGCCCTGACTCTCCTCACCACAGAGCTTTTCTGGATGACGATGATGATGGTATCAGTAGTCAGAGCTCCCCGAGAGCTCAGGATGGGCCAGCAGGCTTGCTCTAAGCACTTTCATATAGTACCTCACTCATTACTCACAACACTCTTAGCAGGGGGTGACACCATTATCCTCACATTACAGATGAGGAAACCAAGCTGCAGGGGGTGAGCTGCCCACCCGGGGTCACAGAGCAACATGAAATGAATATTTTCACACTGACATGGATAACTATGGCTATCATAGCAAATCCATGATTTCATGAACATTATTGCCTAAGACGAAAGTAAAGCTTTAAAAAAGGGAAGAGGTTCAGATTCAGTAAAAATATTACATAAATAATATTGCAGTTGGTATTCAAATATGACAAAAATCCTAAGACTGATACTGGAATGAGTGTATTTCAGGAAACACTAATTGGATGGATGGATGGATAAGAGGGAAGGAAGGACGGGAGGAATGAAGTGAAGAAGGGGAGGAAAGGAGGGGAAGAATGGGCCTAGCACATAGTAGCTGCTCAGCAAATATGCCGAATGAGCCCTCAGCAAAGGAAGCAGCACAGTGCTGTGGCTGAGAGCGCGGGCCCTGCAACCAGACTGCCGGTTCATACCCTGGCTCAGCCTTTCCTCGCTGAGGGACCCTGGGCATGTGACAAAAACCTCTCTGTGCCTCAGTCTCCTTGACTGTAAAATGGGACAATAAGAATACCTCCACCAAGGCTGTCAGAAGAAATAAGCGAGTTAAGGTATCCAGAATGCTCAGCACACAACTTGATGCATCCTAAGTGCTTGATAAATGTCAGTATGATGAATAAATTGTTAAATCCACCCTAGGCCTGACTTGGTCTAACCACCTGTCTCTGTCAGAGGCAACCTCAAGTCCCACTGGCCTCCCCAGAAAGCCTGCAGGAATGGAAGAGAGGAAAGAGGGGAACAAAAGCTTCCACTCCCCCCAGGCTCAAAGGGAAAAGGCGGGCGGTGGGCTGCAAGGTAATTTAAGAAGTTTCACAGGGAAGAAAAGAACTTCAACGTGAGTGGGGGAAAAAAACTAAGATAAATTCAGTGGTCCAGGCTGCTTCTCCAGATAGCTAAATTCTGTTGTGCTAATTTTGCATGCTTCAGCTTTTCTTAGACTCCGAGGAGCGCCTGCCTAAATTAGTGCCTGCAATATGCTGAAGAGAAGAAAGGGAAGGTGAAGGAGGCAGAGAAAGCGGCTCAGGGGCTATTGGGTGTTCCCTCCAACCCGGGGCTGAGTGTCGAATCCCAGCACCTTTCCCCCCCGCCACAGCCGCAAGCTGTGGGATGCACACAAGCCCCCCAGCCCAGCCCTCGGTGCACTTGACATTTTCCCTGCCACATCCCGACCTCCCGGCCGCAAGCACCCAGCTTCTCCATACACCCACTACCTCTGCCCTCCCCATCCCCATCAGCTCCCACCTTCCCCAAACAACTGCCACATCACTGGCTGCTCAGGTGGCTGTAGTCACAGCCCGAGAACCCCAACGTGTATTTATTTCTGGGAATGTGTGACAGCAAGAGTGTGGGGGGGTATGGGAGTATGTGCACGTGTGCACAAATAATATATGCGCTCTATTTATGCAGGGAGATATGCATGCAGAAAATAGCACCCCTGCTAGCTGGCTTGGAACTGTGCAGACTCATGCACGCGCGCACACACGCACATTAACATCGCTCCCTGCAGTGAACACAGAGAGATAAAGCACACAAATAATTAGTCACCTTCGCACCGTTTCTGCCAGATGGCAGAGCCTTGGCAATCACCATGTGTCTGCACATCTGAGCGTTTGTATGTCACGACAATAACTGACGTTACTGAGTTCTCACCAAGTGCCAGACGCTGTCCTAAGTGCTACATCAACTCCAGAGGGAGGTGTTGTTATTACACATTTGACAGATGGGGAAACTGAGACACAGAGGTCAAGTCACTTGCCCCAAGGTCACATTGTTGGTGAGGGGTAAAGTCAAGGGCTGAAGAGAAAGCGCTAATATGGGCAAGCCATGATTTTATGACTTGGGGGTTATAGGGAGGGAGCCCCAAATGACCAGGCACCCCGGGAGCCCTCAACAAGCCCACTGTTCCTGTAAGAGGTCAAATTCGAACACAACTGAAACAGACACGGGCCAGAAACCCTCCAGGGAAGATGGGTACCCAAGGTTCAGAAATGTATGAAATCAAAGTCAGTGCCCAGCGAAGCCCCACCACCACCACCACCAAGTCACCACAGGGGCAGAGTGTGCAAACTGGCAACCCACAGGTTTGGCCTGCAGACATGTTTGGTTTGGCCCGAGAAGTGTTTGTTAAAAATGTGACTGAGTTGCCAACTTTTAAAAATCGAGTGATTTCATACCAATAACTCCACATTTCCGGCTGTTGGAGAAAATGTCTTTAAGAAGTCAGGAGATCTGGCAATACTGGGTTCGTGTTCCTGCACAGGAACTGCGGCTCGGGGCTTGAGAAGCAGCTTCCCTTTTGCAGGGGACACATGCTCCGTGGTTCTCCAGAAGGCCTGGGCGGGAGTTGGGGGCACAGGCTCTGGAGCCACACTGTCAGGGCTCACTCAGGTCTGAGCTCTGCTGTCTCCTTGCTGTGTGATCTTGGGCAAATTACTAACTGCTTCTGTGCCTCAGTTTCCTCATCTGCAAAACAGCCACCCCACAAGACTGGTGCCTGGCTCCCAGTAAGCACTCAATAAATGTTAAGTAACATTGCTATCTCACCAATATCCAAGGCCAAAGGCTTGAGGCATTGCTTTGTAAAAATAAGAACACATGTCTAGCACCTGCTCTGTGCCAGGCTCTGTTGTGAGAGTTGTACTTTATGAACTCATTTAATCTTCTCAAGAAACCTACGAGCCCATCCTAACTATATGCCCAAGAGAAATGAAAACATATGTCCGTACAAAAACTTGTACATGAGAGGCTGGGTGCAGTGGCTCACGCCTGTAGTCCCAGCACTTTGGGAGGCCAAGGTGGGAGGATCACTTGAGGTCAGGAGTTTAAGACCAGCCTGAGCAACACAGCAAGACCCTGCCTCTACAAAAAATTTTAAAAAAATTAGCTGGGTGTGGTGGCACACACCTGTAGTCCCAGCTACTCAGGAGGCTGAAGCAGGAGGATCGCTTAAGGTTGCAGTGAGCTGCAACAGTGCCACTGAACTCCAGCCTGAGTGACAGAGCAAGACCCTGTCTCAATATATATATGTGTGTGTGTATGTGTGGATAATAAAATATGTTTTTAAAAAATTTTTTAGAAATTTGTACACAAGTGTTCATAGCAGCATCATTCATGCTATCCGAACAATGGAAACCCAAATATCCATCAACTGGTGAATGGATAAACGAAATGTGGTATATTCATACAATAGGATATGATTCAGCCATAAAGAGGAATTAAATTCTGACACATGCTACAACACATGAACCTAGAAAACATTAGGTTAAGTGAAAGAAGCCAGACACAAAAGGATAAGTATTGTATGACTCCATTTATATGAAATGTCCAAATCCATAGAGGTAGAAAGTAGATTAGTGGTCCCAGGGGTCGGGTGAGGTTGGAATGGGGAGTAACTGCTAATGGGTTTGGGGCTTATTTTGGGGATGATTAAAATGTTCTAGAATTAGAAGGTAGTGACAGTTGCACAACCCTGTGAATATACTAAAAGCCACTGGAGTGGACACTTTATCTGGATAAACTTTATGGTATGTGAATTACACCTCAATTAAAAAATTAAGAAGTAGAACAGAAACACTATGAGACAGGTGTCATTATCCTCATTTTACAGATGAGAAAACCAAGGCACAGAGAGATTAAGGGTACAGAAATACTCCTCCATACCCATGTTGATGTTGAAAGCAGAGACAAAAGATAGGTGGGAAACGTTATGTGATTTTTCTTACACCTGGCTGCTTTACCTGTCAGAGCCATGGGCATGTGGGTTTGCAACCCTTGCCCAAGCAAATCATTTCCTCTCTCTGAGCCCCGGTCGAAGGCCAGATTGGGATGACTCTTAATCTAGATCCCTAGAAGGTCCCCAAGGAGGCATTACTTATTCATATCTATGAGGACAGCTGTTGCCATTAATAAATGATGTTAACGACCCACAGTGGGAACTGGCCCACTCCCAGGGGGATGTGAAGAAAACATTCTGGGTTTTCTAAGTCCAAGCCCTTTTGGCGGCCGGCTCAGATGTCAGAGCAAGAGGCTCACAGCCTCCCTCCTCCCAAGAGGGTCTGGCCAGGAGGACCATCCACCCGGGCAGGAGGACCCCTTACTCACCAGGCAGATGACCTCACTGGCCTAGAGGATCCCCTCGCCCACCAGGAGGAGCCCCCATGGGACAAGAGGATCCCCTCCCTCACAGAGTGGGAGGCTCCCCCCCACAAGCATCCCCCACTGGGAGCAGCAGGATCTCACAGAGCTACCAGGGGCCACGAAGGAGCCCCTCTAAAGCATGACCCTGTCTCTGAGCACGGAAGGGACCTCAAGGGTGCCCTGCAGTCAGAGACTCCAAGCCAGCCCATTGTTGGATGCAGGGGCCGATTTGTGAGTGAAGTATCAGAAGCCAGACAGTGAGAGGGAAAGACAGAGGGAGAGGGAGGCACAGAGAGAGAGAGACAGAGACAGAAAGACAGAGAGAGGGACAGAGTCCCAGGAGGCTGGAGGCAGGGCCCAGGGCCTGGGAGAGAAAACATATGCAGAGAATGAAAATAGAGTGCTCTAAGCCGGAAGGGAAAAGGCCAGGAGGCAGAGAAGTGACCCAGCAGGGGCCTTTGCTTGGGGTCCTTCCCACACCACAGGGCAGCACTGCCCAGGAGCCCCCATCAGTGGGCGGTGGGGGCAGCTTCCCCAGCCAGGCCAGAGCCTCCCAGGACAGCCTCAGTGGAGGAGGAAGCTGCTGGTTGGGCTGGGGGCTGGGCCTGGACGTGCCAAGCATCCAGCCAGGTTGCCATGGCCACGGAGACAAAGAGAGGGGCTGATGAGAGGCCCGGGGACAGGGTCCCCAAGAGGGGCCCCAGCTGCTGACAGTCCTGGGGAAGCCCAGCCTCTCCCAAGGACCTGCTTAACCAGGGCTCTGGGCTGGGGCCAACCAGCACCTCCACAGGGAGGCCTGCAGGTCAGGGCCTACCCAGCTGCCTGGACAGAGGCGGCAGTGAAAATCACAGCCCAGGAAGAGCCAGCCAAGAGAATGCCCCACGAGTATCCAGACCTGGCTGGCCAAGCTTAAGTTAGCTAACCTTCCTGAGCCTCAGTTTCTTTGCCCATTAAGTGGGGAGAGGATCCCTCAGTTTGTCCTAGCTCCCAGGGGCAAGGGGCTCCTACAGAGAGAACCCAGTGTCAGAATAACAGATTAATGGTAAGAACTCACATTTACTGAGGACTTACTATGGGCCAGGGTCTGCTCTACGCACGTTCCCCATCTTAACACAGCGTTCCTCCAACTATCTGCAGGGAAGAACATTTTTTTCTTTAATTTCCAATCCATTCGAGATAATGCTTTTGTAAAATGCAATAAAAATGAATTACTAAAAAAAAAAAAGTAAAAGGACTCCACGTCTAATTTTGTAAGTATCGGATTCAACCAGCATAAAATTGCTCTGCCAAAGTGCTATAAAAGTTTAAACGTTTAACTCTCCGTTTCTGCCTGTACCTCATTGCAAATTACACTCTGAGTCGCACTGCCTAGGCCCAGGTGACCCTCGGGACCACCCAGGAAGTAGGCACAAGAGCAGGCCTGAGGGCAGGGCTGCGGAGGGGTTGAGAGTTCTAGCAGTCCAGATGCTAGTACCAGCTCTTCCACTCCTGGAAAAGCACTTAACAGCTCCATGCTTCATTGTCCCCACCTGCAATGTGAGAATAACATTAATAGTATCTCCAAGGAAAACCTTGGAGATTCTATGAGTTCATCGTGTGAAACTCTTTAGTACAGTACCTGACGTATTGAAATCCCTACACTCAGCTCTTACTGTAAAATATCATCCAATGTCAGGTGGCATTGATTGTGATTCTCTTATGTCCTTACCCTCACCAACTAACTACGGCCTGACATGTAATGTACGTATTTGATGACTGCCTTACTGTCTGTCCCCCCACTAGAATATTAGAACTATGAGGACAGGGGCTCAGGTCTGTTCTGTCACCCACTAAACACTCAGCTCAGCCTAGAACTGTGCCTGGCACTTGGTGGGTACCCAAAAAATGGGAAGAAGTGTAACCTGGAATCCTGGTTCTGCTACATATTTACTGTGTGACCTCAAGCAAATAACTCAACCTCTCTGAGCCTCCATTTCCTTATCTGTGGAATGGGAATAAAATAAGGATGACCTTGCTTTGCCCATGTGCAGAGAGGCTCAGAGAAGGATGCTCCCTGAAGCACTGCACAGTATAGACCAGTGATCTTCAATCAAGGGCAATTTTGCCCCAGGGGACATCTGGCATTGTCGGGAGACATTTTTGATTGTTACAACTGAGGGGGGGGTGCTACTGTCTAGTAGGTAGAGCAAGGGATCCTGCTAAACATCCTACAATGCACAGGACAGCCCCATACAATGAAGAATTATCCAGCCCCAAATGTCACTAGTGCTGAGGTTGAGAAATCCTGATATAGGAGAAAAAGAAAAAGACAGGAACTAAGATACCCATCAAGAAGGGAATGGATATATGAATTCCAGTATAATCATCTGTGAAATAATAGGCAGAAGTTAGAAAGAATAGGCTGAAACTACATAAAACAACATAAAAAGATCACCCAGACATATGCATCCCATGAACAAAGCCAGCTGCAAAATGCTAGGTGATCATAGCAGTTTACCATGAGAAATCTAGAATTCAAATGCAGGAACTTGGCTCCAGAGCCCACAGATTTAATCACCTGCTCCACAGCCTCGGCTTGATGTCTTTCACTAAAACAAATACACACACTCAAAAGCATGTCATGTCGTTGCTTCAGTTCATATTTATGTGTGCCAATGACACGAACACACGGAAAAGATCTTGAAGGCGACAGACCAGACTACTAACAAAAGCAACTAGGGCTGAGGGCAACCAGGAATATGAAGGGCAGGGTTACCTCACCTGCGGTGTTTTAATTTTCTACAAGGAGAATGCATTCATATCTGTTGTGTAATTAAAAATTAATGAAACATTACAAATGCATACACCCTTTAATCCAGAAACTCCATTCCTAGAAAGAAATAAACCTACAGGTACAAAGTGGCCTGTGTCTGTCCCACCATCATTTATGATGGCAAAAGATGGGCACAACCTCAGTGTCCATCAGTAGGGGACTGGTTTTTTAAAAACTACACAGTACATCCATCCAGCAGAATTCTACGCATCTGCTAGTTGTAAAACGAGGCAATTCTACGAACTATTGTGGAACTTCCGCGATACAGGGACAAAGCAAAGTAAAGAAATGTACGTAGAGTGTGTCACCACTTGTGTAACAAAAGGGATACGCCCAAGAAGGGCCCCATATGAAACCAGGGCCAGAAGCTGCCTCTGGGGAAGGAACTTGGAGGCAGACATTTCATTCGACATTATGGTATCCTTTTGCATTTGAACCATGGGAATGACTACACGTTTATATACATGCATACACACACACAAAATTTACAGTGTGTATATATACACACATATAGTTACATATATTATACATGTAATATATGTATATATAACACATAGGTGTTATATATAAATATATAACATACAGTTTTGTATATACACATATACAGTTATATATACATGTATAGTTACAACATTATTTAAGTAAATTTAAAAGACACAAAAGATCATATGATACATAATTCCATTTTATATAAAGTTCAAAAACAGGCAAAACTAATCTTTGATGATAGAGATCAGAACAGCGGTTACTTTTTTTGGGGGGGATACCGACTGGGAGGGGACACCCTCTGGGGTGCTGGCAATATTTGCCATCTCATCTGATAGTTATTCAGATATATCATATTATAAATTCACCATGCCGTACACTTAACGTTGTGCATTTTGCATACAAGATATACCTAAAAGAATTAAAATTTTAATGGGGAAAAAAAAAGGATTGTTTATGATAGGAAGCATTTCTAGAGATTCCCTAAATTCTGTCATCCCCCCATTCCCAGAGGGAGCTCTTTGCTTGGGGCCCTGGGAGGGGGCCAAGTCAGGGTCGAGCCCCCCCAACTTCTCCCCCAGAAAGCAGCCGAATGGGAATCAAGCTGGCCTTTGTGGTTGGGTCCAGCAGAGCAGGACAAAGGGCCAAATGACGGCCCCCTTCTTCCCCCACCCCCCCAGGACACTGAAGCCCATTCATGTTGGAGGCTGGCCATTTCCCCAGGGCTCCAGCGCCCTCCTCTCCAAGCTGGGAACAATATCCCCTTTTACCACCCCTCTTGTCTCCCACTTCCGCATTTAATTGCAAGTTCATGGGTATTAAGTGGCCCATACAGCTGACCTAGCTCACTCTCCCCACCCCATCCCCCCAAAAAAGAGGCCCACAGCACTGTCTCTGTTCCCTGCCCCTCTGTGTGCCCCGCTCTTTCTCAATGATCTTCCCCAGAGAGAAAGAGAACAACCCCCTCTCCCTCCCCCTTTGCCACCTTCCCCAAACAACTCTGTTCTCACCCAGAAAGCACAGCCTGGCAAACCAAGCTGCTCTTGGCGCTGGCACAGGGGCATCAGGCCTGCAATGGCAGCCTCTGTTCCAACTTTCCAGGCCGCGGGCATACTCTCTGTGCACCTCACTGTAACCCCCCTGATGCCTGAGGAAACCGAGGCCCCGGGGGGTTCACGGCAGGCCTGCTGTCCAGCCAGAGCCAGTGCTAAGATGCCCCACATTCCTCAGTCTGGATTCCGTGATTCCCTGAGCTGCCTCCTTGCACCCCATTCAAGGAGGTGGCCAAAGCCTTCGACCCTTAACCTCTTCTCTAGCTTTGCAATCCCAGGGACAACTCTGAGCTCATCCGGTGACCTTTAAGGGTAAGGAAAGGTCACGCCAATCTCTTGTCCTTCATATGAACTCACTTTTGTCCTGGCTCATGGGGTTCCTACCTCTGGAATGTCTCCAAGTCTGCTACAACTATCCTGAATGGCACCACCTCCTCCAGGAAGCCTTCCAGGTACACCAGTCAAGGTCTAACGTCCCCTCCTCCATTGAAAAGCCTCACCACCCGCGTTCCTCTACCACCCATGCAAGTCTGACCCAGCTCCACCTCCATCCTGAATTTGTCTTCTCCCCATGTCACCTCCTGGTGCAGGCCACCCCCACACCTTACTGGACACTGAAGTCTTGCTGCTCTTCCAGCCCAGTCCCTACACTGCACCTGAGGGGTCCCTTTTAAAGCATACATCAGACTACTCTTATGCCTTGCCTGAAGCCCCCCACAGCAGCCTGCCACACTAGGAGGGAGTCCCTGCGGTCCACCATTACCTGGAAGGCCCTGCACGCTCGGTCCTGTTACCTCCTCACCGCACGGCCTTTCCTCCCTCCACGCCAGCCCCAGCCCTCCCCACTGTACCTAAGCTCCGCCAAGGTCCTGCCCACCTCCCAGTCTTCGCACGTGCAAACTCAAGTGTGCCTGTCAATCACCTGGGGGTCTTGCCAAAAGCAGACGCTGATACAGTGGGTGTGGGGTGGGCCCAAGCTCCCCTATGATGCTGCCAGTCCCTGCAGCACACCTGGAGGACAGCAGGGACCCAAAGGGCTTTGGCACATAGTAGGCACTCAGTGAAATTTATCTCCTGCAATTATTATCATCTGACTAAATTAGACTATAGATAGAGAACTGTGTGTATGACCCTCCTACTGGGATTAAATTGGAATCTCTTCAGATCTGTGCAAGACCCTGACTTAAATACGTAAACATAAATAAATAAAATTTTAATTAAAAAATAGCAGCTACCATTTCTTGAGTGCCCACATATTTTCTTTCATCCAATTCTCAAACGCCCCTGCACACTGGGTTGGGGGTGGTAGGAGCTTGCTGCATGGAGGCCCCTGACAACTACCTAGTGAGATGCCCCCCAACGAGGACACACAGACAGGACTGAGAGAGGAAGACGTCCAAAACATCCCTCTGAACCTGTGTTCACCTGAGCACACTGTTTGTACCCTCCTAAGAATGAAGAGCAACTCCTATAAACCCCATAACCCTACCGTGAGCAGCAGTTGTACTGCCCTGGAGTCTGCATATGTTCAAAGCATTAGCTACTTCAAAGTAAAATATTTCAAAAGCCACCATCTGGGGACCCAGTTTTGTCCTGCGTGCATTTTGTTAATAATACAGCCCAAGACTGGAGGGGCCTTGGCCTCCTGTGTACCCCATGGGTGAAGCTTTTCCAGCCCCAGTTTAGATAGGAGGAAAATGGGGTGCAGAGAGGCCATCCTGCCGGCAAGTGGGCTTCTGTTCACCCATAAGAGGGCCAGCGAGGGGCCAGCTTGGTCGAACTTCAGCCATGCTCTGGTGCTCTGGCGGGGCTTATCAGCAGCCGCCAGGGCCTCTCCCCTGCTAGGCACCTCCATCCACCCAGATAGGATCTCACTCTACTCTGCCTCTGTGCAAGGGGCCAGCAGACCCCTGCCATAAAGGGGGCCTGGGGGAGCTTTGATGTGGTAGAGGACGGAGCCAGCCTGACTCCCAGGCTGGGGCCAGCTGTGGCGGAGGGGCGGACCCAAGGGGCCCCAGGCCTGGGCTTCAAGCCAGTCTCAGCTTCTTTCTGGTCCTTTTGGGCCCCTGGACAATTTGAATGAAACTCGTTCACCAAATTCTTTATACCTATTATCTCATCAAAAATTCACAACAAGTAGGTACTATAATCACTCCCCATTTTACAGGTGGGGAAACTGAGGCACAGAGAGGCTAAGTAACCTGCTCAAGGTCACACACATGGGAAATGGCAGAGCTGGATCCAAATCCAGGCTTAGCTGACACCGGGACCCAAATTTATTTATAAGCCCTTTATCAGTAGGGCGACCAACCGTCCCAGGTTATCTAGGTCTGAGGGGTTTCCTGGAATGCAGGACTTTTAGTTTAAAACCAGGACAGTCCTAAGCAAACCAGGGCAATTGGTCACTCTATTTACCACTCTACCCGTCAGTAAGAATTAAGACAATAGTAACAGTAATAGTAATAGCAGCTAACAACCACTGAGCACTTGTGTGTACCAGGCTCCATGCAAGCCCCTGAAGCACATTTTCACTGAATCCTCACCACACAGTCCTGTGAGGTAGCAGCTTTTGTCCCCCTCCCTCCCTCCATCATTTCACAGATGAGGAAACTGAGGACCAGGGAGGCTGCAGAACTTACCTACGTGGTCATCAGTGCGGAGTAAAGGGAGCACAGCCTTTCACATGGCAAAAGCAGACCAGCTCTTCACGCCCTGAGGCTCCCAGACAGGGCCAAAACGGGGCCCCGAGAACCATGGTATGCTTTGAACATGGACCTTTATGAGATCAATGCCTTTAATGTACATGACATACACCATACGTGACCAAACCACTGTGGATACAAATAATTACAGGATTTCTAAAAATATGTTAGCTTAACACATTGACTGCCACATTAGAAAAAAAAAAATGTTTTCCCTGGGGCCAGAGTGTTTTATTACGAAAATAGAATAAGAACTTCAAAAACAAAACCATTATTTCTAATTTAATGAAAAATTTATTATTTGTTATTGTTTTCTGTGCGTGAGTTATATGCATCTCATGCGGCACTACAATCAATTTTTATGCTGCACCCCAGTTGAGTTGTATGTGACTCACAGCATACTTCTTGAATTTGTTTTGGAGAACTGAGTCTTCATATGCTTCATGAGGCTCCGGGCTCAAAACTAGTATGAGTTAAATACAACTCACATGGCAGTTAATGTGTTAAAATTCACCACTTACTACCTGGGTAACCTTTGCCGATTTCCTGCATATCTCTGGGCCTCAGTTCCCTCATCTGTAAAATAAGGTTAGTAAGAGTACTGCCCTCATAGAACTACAGTGAGCATCCCACAAGATCACACAACTAAAGCGCTCAGGACATGGACTAGCTTGTATTAAGGAAACACTCAGCAAGAATTAGCTATTAGTAGTGGTATTAGTAATGGCATTACCATTTATTGACATCACAGGCAGCGTGGTCTTTGTGTGGAAACCATGTAAGCTGGTAAGGAACAAGGAACATCCCCTCTTTCAACAACTCTCACGTCTTTGTGGACAGATGACGTCAAAGGTCTAATTCCGAGAGGCCGGCCAGCCAGGTGCTCCCTCTTGCCGCTGAGCTCTGAGAAGCTGAGACCACGCCAGGCCTGTCTGACCCTGCACCCGCCCGCCCACCATCGGTCATCTCGAAGCAAGCCCAGCCCCACCACACAGCAGCACCCAGGGGGTCTTCAAACCACCCTTTAATGGAATCCATTCTGGCCCAAGCGCCACCCTTTAGCAGGTGAGAGAGAGCCAAGGCCACAGTTTCAGATCTGTGGAAACCAGCTTTTTGCTCAGAAACCAGCCCATATCCTGGATCTGGCCATTCCTCTCTCCTCCCACCACCACCCTGGGCCAGGCCCCTGTCATCTCCCGTCTGGACAACTGCAGTCACCTCCTCACTGGTCTGCCCACTTGACTTTGTCCCCTGCTATGGTTTGGATATGGTTTGCTTGTCTCCACCAAAAGTCATGTTGAAATCTGGTCTTCAGTGTGGTGACCTTCTCCACCACATTATGATGCTCACGGAAGCACTGGCCAGAAGCCCAGGACACGCCCCTGAACTTCCCAGGCCGCAGAACTACAAGCTAAATAAACCTCTTTTCTTCATAAATTACCCAGTTTCAGGTATTATGTTATAAGCAACAGAAAATGGACTAAGACGCCCCCCACAACCCCAGTCTACTTTCTTCACAGTAGCCAGAGGGGTTCTTTTAAAAGATAAGTCATTCATTGTCACTCCCTGGCCTAAAACCCTCCTGCAGTTCCCCTTGCTCTTACAATAAAAGCCCAGCCCTTCACCGTGGCCTCCAAGGCCCTGCACGATGCAGCCCTCATAGGCTGCTCAGACCTCCTCCCCACCATTCTCCCCTCACTCGCTCCACCCCAGCCACACCAGCCTCCTTGCTGATCCTGAAACTGGCCAAGCTCACCCCTGCCCCAGGGCCTTTGTACTGGCTGTTCTCGCTGCTTTAACATAGTTCCTCATGGCTGGCTTCTCAGCATCCAGGTCCCAGCTCAAAAGCCACAAGGTCATTACACAAGCCTTCCCTGGTCATCAAGTCCAAAACAGCCCCCAACTCTAATTCATATCCCTGTGTTACTGTATTTATAGCACTTGTCACTTGCAGAATTTTTCTTGTTTGTTATTTGTTCATTATCCATCTCCTCCTATCCAAACGTCAGATCTATGAGAGCAGGGGTTTTGTCTGTTTCATTCACTACTGTTTCCCCAGTGCCTGCACATAGCAGGACCTTCTTCAGTATCTACTCACAGTATGAAGACCACAGAAAACAAGATTCCTGGAGCTTCAAACGTGCCTGGCAAGGTGTGTGAACCATCCATTCCCTTTGTGACAAAGGCTCCAATAGAAGACAGGCAGTTCTGAGAGCTTGTGACCGGGGCTCTGACCCAGGCTGGGGGTGAGGAGGGGGCAAGCCAGGGAGGACTTTCCTGGGAAAGTGCTTTAGACCCTCGCCATTCAGAGTGTGGCCCCCAGACCAGCAGCATCAGCCGTCTCCTGGAAGCTTGTTAGAAACCCAGCATCTCAGGCCCCGCCCCAGACCTGCTGATTCACAATCTGCATTTAACTAGATCCCCAGGTGGCTCATATGTATAGTAAAATCTGGGGTATCCTGGTTTAAACCCCAGGATGAGAAGGTGACAGCAGGCATGGCTGGTTCAGGGCATCCCTGGGAACTGAGAGGCTTAGGGCAGCCCTACGAGGCCAGTGTCATACACAAAACGTGGCTTCCCAGTACCACGGGCCAGAAAGAGCAGCGAGGCCCACCCAGGGACCCCAAGCATCCTTCCTCCCTTAGGCCCGAAATAGGATCCGAGAAGCTCAGAGCCAGCATATGCGGGTGGGGGAGGGAGAGGGGGGATATGAGCCTGACAGATTTGCGAGGCAGACTCCCCGAGAGCCGCACCATCTGGAGCCCCTTTGTGATGAAGAGAAGGGGGAACGAAGTGAGAGCCCAGAGTATTTCTAAGGCGCAGGGCGAGGGGGCACAGGAGGTGTGCGTAGGGAGAGGGAGGACCACCTGTCACCAAGACCTGCAGCACCCCACTCCACCTCCCAGCCACCTGCAACACATGGGGCCACACACCCCAAAAATGGCTTAGGAGCCATATGACATCACTCCTCCTGCAGCTCCCAGAGGCCTGATCTCCTGAAAGTCAAGCCCTGAGTCCCACTCTTGCTACATGTGGCTGTGAAGGAGCTGACACCTCACCCTGTCTGCAGTGATGAATGTGTGACCCAGGCCTGGCCAGTCAGAGCTCTTGGCCCCCTGGATGGTTAATACTTGGCTCATGGATGGGTACATGACCTAACGGTTAGGCCAGGGAGCACCTGGATCCAGCAATACCTGAAGACATTATTCCTGAGTCAAGTGAGCCCATAAAGTCCTTTGTTTGTTTGTTTGTTTTTGTTTAAGACCCCTTGAGTTGGGATTTCTGTCATTTACAACCCAAACAGTCCTGAGTGATAGATCTGTTACAGCACTTACCACCCTGTAATGTCATTACTTGTGTGTCCATTTTCTCCACTGGACTACAGCCCCTTGAGAACACATACCATTGTGTCCCTGACGCCCAGAAGAAGGCCTGGGATGGAATATAATCTCAGGAAATACGTGGCAATGACGGGACGGCTCTTCCTTCCTTCACTCTATGAACATCTCCTGAGCACTCACTGCGTGCCAGGCACTGTTCTAGGTATGGAGACACAGCAGGGAACAGGAGAGACAAAAACCCCTGCCCTCCAGGAGCAAAATGCTAGCGAGGGGACAGTAAATTAAGTGCAACAGAGAAGCAGGAGAGGGAGCACGGGAGGAGGTGCAGTTTCGGACAGGAGGGCAGGGAAGGCCGTGCTGAGAAAGTGAGAAATCTGAGCGGAGACCTGAAGAGGCAATGAGTACATGCATACCTGGGGAATATCCCAGACCAACAGGTCAGCAGGTGCAAAGGCCCTGAGGCAGGACTGTGCCGGGCATGTCTGGCACTGAAGTCAGACAGGTGAACACGGGGAGTTGGAGACCAGATACCGCAGGGCCTTGGCATTTAATCTGAGTGAGGCGGGAGCCCCAGTGAGTCCCAGGTGGAGGAGGCACATGATCTGACTTACACGGGGTATCCGTGCGGATAGCCGACTGTCAGGGGGCAGGGGTGGAAGCAGGGGACCGGGGAGGCTACTTGGTGAAGCTGGAGCCGACAGGATTTCCTGGCGGGCTGGATATAGGATGTAAAAGGATGAGCCCGAGTGACTGCAGGGCTGACGGAGGGGCTGCCAGAGGGGCGAGCTGGAGAAGACGGTGGGTTTGCAGCACCACTGGACACCCAGGTCAAGGTGTCCAGTCGTCATCCAGACACAGACACCTGCAGGTCAGAGCAGAGGTCAGGGAGGGGAATATAAACTTGGGAAATGTCAGCAAATTTAAAACAACTGAGTGGGATGAGCTGAACTGCAGACGATAATAAAGCCACGGAGGAAGAGAGGGAGGGGAATCTGTCCCACCTCCTTGCCGCTGGGCACTCAATGCCCACCAGCCTCCGACCACATGTGGGGGGAAGGGTGACAAACAGCGACAATGACATCAGCTCTTCCTGGAACACCTTACTGTGGACAAGGGAGTTTCACATCCACCATCTCGTCTGCTCCGGGAGGTAGCCGGGCAGGAATGAGCACTCCCACCACACCCCGTCGCCCAGAGGGGAAACTGCGGTTTGGTCAGAGGACAGGCTGATGCACAGTGACCCGAAGGCTAACTCAGCCGGCCGGCCTGTTCGGGGCAGGCCCAGGCTGCAGACACGACGCACGCTCTGCCAAGTGCAGCTCTGCACGAGCAGAACTAGAGAGACTCCCTCCACCCCACCTTCTGTGGCTGCCAAAGACCTGACACTCGGGGAGGGGGCCGAGAATGCATCTTAGCCAAGGCGTCATGGTGACTGGCAGACGACAAGCGCTGGCACCGAGCTGGGGAGCCAAGAGGGGCGGCCAGCACCATACGCAGGGCTGGGTCTTCAGAGCCTCCTCAGCGCAGGGCCTTCCCTCTTCCTGGGCAGCCCCAAGCCCAGAACTCCACCTCTCCCCTCTGTGCCGCCTGCAGCCTCCTACTCTCAAGAGAAATGCCATGGATAGGGCATCCTGCTCCCACCTCAGGCACAGGGCACAGCTTTCAGGGACCAAGACCTGGGTTCAAATCCCAGCTCCAGTAGGACAAGCTGCAACACCTCTCCCAGCCTCGACTTCCTCATCTGTAAGATGGGTGGCAAATACAGAAATACTTACGTCATCATTGTCATCATAGCAGCTAACATTTGCTGAGCTCTTACTGTGTGCCAGACACTGTTCTAGACCAGGGTTTCTCACCCTCAGCACTACTGACATTTGGGGCCAGACAATTCTGTTGTGGGGGGCTGTCCTAGGCACGGCAGGACGTTTAATAGCATCCCTTCCTCCCCAGTTGTGACAATCAAAAGTGCCTCCAGACACTGTCATATGTTCCCATTGGGGACTCAAACTGCCCTCATTTAAGAACCACTGTTCTAGACACTAACCCAGAATGTCAGCTCCATGAGGGCAAAGATCTTCGTCCACCTGTCAAATCTAGGGCCCAAAGTTGAACTGAAGGGACCTGGTTTCAGAGTGTGTTCAATCGCCCTGCTATCCTGACTCTCAAAGGACCATGGGAGGGTTTATGTGACCCAATATTACACACAGGTCTGGCATGTTCTCTAAATGGTCATTTTTTCTGTTTGTTCTAAACTCCAGACTTGGTTCATCATCATTAATAAACACTAACATTAATAAACGTTTATTATGTGCCAGGCACCACACTAAACATCTTTCGTACATCGTGGTTCATTTCACATGTATGACAACCCTAGGAATGAGGTTATTACCATTCTCA
The DNA here is from genome assembly GCA_023783475.1 of Daubentonia madagascariensis. NCBI lineage: Eukaryota > Metazoa > Chordata > Mammalia > Primates > Daubentoniidae > Daubentonia > Daubentonia madagascariensis. Next base: position 11,497,627 of record JAKFHU010001640.1, on the reverse strand, counting down.
CTTTATTGAGGACAAAACTAAAAGTCAAAAATGTTAAATGACTTGCCCCAGTTCACACAGCTGATAAGAGGAGGAGCCAGGACTAAAAGATAATATACCAGGACCTCTCAAACTTTAAGCATTCAGACTGGGAAGTTCCCTAACAAGGGAGTAGTAGGCAAGCATTTATTGAACACCCACTGTGTGCCAGGCGCTGGGCTCAGCATCCGGGATTCCAAGGTCAAGGTGGACCCCAAACAGCTCCAACACCAGGCAGAACGTGGTGAGGGCTCAGGGGTGATGTGCAGGGCTAGGGAGGGAGAGGAGGAGGGTCATAGGTGCTTGAGGGTAGCAGGAATGGCTTCTCAGAGGAGGCATTCTGAGGAAAGGGACAGTTCAAAGGAATCCAATATCCGTTCATTCATGGAATTGTCAGGGCAGGCTGCTCTGAGGAGGTGACATCTAAGCACAGTGTGGCTGAAGACGGGTGAGCCACACTCGTATCTGGGAAAAGAGGGCTGGCAGAGAGAACAGCCAACTGTCTTTTTATAAATTATTGTTAGCCTATGTTAATTTGAAAAATAATGTGTTAATTATAACTAGTGAAGCAATGCAAAAAAAATACAAAGAGTAAAAAATCTTTATCTACACACCTCCCCATTCTCAGCCTGAGGCCACCAAAGCCAACATCCTGGTGCACACCCTGCAGTATCCTTCTCCACACTCATAAATACCCACCAAGAGAGACTTTTTTATGGGTTTTTTCCGCCTACAAAATTGGGATCACAATCTACATTTGACTCAGCAATTTGGCCTTTCTTGCATAACAGTACAGCATGTGCAGCCCTTCACATCCATAGAGAGAGAACAAGCTAATTCTTTTAAACAGCTTCCTGATTCCTCAACATGTGGATGAACAATCTTAGTTAGACTTTTCTCTGTTAACGACCACTCTTATGGTTTCCAATTTCTTTTGCCATTATAAACAAAACTGGAATAAAGATCTTCGTAACTTACATCTTTACATACTTTCCTTGTTTCTACAGGAAAGATTCCTAAAGGAACTGAATCAAGTATCACAGGTTTTTATTTTTAAAGACACTGCCAAACTATTTTCCATTAACACTCCCACCAGCATCGTACGCGACTGCCTGCTTCCCAGAAGCCACACCAGCACTGGGTATTATAACTCTTGTGTTCCTGTGATAGTGGTAAGGGTATGGAAGGTGACATTGGCTGATGTGGTTTCTCAGCAGAAATGTGTTCTCATCCCTCGAAACACTACCAATTCAAGAATATTCTGGACCCAAATGAGACTAGAGGGTTGTGGGGAAGCACAGTGTCCACTGATGGGCCCTGCGCAGGCCGGGGACACCTTCCTTCCAAGCCCCTCCCCATCCCCGCAAGCTGACTCCTGAGCCTGCATCATCCTCATTTCTGAAATGGATTTCACACCCCGGCATAACAAAAATGCCTTTGTCACTAGGAAAGGGGGAGCAACTGTTGCCAGAATATTCTGGGTTCTGTTTATTCAAATCTCCATGGGGGGGAGGGTGAGCACAGAGTGGGGGAAGAACAGGATGCTTCCCACTCTGGGGCTGACCTCAGGGGTGGGCGCCTTGGGCAGAGCTGGAGCAGCCCCAAAGCCCACTCACTGGCTCATTCCGTGAACGTTTGTTGAGAGCTTACACTGTGCCAAGCACCCTGGGAAGCACTTTACATTTGTCACCTCATGCAATTCATCCCTACAGACCAATAAAAGAGGTAACATCATTAATACCATTTTGCAGATGAGAAAACAGAGGCTCAATGAAATGAAGCCAGGACCCAAGGTCACACAGCTTCTGAGTAACACAGAAGCACAAAGGAGGTGCAATGAACTACCTCCTAACCCCTTGCAGGACACCAGGGCTCCAGCTGCCACCCACCCCCACTTGAGCTGCCTCCTTCCTCTGCCTCTACCCCACCCCTACCATCTACTCTCCCTCAGCAGCCAGAGGGATCCTGGGAAAACTGAGTCAGGTCTGTCCCTCCTCTGCTGAAATGCTCCAAGAGCTACCACCCCACTCAGAGTAAAATGCAAAGTCCTTACAACAGCCCACAGGCCCTGCACAATCTGCCCACCAGCCTCCCCACTCCTGCTGTTACCTCCCTGCCTTCACCTCCTGTCACTCTCTCCCTGGCCACTCTAGCCTCCTTGATGATCCTAAAACATGCTCCTGCTCAGCGCCTTTGTACTTGCTGTTTCCTGTGCCTGGAATGCTCTCCCCCCAGATACAGAGGCTAAGTCCTTTTCCTGAGGAGACACACCTAGAAGGGGCAGAGGCTGGATTCAAACCCAGGCTGTGTGAAGACAAAACACACAAGCTGAGTGTCCAATAAGACAGAAGGATGGTGTGTGACCCTAGGCAGTTCACTGAACCTTTCTGTGCCTCTGTTTCTTCATCTATACAATAGGCAGCATAGGAACACCTTCCCCACCAGGTTCCTGGGAGGCTACAGTGCTTAGGAAGTGTCCACTGAGCACAACACCACACACGTATGGGCACTGGTATTATTAGATCCACAGAAAAAGCCAGAACAGTCAGGAAAGGGCTCCTGAGGAGGCAGTACATGAGCAAGGTTCTAAAGGTAAGATGTGGAAAAGCCAAGAGGTGCTACAAGAGGCCAGGTGATGACCGGACTCCCTTGGGACTCCCTCCCCTGGGGGCAGGCAAAGGCTTCTGATCTAGGATTGAAGCACCAGCACAGGGGAGAAGAGATGCTCCCACCCGGCATCCCTCCCTCTCTTCTGTCCCAACACCCAGGGGCTTCCTTCCAGGAACTGCCCCTCCCCCACTGCCACACGGTGCGGGCAGGCCCCTCACCCAGACCTGGCCTGAGTCTCAGTGGCTGGCTCAGGGCCAGGCACACGACCCGGGCAGCCATTCAGAGCCCACCCCAGGACTACGGATACACCCTTCACTAACAACAGCCAAGCAATTCCCACTCTTGCTGATGGCAGTTTGAGATGGGTATTCTGTCATTTGCAACCAAAGAATCCTGACAACCAGCTCACTCTTGCTCACCTCAGCAGCAGCAGCAGCAATGGTTGCTATTGTTGTTGTTCTATTGTTGTTCAAAATCTCCTAGATTAGGGAGAAACAAGGCCAGGGGAGAGGTCACCACGAGGCTGCCTCAAGAGCAGGAGATGCCATGACTGGGATGGTATCAGCGTCCTGCAATCCAGGAAGAGGTCCCAGACAGCACCTGAGGGATCCTTTAACATTCCTGGAAGCACCCACTGCTTCCTCACTGGAGTCTGCACCCCAAGGCCTCCCAGAGGGGCATAAATATGGGAAGTAGGACAGACAGACATGGGAACCTCCCATTTAACAGCTGATGTTGCAAAAAATAAAGGGGAGTGATTGTCCACAGGCCACAGGAAGTGAAGTTGGAGTGACAGAATCAGCCCCTTTAGCAGAGAACCAGCTTCTCCCCCTTGGTTCACCTCAGAGAACCAAAGGGACCACCCACAAACTGGAAGATCCACTCAAACTCAAACACCTACAGGGGCTGGGCAGGTAACAGGGGAGGCTGTACGGGTCTCCTTCATAATGGCAATGAAAGTTGTAGCCTTTTAAAAGAAAAGCGTGTCTTTGCCTATTAAACACGCAGGAATACTTTTTTCTTCCAAAGAGAAAGCTGCCACCTCCTACTTTTCTTAAGACACATGACCCTCGTGGTCTGACTTTCAGTTTTCCATTTGATTAAAAACAAGGGTTAGAGGAAATATTCCTCTGCCCAATTAACTCTACAATTAAAAAAAAAAAAAACAGCAGAGCAAATGCAATGACAAATGGCAACCAATGTTTGGACTCAGTGTCAGGAACACATTAGGGAGAGGTAGAAACTGTGGCAAACTGAAGACTGCAAGCCCTGTGCCCTGTGTAGGGGCAGCTGCCGTTCAACTCCAGCCAAGTGTTGCCAGTAGGAATGCAAGCTTAGTGTGGACAGATCTTTGGATTATTTAAGAAGCCAGAACTATAGATTTTTGAGTGAAATTTCTCGATTTTTCAATGTTGGCAACTAATAAAAATTTTTAAAAACATTATGCAGGCCTGACAAAACCCACTTATGGGCCTGACCTGAGGACCCCCAGTTTAGACCCTGTGGCTCTGACCATGAATGACAGTGAGGGGCTCTGCTTTAATCCCGTGTGTCCTCAGCAGCTACCAAAAGACCTGGCCCACCACAAAGGACCAAAAAATGACTTCTGACCAGAACCAGACACAAACACACACGCATACATGTGCACATGCGCGCGCACAGACACAGTCACTGAAGTCAAAGAATCTGAAAGTAAAGCTTCCCAGAGATAACAGAATGCCCTAGGGCAAAAGATTCATCCAACCCATTCGGATACAACTTAAACCTCCCTCTCTAAGGAGTCGTAGCTGTTGGACAAAAGCAGACCGTCCTGGGATAGGAGTGAGAAAACCTGGGTTCAAGTTCCATCTCAGCCCCAGACTCACTTGGTAACCCTGGGCCAAGTGACTGAATAGCTCTGTGCCTCCGTTTCCCCATCAAGAAAAATGAGATGATTGGATAAGATGATGTCTCAGTCTCCTTCGCCCTGACAACCTGATTCTAGGATTCTAGTGCCAACCATTTATGTGAACTAATAAAGACCAAAGAGTCCTAAATCAAGGTTTCTTCAGCCCTGAGTTACTAAATTGATAAAAGAGCTGATGGCACATGAACAAAGATGCACATGGTTTGAAATTTTGAAAAACTAAAAACTACCTAAATACCCAATACAAGAGAAATGGTTAAATAATAATTATATGAGTATGACATTATTATATGATATATTAGTATTAACATAATGATTCTTACACTCCTAGCTAATATACAGGGAGCACTTACTATATGCAAGGCACTGTTCTGAGAGCTTTGCAGGTCCTAATTCACCTCATCCCTCCTCAATCTAAGAGGCAGGCACTATTTTAGGAAACGAGGAAACTGAGGCACACACAGGTAAAGCAACTTACCCACCGATCACACAGCCAGTAAGTAGCCAGGATTTGACAGTGGGGATCCAGAGCCCCCATGTTTTGGTATGAAGCCATTAAAGGTTTGCTGATGTAGAGTGCTTAGTAGTAACACGAGGAAGTGCACGCAAGGGGCAAGAGAAGCAAGATATGATATCGTGCGTGCGGCGTGATCATACCTAGGCCGAAACAAAATGCAAAGAACAAGGAGGAAATGCACCCAAAGGTGAAACAGCTGTTTGGAAGGGTGAGCTCTTTTTACCTGTCTTTATTTTCCAGATGTTCTAAAATGAATGCAGTAGCAGCAAACACAGCCAGCGCATGGCGGGTGCCCCGGGGAGCCAGCACCAGGCCAGGCCCAGCATTCACCTACTTTACAGCACTCCTGAGGGCCCGGATGTGTGCCCACCCTGCCTCCTGCTGTATCACAGCATCTACAACAGGGCCAGGCACACAGTAGGAACTCAATAAAATGTGTGGAAGCAGGGAACAAGCCCATGAGGTAAAAACAGAGATTTCCCCATTTTACAGTTGAGGAAACTAAGGTCCAAGGTCACAGAAATGGTTAGTGGTGGCGCTGGGACAAGCGTGAGAACCACATCTTAATGGAGAGCTTGTACCAAGGACAGTCAAAATCACCAAAGAGACATGTGGCAGAACACGATGCGTGATCCTGGACCGCAGGTGGGGATGGGGGAAGAGACAGGTATAAAGGACATTTGGGGGAAAACAGGTGAAATCTGAACATAGATTGTGCATTGTATCATTTAGTATCAATGTTAAATGTCCTGATTTTGTCCAGTGTGCTGTGGTTACAGAAGAGACTATCTGTGTTCTCAGGAGACGCATGCTGAAGTGTTTAGGGGCATCATGTCTGTCTGCAATTACTCACAAATGGATCAAAACAATAGTAATGTGTGTATGTGTGTGCATGAAGGGGAGAAACGGGCAGGGAGAGAATGATAAATTTAAAGTTGCCAAAAAGTTAACTTTGAAAAAATGCATTAAATTGCCCAAAAATACAACATACTTGGTTTTATAATATATGCAACCAGGTATATGCACAAAACATCATTTTACCACGCTGGGTTTCATAAGAGCGCCAGTAGCTGAACGGACATGGGAAACGTGCTTTCCACACACATACCTCTGCCGCATTTACTACCTTAGTGATCAAGGGGAAATAAATCGTAAAACCACCCAATCAACAGTCTGGTGGGCCATCAGCTGGTGCCTGGGACCACACAGAGCTTCCTGACATGGCAAATAGAACATTCCAATGCCTCTGCCCTCCCGGTGCGGTAAGGGCAGGAGGCCAAGGGCCCAGTCTGTGGCTACCCCCTACAGCAGGGTTTACGCTCCCAAGACAAAGTCACGGCCAGGAAGGCCTCCGTCAGAGTGGGCCCCATTCAATTCCTTTTGCTCACACATTCACACCTTCCACAAATACTAACAGAGCACCCATTATGTGCTAGGTGCTGGGACTTGTCAGCAAACACAGCAGACCAGGGCTATGACCTCATGTGACTTATATTCTAGTGAGAGAGACAGACACTAAACAAGTAAATAGACAAGATAATTTCAGGCAATGACAGGTACCAAGAAGAAAACAGATGTAGAGAAAGGTCTCAAAGGCTCTGCAAGGAAGTGGTACTTAAGTCGAGAGTTGAAAGAGAGGGAGCAGCCCCTGATACAAACCAGGGTGCAAAGTGTTCCAGGCAATAGGAAAAGCCAATGAAAAGGCTCAGAGGCTGGAACCAGCTCAGCACACCTCAAGAACGGAAAGAAAGCTGGGACAGAATGAACGAAGGAAGATGTGGTTGGTACGGCAGCCAGATCACATAATGCCTCCTAAGCCACAATAAGGAGTTGGGATTCAATTAACCTCCATGTTCTGCTCCTTCTACCTCCAGCGGAGTGGGGATGGGGGAAGACTGGACCCCTTATGACTGTTACTGTTCCATCAGACAAACCAGAAGGAAATGGCAAGATGTTGGATCTAAAACCTTGTCAATAATTACATTAAATTATGTAAGCTAAACAGTCTAATTAAAAGGCAGCGACTACCCAACTATACGATGCCTATAGTAGATGCACTTGAATAAAAAGACACAAAGGCTAAAAGGAAAAAAAGTGAAAACAGTAAGCATAAGAAAGCTGGCATGGCTGTAGTAACATCAGATAAAACAGACTTCAACACAAGGAGCATTTTCAGAGGTAAAGAGAAGTATTTCATAGTGATAAAAGGGTCAATTCACTGGGAAGACATAATTACAAATGTGTATTACCAGCAACAGAACTTTAAAATACACAAAGTAACAACTGACAGAACTCAAGGGAGAAATACACAAATCTACAAAATCACAGCTGGAGCCTTTCACAGCCCTCTCTCAGCAATTGGTAGAACGGGTGGACCAAACATCGGTAAGGATATAGAAGACCTGAACAACACTACCAACCACCTGGATCTAAAAATGACATTTGGGTCGGGCACAGTGGCTCATGCCTGTAAGTCTAGCACTTTGGGAGACCCACGCAGGAGGAACGCTTGAGGCCAGGAGTTCGAGACCAGCCTGGACAACATAGTAAGATCCCATCTCTACAAAAATAAATGAATAAATAAATAAATAAAATGGCATTTGTAGAACATTCCACACAACAGCAGCATACACACTCTTCAAATGCACGTGCAATGGTCACTAAGGTAGACCATATGCTGGGTCATAAACCAAGTCTCGATCAATGCCAAAGGGCAAAAAACCCACAGAACATTTTCTCTGAGCACAACAGAATTACATTAAAAATCACTAAATAATAAGTTATCTGGATAAGCCCCAATATTCAGAAATCAATACAACAAGGCTGGCTCTCTCCCCACCCCACCCTCAGAGTAAACAGCAGACAACATCTGGCATAAATGTCTCCTGGGAAAGGAGCAGTCAAGCATCTGCCCCATGGCCAGGTCTCAGCCCAACCCCTAGGTGAAGGGGGCCACCAAGGGGGGCAGATGCTCCAGGCTCATCCTCAACAATCCAATGGGCAAATCATTTCAAGAGACCCTTGGCGGGATGTGTACCATGTGAGGGCAACCAGGTCCTGCCGGGGAGGAAACTGCGCCCCACCATACAGCCCACCTGTCCCACCTCGCTCAAAATGAGCCAGAATGAGTCCACCAGACAGTCAGCTCACCTCGCTCAGGGGCCATTCTGGGAAGGGTCAGAGAGGGAGCAAACGAAACACAGTGGTCAAGGACGTGCAACCCTGAGTTCAAGTTCACCATCAACCATCCTTGGTAGGTAGAATCTGGAGATGACCCCCAAGATTCCTGCCCGCTTGGTACGTGGCCTGCAGTATCCCGTTTCACATCGATGGGACCGTGAATGTGAATTTAGGTATGCTTAGGTCAGCATACGTAACTGCGACTAGGTTATGGTATATAACAGAGATAAAAGGATTTTGCAGATATAATTAAGGTCCCAAATCACTTAACTCTGAGCCCTAATCAGGTAAGGCTTTAAAAGAGGACGAAGGGGAAAAAGGGGTGGGGGTTACCAGGCCCTTCCTGAAGGGAGATTTGAAACCAATGGTTCACCTGCTGGCTGCGAAGCGGCCACGCTGTGAGAGGGCCATACGGCGAAGACCCGAGGGCGGCCCCTGGGAGGTGAGACGAATCACTAGTCAACAGCCTGCAAGAAAATGGGGACCTCAGCCCCAAATCTCAGAAAGCTGAATTCTGCCAACAACCTAAAGCAGAGCCCCCCCTCCGAGCCTCAGTTGAGATCACAGCCCCGGCCAATGCCTTGATGGCAGCCTCGTGAGACCCTGAGCAGAAAACCCAGTTACGCTGTGCCCGTACTGCTGGCCCACAGAAACTTTGAGGTAATAAATAGGTGCTGTTTGAAGCCACTCAATTTGTGGTAATTTGTTAAGCAACAACAGATAACTAATAAGCCAACTCTGTGTGATCTCAGGCAAGTGATCTCACCTCTCTGGGCCTCAGTTTCCTCATCTGCAAAACTGTGAGGCTGCAAATGAAGCAGGATGCGTACCCAGCAAGTGGTAAGCAGTTTATTCTGTGCCCTTTCAGGTTCCTGGAGGGATTTCACAGTGGAGGAATGGCAGGAGCTTTCATGTATTTTTGAGAAATTGACCTTTTTTTTTTTTTCCCCCAGTCTTTGGGTGGTTTCCCTGAAGAAAAAAGTGAATAGCATCTTCTAGCTCCAAATTACAATCGTCCCAGAGATGCTCTGGCACCCAACTTCTTTCAGAGTGCAGAGACCACGTGTCCCAGGCAAGGGTCCACTTGGTCAAAAATGAACTCAGTTGCTTACTTCAAGTTCCAGGAAGGATCTGAGGCAGTGTGCTCAAGACGAGATGCATTATACAACTGTCCCTGCGCAGAAAGTAGAGAAATACTGAGATTCTAAAACATAATTTGAAGAAAAAAACCACTACCAATTACTGAGGCCTGACCCTGTGCCAGGCACTGAGCCAAATACCCCAACACATTTTACAGATGAGGAAACCAAGGCTCAGAGAGGGAAAGCTCTTCACCCAGGGTCACACAGCCCCGGAGGGGCAGAGACAAGAGTCAGACCCAGACAATCTGGCCAAGACCCTGGGCACTTGAGCACAATGCCACACTGCAGAAAATTCTCCTGCGGCGGATCCCCTCAGCCCACACCCACCTACGTATCTTTGGTTACACTAAAGAACACCAGACTATCACAGTCCCAGGTCTGCAGAAAAGTCTGCACAAAAATACTCAGCAGTTATGTAATTCAAAACAAGCATATCATGCAACAAAACATAAGCATGTATAGAGGAGAAGCTTTTTTTTTCATCCAACAAATATTTAATGAGCACGTACTATGTGCCGGGCTTTGTTCTGGGTGCTGGAGAGACAAAGTGAATAAAGGAGATAAAAATCCCCATCCCGGTAGAGCTGACATCCCAGTGAGGGAGACAGACAATAAACAACAAATAAATAAAATGTCTAGTATGTTAGCTAATGAAAAAAATGATGTTGGGCAAGAAGATAAGAAGCAGTGGGGGGGGTGTCAGAGGAGACTTGGTAGAGAACATGATGTTTGAGCAAAGGCCTGACGGAGGTGGAGGAGTGAGCCACAGGGGTACTGGGGGAAAAGCATTCCAGACAGAGCAGGTGAACGGCCCTGGGGGTGTGAGTGCTTGGTGCATTTGAGAAAGGGCAAATGTGGTCGGGGGGAGTGGGTAAGGGGTTAGAGCAACAGGAGATCCTGGAATTGGATAATGGGGATGACCGCACAAGTTTGTGAATATACACAAAACCACTGAATCACACACCATGAAAGGGTGAGGTTTATGGTGTGTGAATATCTCAATTTCAAAAACTGTGCGAGGAAACAGAGAAATAAGAGAGAAGATGGGAGGCGCAAAGGGGGCAGATCCTGCAGGACATTCCAGCCACTCTAAGGACTTTGCTTCGACTCTGAGTGAGATGTAACTGACTCAGGTTCTAACCGGATCCCTCTGGCTGCATAAGGAGAACAGAATGTGGGAGGCAAGGGTGAGTGAGACCAGAGGAGGCCACTGCAAAAGTCCTGGCCCTTCCCTGGCTGTGTGTCCTTGGGCAAGCCACTTCACCTCTCTGTGCCTCTGTTTTCCTCACCCCTGAAGTAGGCCTGAAAAATATATCCCCAGAGGGCAGAGATGACAGCGGATATAGGGCAAAGTGTTGTTATGATGGCTGTGAGTGGAGGGTGGAGTCAAAGGTCCTGTCAAACAGTTTTTAATCATGCAAATTAGTTTCCTGAACAGAGAACGGGTGCCTTCCTCTGTCTCAGGAAGCAGAGGCCCATCTCACACTAACAGCCCTCCCAGCCCAGAGGCGGCTACCTTCACACCCTGTCCACACCCTGGCCACAGACAGGGACCCAAACTCCTCTCTGGGTGCGGTCAGCTCAGCTGCCCTCCTCCAGGGAGCCTGCCCTGGTTACTTGGTGACACAGTACCCACAGGGAAGCTGAGACCCAGAGAGGGGAAAGAACCATCCCTGGGTCACACAGCAACCTGGGAGCAGGCAGGGGACCTGCCTGGGGAGGAAAGATGTGGTCACCCATCCTGGATGGGTGTCCAGGCCAGAGGCAGGAAGCGGCTGCTGAGATTTTGGAAAGCCCACTGTGCAGTCCTGCTTTTTGGATCATCAGCTGAGCCACCCCACACCCTGACTGAAAACGCTCCAGGGGCTCCTCACACCACTAGGAATAAAAGCCAAGGTGCTCACCATGCACATAAGGCCTGTGCAGCCTGGCCTCTACCCGCCACACCAATCTCATGTCCCCTCCCCTCCCCTCCAGCCACCTTGGCCTCTCCCTGTTCCTCAAACAAGCCAAGCACAGTCCTGCCTCGGGGCCTTTGCACATGCTGCCCCCTCTGCCTGGAACACACTGCTCTCAACGCTTTCCACAGGTGACTCCTTCTCCTCTTTCAAGACTCAGCTCAAATGTCACCTCCTCAGAGAGGCCTTCCTCAGCCATCCTGTCTAAAGTAGATGCCACCATCCCTATCACCAACATATTCTTGTTTTATTTCCTTCTCTGTGCATCCACTCCCCAGCTGTGTGGACTTGGGCAAGTTACTCAACCTCTCTGGGCCTAGCTTCCCTATCTGCAAAATAGGTATAATGATGTATCAACCTCAGAGGGTTGTTGCAAGGGCTCAAAAAGAGATAATCCACACAAAGCACTTAGCACAGTGCCTGGCACATAGTAGGTGCTGAATGTCCACTTACTGAGTGAATAAGTGAATGAATAAGAGCATTGACTGCCCACATCTTGCCCTGGACTTGGCCTCCCTCTTCCTGAGAGAAGCTCCTTACAGAAGCCACCCACCCTCCCCAGCAAGGGTAAAAATACAAGACCCCAGGTCCTGGTGGCCGATGGCTACTGTACCCCACCAGCCTTCAGCAACCCTGGTCCTGACAGCCTGAAACAGCTTCTCCTCCCCTGGCCTGGAATCAAGGGATCGTCTGTCAGTTCCACCCTGGGGAAGGAACCAGGCGGGTAAACACAGATTGAGTGTCCAACCGCAAGACAAAAGAGGAGCAGACAGATTCCCTTCTGGTCCTCAAGGAGCCAAGAAAATAAAAATAAACTTAAAAATCCACACGGAGGCTGGGCACGGTGGCTCACGCCTGCAATCCCAGCATTTTGGGAGGCCGAGGCAGGAGGATCGCTTGAGGCCAGGAGCTCGAGACCAGCCTGGGGAACACAGCGAGACCCCCTATCTCTACAAAAAATTTTTAAAAATTAGCCAGGCGTGGTGGTTCATGCCCAGCCACTCAGGAGGCTGAGCGGGGTGGGTCGTTTGAGCCCAGGAGTTCAAGGCTGCAGTGAGCTATAATCATACCACTGCACTCAAGCCTGGGTGACAGAGTGAGACCCTGTCTCAAAAAAAAAAAAATTCCACACGGAGCTGCGAGGCTGGAAGGCTCCCCTTCTTCCTGGGTGTTTCTTCACGGAGGAGGGGTGAGCCTGCAGCAGATCCTGCGGTGAGCCCTGGCCTTTTCTCTGCGCTCAGCCCTGCCAGGCACTTTCCACAGACTATTGCATTCACTCCTGTGAGGGCTAGGATTATCTCCATCTTGCAGATGGAGAAACCAGGGCTCAAAGAGACAAAGGGACATGCCCAAGGTCATGCAGGGGCAGAGCAGAATCTGAACCCAGGCCATCCGGTTCTAGAGTCTGTGAGAGAAAGAGTCCAAGACACACTGCTGGGGGGAAAAGCAGACCGCATCATGCTACTGACGTGAACACATACATGCATGCATCCACATCGATCCCATATATTAATATTTCAACAAAGGCATGTAAGCACCCCAAAACAGTCTGGAAACAGAATGGGTGGTCAAAGGAGGTTTTACCCCTGTGGTTCTCAGCCAAAGGTATTCTGCATCCCTCCCCCACCGCCCTCGGGGATATTTGGTAATATATGGAGATATTTTTGATTATCCCCACTGGGGGAGGGATGCCACTGGCATCTAGTGGGTAAAGGCCAGGGATGCTTCTAAACACCCTACAATGCACAGGACACAGTGGACACAGTGCTAAGAGTTGGGAGAGTGGTGGGATTTGCCCCTATCAGCCGCTAGGGCCAGAAATGCCTTTTGTGGAACATCTTTAAGAGGGACCTTTGATCCTGGTTAAAACACAAATCCCCAGAAAAGGATGTGGGCCACTGAGCCCTCTCCCCAGGGCTCTAGGGATGGAACTCTAACCAGCTGCACTGTAGATGCCCTAAATCAGTGCTCATCTCCCCTCCGCAGGCTCAGCTCACCTGCAAAACAAGGAGTCTCAGACACAATGACGCGCCTGGCTTCCTTTCAAGTTCTATGTCTCCTAAGCTCTAGGGCAAGAATCAGCTCTGACCTGGACCTGTGCCTGAGGAATGAGGCTGGTGGACACAGCACATGGGTTTGAGGGTCAGCCCACCCCATCGCCCACCTCCCACCAGAATTCCAGAGAGCCTGTGTCTGTTGGAAAAAAGAGAGGAAGTCACAAAAACCTGAGAGGTGGGGTTCTCTTGCAGCCAGACACGACCTGCTTCAAAGACTTAACTCTTACAAAACATTTAAGGGAGAGGGGCTGTGAAACAAATAGGATGTGGGTTTCTTTATCTAAGGGAGTGGCCTCCAGCCAAACAGGTCTTCAGCTTACTGCATGATACTCTCCAAGAAAGGGGTGCCCTGAAGTCTCAAAAGCCAGGGACACCAACCCCATCCATCTCTTCTTAAACGGAGAGTTAAATGGTTGCCATGGCAAACACCAGAATAATAGTAGATCGGCTTCCAGTCTGCTTTATTTGAAGAACACGCTCATTCAAATGCACGAATTCTAGCATCTCCATTGGGTTGTCCTTCTTATAAGGACAAGGACCACATTTGCCCTACTGATGGCTGCATTTTCCCAGCCTAAAACACTGCCTGGAATATACAGCAGGTGCTCCATGAATACCTGCACATTGAGAAAAGCAGTCTAATATCTTTATGGTTTTACCTGTATGTAGCTCTGTTTGCCATACCCAAAAAGTGGGGCCCATCTCACTCCTGCTGACACTCAGGTTTCTATCATCAAAAGATTTTCACTGACTTCCTGGTGACATTCAGCCCAATATAAGATGGCCTGGCCCGGGCTCTCTGGCATCCTAAAACTGAGATAATCTGGACCTTATGGCTTAATTCTTGCCCCCTTGGGCAGCCCAGAGGTCTCACATAGGCAGCAATTTTGCACATGAACACAGCATCACATTGGAGCAATTCAAGGTAGTGGTAAAGAACATGGGCCATGCGGCCAGACTACCCGGGTTCAAATACCAGCTCTGTCAGGCTGTGTGATCTTGGGAAACTGCCTTGGTCTCTCTGTGTCTTTTATCCGTAAAATGGGAAGCATAAGAATATCTGCAGCTTGTGAGTTAATACATAAAGAAGCTTTACATAGGGCTTGCAAATGTATAAATATTAGCAAATTATTATTACTATTGTTGCATTGATCTAATAACCACGCTGAAAAATACAATTCTTTCTGTCAGCATTTTTAAAAAATATATTCACATACATATGCATAATTTTATATGAAAAGGGTGTTACAAACACGGTTTCTTAGTACATTTTTTTCCTTTTTTATCTTCCTGGTTGCTTTTCTCCACGCTCCTGTAATCTCACACACACGACACACATGAGTATAGTACAGTTATTGCTTATTTTCCAAAAGTGGACTTGTGTTATATATACTTCTTAGCATCCTGCTTTTCACAACAGGACCACGTGAAAATCCCCCCAAGTCACTGGGGAGGTCACTCTGTCTCAATGACAGCAGAATCAAAGGCGTGCCCCCTCACAACCACCACCCCACCCCCGGCACATCTCCCTAGTGTGAGACTAGAAGTACAGAATCTTTCAAAAAACAAAAAATGGTGACAACACAAAACCACAGTTTCTTGTTTGGCAAGCAGAGCTCCAATAAGAATAAAAACTTTGGTCTCCTTCCTCGAAAAAGCAGAACCATGGCAAGCATTCTGGGAGCTTTCTGTCCACAATCTCTGTTCCTCAGAGACCCCAGCCAATTCAGGGCAGACCTTCTGGGTGCCTGGCAGTGACAGGTCTCTGTCCTCAGTCACGGGTCAGGGAGCCTTCCAGGCAGCTGCTGACTGACCCCCAGCCAAGAGTATCACTACCCACCCATCTAGGCTCCCCCTCACTCCCCACCACTGCCCAGCTGGTATACCCATCATGGGAGCCATTGGCCCCTGAGGTCTCTCCTCTTGCAGGCTAAGACTCTGAGCCAATCCAATCAAGAGGCAGGTGGGCCCAAGGCTTACTCAGGCCTTGGGAGCCTTTGAGCCCCAAAGAGACAATCTCATTGCTGCATATCCCCAAAGAGCTTTAACTTCAGACTCATCCAAGTTTCATGACACCTCTGTGATGCAGGTGCTATACTATGCCCATTGTAAAGAAGGGGAAACTGAGGTACAGAGCAAGTCAGTGACCTGTCCAGGGTCACCTACGGTTGGTGTGAGGGAAAGCCAGGATCTGAACACCAGCAGCCTGGCTCCAGAGCCCCACTCAACCCTCACACCATGAGCAGACACAGAGCACAGAGGAGGAACCCAGCAGCCTGTCATTTCCATTCTGCAGAAGAGAGAACAGAAGTCACAAAGGGGAAGTAACAGGAGGAAGCACAGAAGGAGGCTAAGGGTCACAGAGACCTGGGATCAAATCCTGGCAATGCTGTCTACGAGACCCAAGGCAGCTCACTTATATACGCTTTGCCTCAGTTTCCTCATCTATTAATGAAGATAACAACAGTGCACCCTTCATAGAGAAGATTAAACAAGTTGACACATGCAAAGTGCTTAGGACAGTAAATGATAAATAGGTGTCGGTTTCTGCACAGTAATGATTGTCATTGTTTTCATCATGATTAACACTGCCCAAGAGCACAGGCAGGGCTTCAAATGTTGAGATCCAAGGTTCCAAGTCAAAAACCGGGGCTCTGTCTCCCACAACGCCTGTGGTGTCCTCCAAGACAGAGCCAGCAACTCAACGAGAGGGCTGTCCTTACCTTTTCGTGATTTTTTAATAAACACACACAAAACACCAAATTCACAGGACCCCTTGGAGATGGGGCAGGGGGTACAATCCAGCTCCTGAAGGAGATGGGGAGAGTCTGGAAGAACCGCAAAGCCCCAGGCCCAGAACCAAACAAAACCACTCGTACCCGTGGCCGGAGTTTAGAGGGTCATAAGGAAACTCACTCAGAGCCCCGTCCTCCTTTCACTGCTGACGCGGACCTCACTTCCTCCAGGCACCTCTCCCTGATCACCCGTGCTCTTTGAATGCTGAAATCCCATAACCATACTATCAAAGAATAATAATAATAACTAGTATTTATAGACCTTACTACCTGCCCACTGTTCTACATGCTTTATATCAATTTACATCTCACATCCTTTTTTAAAAAATTTGTAAAATAGGATCTATTATTATCCCTGCTTTTGCAAATGAGGAAAGTAAGGCTCAAAAAGGTTAAGCCACTTGCCCAAGGTCACAAGTCCAAGGACTTAACCCCAAGTGGTCTGGCTCCAGAGCTGAGCCTTGTGCTTGGATTTTTTTAAAATGCTCGTTTTGCTACCCTTGACTAGACTGTCCCCTCCTTGAGGGCAGGAGCCAGACCTGGCTTCTCAGCGTCTCCCACAATGCTCAGCCTATCACAGAGGCGTCCTTTCTACTGGCGGACAACACCTTCAAACCAGGGACACAGGAAAGCCAGGGCTGTCCCTGAAGGCCTGCCTCTACCACATGGAATTAAAAGCAAAGAGGGATTACCATTCATTCTTCCAAGCCAGGAGGCAGGGGGGAAAAGCCCTTAACAAGTATAAAGGCTGGGAAGAGAGAGTGGGAAGACAGAAGAAAATCACAACCTGCAGGCTGCCAGCCTCGCTGCCATGGAAAGCCTTGGTAATGAGCAGTTCCAGAAGCTCTAAGCCCCAGGTTTTCAAAACTAAAAGGCCTTCCTTGGGTTGTTTAGGGGCCATTCCTCACGGAGCAGGACAAGAGAGGACTCCTATGGCTCACAAACGAGGTATGGCTGATCAGGTTACACAATCAGTTTGTTTCTGTCACCAGCTTGGGGACACACAAAAGGACAAGGCAGAAAGGAAACCTGGATTCCCCTCCTCTTATTTTACAGGTAGGGAAACTGACGTCAGGACAGGTGGCATGATTGGTCCAAGACACATGTCAAAGGCAGAACCAACTCATCTCAAAACTGACACATCAACAACAAAAAAATATGATGAGCTCAGCATATTAAAAGTGTCAGGAGACAATGTGGAAGTAGAGAAACCTTTTTTTTTTCCTGTTTCTTTAAGCAAAAGAATGGTTGACTCCAATCAATTTCCATTATTCCAGCTTCCTCCAACTCAATACGGGGATGATTTAAAACCACAGCTAACTCAAACACAATCTGTATCTTTTCCGAAATGAACCACACCATCTAGGGCAGGGACGTGGGATGGAGAGGTATATTTTCTTTCCCATTAATATAAAAATTGGTTTGTGTTTCCTGTTTCTCTTCCAGACTGAGGAGCAGGGAGTGGCTCAGAAGGAGAAGTGAGGAGTTTGACATTGCTCAAAGATACCAGGGCTGTCTGCATCTTTAATTCAGAAACTGCCAGCTTCAAATCGAGCAGATTCTTCCCCCCCCCCCAAACTGTGAGAGAGGAAGACATGGGAAAGAGAGCCAACCCTGCCTTATTCTTACAGGCCTTTCTAGAAGGGTCCTTTGGCCAAATGGTTTTCAATGCCTCTGCACAACCCCCTGCCTCCCCCACACACACACCCCTCCTTTCATAGGGAGAAGAGCTCCGGGGCTCTCTCCTCCCCCAGTTGAAATTGGGATCTAACGCAGCCTCAACGGCACCCTTCAGCCACGGGAGCCCCAAAGTCTCCCTCTTTACCCCAGAGACTGGGAGCTGCAGAGCCTGGCTCTGGGGTCTCTGAAAGAGCCACCCCCGCACCAGCCCTTCCTGAATCAGGATTAAAAGACTTCCTAGAGCAGGGAAGGGAAGTAAATGAGGTCCCAGCAGGAGGCATGGAGATTAAAGCCCCTGGAGTCTCCTAACTTCCAGCCAAGGCTCTACCTCTGTCCCACCCCCACCACCCCCCAGCCAATTTTCTCACTTCCTAGGAGAGTAGGGAAGTGGCCCCTTCCTCTCTCTCACAGAAAAAGAATCAAAAGAAATACAGCATAGAATAGGTGTTTAGAGCAGCGGCTGGGACTGCTCTAGTTCAAAGCCCAGTATCCCCACTTAACCAACTGTGTGTGATCCTGAGCAAGTTACTCAGCCTCTCTGGACCTAAACTCCCTCCACCTAAACAATGGGGGAAATTCTAGTCCCTACCCCCAGGGGCCACTTGTGAAACCTGCTAATTAATGACACATGTAGGGTGCCTGGCACATAGTAAGCGCTCAGCTGTTATTTCACAGTCTGAGGCTGTGGTTTTGCAACTTGGAGACTGAGAGGGAGGGGAGGGGAGGTTAGGGAGCCTGGACTGCCCAGTCGTGAGTTCGAAACCCAGTCTCCCGGAACTCCAGCAAAAATGTGTGCACGGGAGATTCCACCCTGGGGTTTTGTCAATTCCCATCCCTCCTCTGGGCTTCGGGTTTTATCCTACGCTATTCAACCCGGAGGGACGCTGGGCTCTAGGATTCCCAAGGTCTGTCCTAAATGAGTAGTAGGTAGTACACCAGGCGGCGAAGTTGTTCCCGGGAAAAAGACGCAGGAGCGAAAGCTCCCGGCGCCTGGGTTCCAGAGCCCCTGCCTCGCGGATGTAACTAATTTTAAAACTATTTGAAAGGCCGGGAGGGGGAAGAAAAGACAAAAGGGCAGCGCGCGCAGGGGGGAAAAGGAGTGCGGGAGACCCCGGATCTGAGCTGGACCGCGGGCCGGCCAGGGAGGCGACAACATAGCTCTGGAGGAGCCTGGATCTCTTCCACGTCTCTGCGCGCCGCGGGGCGCCCCCGAGGAGACTCTCTAGACCCCCAGGAACCGCGGCCACAGGTAGTGGGGACCGCAGCAGGGCTAGCGGCAGAGCGAAGGCTGCCCCCGCGCTCCCCGGGCGACACTCACCGACTGCAAGAAGCGCAAGGTGCCCACGTAGTCCCTCTCGGTGCCCAAGATCTCGTTGAGGACGCAGAGGCGGAGGCGTGGGCCCGACTCCCGGGCGCCGGGGTCCGGGATCCGGGGGGCACGTCCGTGCCCCGTGGCCTGGTCGCTGCCGCCGTGCCGCTGGGTCCTCCACTGCGGCCGCGCGGCGCCGGCTCCTTCCCCCGCGCGGAGGTCGTGCCGAACGGCGACTCAGGCGTCCAGGCGCCCCATCCCGGACGGGGCGCGCCGGCAGGCCGGGCTCAGCGGCGGGCCGGGCGCTCGGCGCGGCGGGCCGGACTGGGGGACGGGCGGCCCGGGCCGGGGGCGGAGGCAGCGCGCGGAGGCTGGGCCAGGGGCGGGAGGGGGCCGGCCCTCGGGGCTCCCAGACGGCTGGCCCCGCCGCGCCCCGCCCCCCCGCCCAGGGGCGCTGCCAAGGCACGCGGCCGGCCGCAGAGGCGCTCCGCGCGCACGGGGCCCCTGGGACGCGCCCCTGGGCGCGCTCGCGGGCTCGGCGCGGCCCGGGCGGGAACCCTCCGGAAGGGGCCCCGCGGAGCCGGGAGCGGGGGGGCCCGGGGCAGCGCGCACGCCGCGTGGGGCGCACCAACTCCGCGCCCCGACGCGTGGCGCCCCTCGCTCTCGCGGGCACGCCACTCCCACCCCGACACGCGCGACACCCGCCGCGCGCAGGCACACGCACGCAGGTCCGGCCGCCGGCTGCCGCCGCGTGGGCCGCGTAAACACCGGGTCGGAAAAGCCGGCGGCGGAGCCGCTCGGGAGCAAGCCCGCCACGCGCGCCGCGCGGCGGCCGGGAAGAAGAGGGCGGCCCCGCCAGGCGGGCGGCCCCCGGGGAACACCGGCCTTGGGGCGTTTGGGCGCCCCGCCGGGGAGAACAGGCATGGTGCTTGGCCGCCACTACCTTACACTTTTCTCCTCTCTTCCTTTTCTTCTACTTCTTTCCCTCTTTCTGACCTTTCCCCTTCCCAGGCAATTTCCACCTCTCGAGTTATTAATCAGTGGCAGGTCCCGTCCCCCATGCAGTCCCGCACGCGCTTCTACCACGGGCTTCGGTCATGCGGTATGACCTATAATAAACCGCTTGACAAATGTCTTCACCTGCCTTACGGGAAGCTACGGAGAGGTGAGGGACTTCTGGGGCCTAGGGTTAGCTGCTCAGGTTCGAATCCCAGCCCCTTCCTAACTGGATGACCTTGGGCTGGTTTCCTTGCCTCAAGATCCTCAGTGTGTTTCCATCAATACCATGGGAATAATAGTGGTAGCTAGCTCATAGGGTCCTGCACAGGGTTATGTGTTAATCCATGGGAAGTACTTGGAACAGTACCCACACCTAGAAAGTTCTCTGTAAACGTTTCTTATTATTGCATGTGTGCACTGCCCTTTTGGCCTAGCCCCACTGTCTAAACTACCCACATAATCCCTAAGCCACTCCTATTGCCGGACCAGAGATTGTATTGTCTCTGCAGTGGGTTAGCTGATTCATACAATATCCTCCTCTAGACTGTAATCATTTTGGGGGCGAGAATATCATTGCTTATTTAATCTCTGTTCCAAACGCCTAGGTCTATTCTCCCATTGGCCTCTGGGTAAATACTGCAAGTGCCTAAGGACTCAGGGAGAGAAGGGGGTGGCTTCTGCCCTCGCAGAGCTCTGTTTCTTTGGGATCATGGGTGAGGTAGCATTTGATCTGAGCCTCAAGGGGCGATTGAAGTTCTCCTGGGCAGGGAGTAAAGGATGTGAGGTAAGTGAGCCTATCAAGTTTCGGTAGTGGATTCAGTTGTGTCCAAAAGGTGGCTGGCTTTTTGTTCCTGAGTTTCTCAGGAAATAGTAAAGGTGTCTGGAGTAGCTCTGTGTGTGACCTTAGTCTGGTCACAACACCTCTCTGAGCCTCAGTTGCCTCATCTTTAAATTAATCCTATCCCCCACAAGGACAGAGCATAATGGGAGCAACATGGGCTATGGAATGAAACAGGCTTGCATTTGTATCCCAGCTTCAAATCACGTCATCTCTCTGAGCCTCAGATGTCTAATCTGTAAAATGGGAGTCTTTGTGAGAGCAAAATGTATGTAATGCAGTTTCTCAACCTCAGGGCTATTGACATTTGGGATCAGATAATTCTTTGTTGTGGGGAGACCATCCTGTGTATTGTAGGACATTTAGCAGTATCCCATACCCACTAGATGCCAGTAGCGCTCCCTCCCCAGTTGTGAGAACCAAAAATGTCTCCCAACAGTGCCAAATGTCCCCTGAGGGACAGAATCACCCCCAGATGAAAGCCACTGATAAAAGATACCTCACACAGATAGCTGGCACATTTGTTGGTGCTCAACAAATGTTACTCCTGTTCTCAGCCCTCGGCCAAGAAAGGTGAGCTTCAAGTTCACCCACAAATCCCATGCTTCACCCAAGAATTGGCCCTGCCTAAAGAACATTTCCACATTTGTGGATGGAGCCCATCCCTGGCCCACCCCCATGTTTTAGACATTCTGTTTCTCCCTCAGATTCCTTTGAGATATTTCTCTCCTTCCTCATCCACAGTGATGACAATGGCACTGAAAGATGATACAGCTTTTAATAAGGTACTTAAGCTCTCTGTGCCTTACCTGTGAACTGAGGATAACACCAGTACCTGCATCATAAGGTTGTTTGCTGCAGGATTCCTGAGTGAATACACAGAAGGTGCTTGGAGCACGTAGTAAGTGCTCAGTAAGTGAAGGCCTTCATTTATTCAACTCATGGATCGAGTGCTGCATTAGGATGCATTTGGCTGCAAGGAGGAGAAAAATGGGCTTAAAACATAAGGATATTATTTATTGCGCAGGAGGTCCAGAGGAGGTTTGTTCCTAAGGCTGGCTCAGGACATGGTATCATCAGGGACCATGGCAACTTCAACAGTGCTGTCCTCACCATGGTGGCTTTTTCTCACAAGGTTTGGGGCCTCACAGTCACAAAATGGCTGCTGAAACAGAAATATCACCTCCTCACGCAACGGCTCCAAAGCAGGGAAGAAAATGACAAAGGGGACTCTCTCTCCTCCATGCCTCTTTCTTTCAGGGGAAAAAAACTTAAGCCCCCAGCAGATCAGAACCGGGTCAGACGACCACCCTTGAATGGTGCCTGACCGAGAGCAAAGATTGCCACCATCAACTCAGAACATCTGCTTCATCCCCTGGCACGTGGCTGCCTGGACAACTTGTGGTTCTATTGTCAAGAGAGAAGGGGAACTACTACGGGTGGACATCTAAAAGTGTCTGTCACAAGCACCTACTGTGTGCTGGGCATTGAGTGAGGTGCTGAGGCTGCAGAAGTGAACAAACCAGCGAGGCTCAGGCCCCCGTGGAGCCAGCGTTATTCAAGCAGGGGGAGGGATGACGGCGAATTCAGCAAAGACAGGCAGCAAGTTGCTTCCCTCGTTCACTCAACAAGTACGTCCCAAGGGCCTACAGTGCTCCAGGCTGAGATACAAGCGGTGAACCCAACAGACGAGGTCCCTGCCATCCTGGCATATCCAGTCCAAAGCAGGGGGAGAAGGACAATCACCAAATAAACAATAAATAAACAAGATCCTTTCAGCTTCTCTAAGTCCCACAAGGGATGGGCCTGGGAAACCAGAGTTGGTTGGTGGCACCTCCGGGCCTCTGCCTCAGGTCACTGCCCACCCCAGGTCTCGTGACTCAGACGGGGCGCTCAGCGTTGGCAGGATCAGTGGGGACTCCCTTGGCTCAGGGCTTGGCTGCCTCCCAGCTCCTCCTGGCACAGACCAACTCCCTGAACAAAACATGACTAAGCAGTGATGAGCTGGGGGAGATTTTCTTTTCCTATCCCCATGTCAACCTTGGCCTCTCCTCCCTCCTTCTGTATCACCCCCACCCACTCCCTCCAGGATGTCTAGTGGGGAGTCCGTAGGTCCCATGCATGTACTTAGAGCAGGGCCTAAAACAATCTGTAGCTGGGTAACATTTGCCAAAAGAACACGGAGGAAGAAATTTTTTAAAAACTCAGTTCAGGGTGAGGAAATAAAATGATGATAATGATAGGGAAATTCTCTTCTGCAGGGACAATTTTAGAGTTCCCATTGCCATGTACTTCGCAAATAGTGGGAAATACCATTTCGTTTCTGTTGCATAAGTTTCACAGTTGCGGGGGAGAAGATTCTGCTGCTTGGAAACATCAGAGTTTCTTATTCCCTGACAAGACCCTGTCAGGTTCTACGGGCTCAGGATTTGAAGGCCTCCTCCCCAAGCTCTGTTTAAAGGAAAAACTAAGATAAAGCAAGGAAAAACAAGGGGTGATTTTCTTTTTTTTCCATTCCAAGTTGAATGAGCCAGGTAAAAAGTGAGTTACCGGACCACCCAGGCATGCCGTCATTTCCCAAATGCAAATGAGTTCTGAGTAAGTCAGGCCAGCAGCCCAGAGTCAGGCTGTTCCCCATTCTGAGCACCAAGAGCAGTTTTCTGAGAAGAGTAGAGAGGCCTCTCCACCCTTGGAATTGGACAGAACAGCTGGGCAACCAAACCCAATGCTAGACACACAAGCTAGGGTTCATTTCTTCAGACCGAAATATAATTCTCTTCCTAATAGTCTTAGTTGAGCCACCCGTGACTGCCCAAGTCAAATCTCCAAAGGAAGCCTTGCTGTTGCAAGCGGATTTCTCCAGAGGGCTCTGGTTCAAGGCCTGATTCGAGCATAATAGATATCAGATGACGCTCCAGAGCTTTGCCAAATCATATTCATGCCAGAAAGCATTGGAAACACCACCTGGAAGAAGTAGAGAGGGAAATGTCTAGGACCCTCGATAGCAGTCCCACTCTGCCACTGACATGCATGCCTTCTTTTCCAGCCTTTGGACACTGTTGTAGCTCTCAAGACCAACAGCCCAGGTTCAAATCCCAACCCTATCACTTCCTAATTGTGTGATTTTGTGTAAGTGACTTAACCTCTCTGGACTTCAATGTCCCTATCTGTGAAACTGGGCCAATAAGAGTTGCTACCTCACAGGGTTGTGCAGATTAAAATACTTAACAGATCCAAAGTGTTTAGAATGCTGCCTGACCCTCATCTGAGTATTAGCTATTATAACTGGGTGAGGCCATGATGTCTGGAGGTGTGGCAGCCATCTTGAGACCATGAGGGAGGACACCGCCGACCAACTGAAGATGTAAAATGACAGATGGAAAGAGCCTGGATCTTTGATGTCACTGAGCTCCTGAATAAACCAACCATGGAACTGCCCTGCCTCTGGACTTTGTTGTATTAAAATATAATAAAATTTATTAATAACATCCCAGTTTGGACCATATGGTCACCCTATCCTTTCAAATAAGCATTGCCCTCTTCCTACTTCTCTTTTAAAATGCTCCAGAGGGGTACTAGTCTCTACTATGTCACTTTCCTAATGGAGCAAAGACCTAAGGTTTATAACAAGAAGGCTGGATTGGGGATAAAAGTTAAGGAAGGAGTTCATGGCTGGGCTCAGTGGCTCATGCCTATAATCCCAACACTTTGGGAGGCCAAGTAGGGAAGATCACCTGAGGGCAGGAGTTTGAGACCAGGCTGGGTAACATAGCGAGACCCCATCTCTACCAAAAATAGAAAAATTCACCAGGCATGGTGGCACATGCCTGTACTCCTAGCTACTCAGGGAGGCTGAGGCAGGAGGATCACTTGAGCCCAGGAGTTTGAGGCTGCAGTCAGCAATGATTGTGCCACTGCATTCCAGCCTGGGTGACAGAGCAAGAAAGAAAAGGGTTCAGGAGGCTAAGGCGGGAGGATCACTTGAGGCTAGGAGTTCAAGGCTGTAGTGTCTGGTGATCATACCTGTGAATAGGCACTGCACTCCAGCCTGGGTAACATAGCAAGACCCCATCTCTAAAAATAAATAAATAAAATAAAATATTTTTTTAAAAAGAAAACTGTTCAGAAAGAAGTTGGTACATAGAAGGTAAATTCTGCAACTTAGTCAAGGCCAGAGATTGACCTGGATGAAGTATCTTGAAATATTGCAGCCAGGAATGCCAGATGGTTTCAACAGACATACTGGACACATATTTATATGTCTGATGTCTGGGTTTTTTTTTTTTCCAGTTTGTTCCCTGGACTAAAAGCTCAAAAATAGGGCTGCCCAGTCCAAATCCAGACACCTGGCAGCCCCAGTGGTAACTTTTACCGAAACCTGACAGTTTCCTCTTTAACCAGCAGAAACACAAACAGCCACACCCAAATGTCATTTACGATGCAGCCTGCCTTCCAAATTTCCAGGGCAAATTCCATTCCTGGAGGCTTTGTTGAGAGGGGGGAAAGTTCTAATAACAACCATTACCATTTTTTAAGTGCTCACTGTGTACCAGGCTCTACTGGGACATGACATCAAATTCTCACACCTGCCCTTCGTGGCATTACTATTATGGTCATCCCTGTTTTACAGATGTGAAAACAGACTCAGAAAGGAACTCGAACTAGGTCACCGTATTAGTTAGGATATAGGCGAGCTGGTGTGACAAGACACAAATAATAATGGATTTTTTAAAATAGAAGCTTATTTCTCTGTCATGTCATGTCCAGGCATTAACAATCTAAGGCAGTTTGGGGGGCCCCAAGGTGTCAAGGCCCATGCTCCTTCCAGCTGTGGCTCCACCATCCTCACCATAGGTGCCAAAATGGCTGCTCTTACGCCGCAAACAAACCAGCAGAAAGAGAAAAGGGGAGGAGAAGGGAATGTGCATGGTCCTTTTAAGCACCTGAACTGGAAGTTTTACACATCACTTCTGCTCCCACACCCACTGGCCAGAACCTTGCCACCAAGGTGAATCTGTAATTCCATGCCAAGCCACCTCTCAGGTGTTGCAAGCGAGCTATGAGAATCTTGTTTTCCTCGTGCTAGAACAGCACCAGGCACAAGTAAATCACAACTGATTGAATGAATGAATATCTCCAGTACATGTTTTAGACTCCAGGTTGACAGAAACCTCGCCGTGAATGCCTGGCACTGTGCTAGGTACTGAGAATAAAACAGTGAACCAAACAGATACAAATCTTTGCCCTCTGGGAGCTGACATTCTAGTGGCAGAAGAGACAGTCAGTAAAGACCCCAAAAGTTGAACACAAAGTCTGCCAGATCCTGGTAAGGGCTATGGAGAAAAAACAAAGCAGGTTAGACAACAGGGACTGCTGGGGCCGGCACACCACAAGGGGGATGACAGAAGGCCTCGCTGGGGAGGTGACATTTTAGCAAAGAACTGAAAGAAGTGAGGGAGTGGGCCCTGCCTATGTTCTAGGCAGTGGGAACAGCAAGTGCAAGGGCTTGGAGGCAGGAGTGTGCCCACTTGTTCATGGAACAGCAAGGGGGAAGGGCAGTACAGGTGCAGTTAACAGGGAGAGGAAAGCCAGCATGAGCTGTGTAGGTGACTGTAAGGACTTTGGCTTTTTTTCTGGACTAGGGGGAAGTCATGGAAGGTTCTGAACAGAGGAGAGATATGACCTGACTTAGATTCTATCCGGATCCCTCTATGGGAATAGACTAACAGGGAGGTGAGGTCAGAAGCAGTAAGACCTGTGAGGAGGATACTGCACTAGTCCAGGCAAGAGACGTGGCTGGCTTGGGCCAGGGTGAGACCAGAGGAGAGGGGGGAAATGGTCAATTCCGGATATGCTCTTAAAGATGGAGCCAGCAAGATTTGCTGAAGAACTAGGGGTGAAAGATAGAGAGAGTTAAACATGACTCCAGGGGTTTTGGCCTGAACAACTGGAAGGGTGGGGTTGACATTAACCAGGATGGGGAAGGTTGAAGGGGGGCAGGTTTCGTGGAGAAGATGGAGAGCTTGGTTTTGGCCATGTTAGATGTCAAATACCCAAGTGGAGATGTTGAGTGGGCAGCCATATGCACAATCCTGGGGTTCAGGGCAGAGGTCAGCCTGGAGACATAAACATAGGCATTGTCAGGATATGAGTGATAGTTAAAGCCATGGGATTGTGTGAGATCACCCAGGGCATGTGGATAGAGAAGAGGACAAGGACAGAGCCCTGGGCCACACCAACATTCAGAGCTGGGGCAGCCAGGGAGCAGACACCAGAACAGGTATGAGAGAGAGCAGGTTTCCAATTGTTCTTGAGGTTGCCTGACTCCTTGAAGAAGACTGGACTTGGCAATGGACTCCCCCGTGACCACATTTAGCCTCGTGAAATAGGCAGAGGGCAAAGTTCTCAGTCCTGGCTCTGTCATTTCCTTCTGAGCCCCAAACCTCAGTTTCCTCATTAAGAACCCTGCCCTGCCAGCTCTCCGAGGGAGGGTGAAAACACAAAAGGATCTTACAGACCCCAAAATATTTGAAAAAAATGAAAAGGAATTCCTTCCCCCACCATCTAACTTGAGGGCGTCAAACGGAAAAGTTACACAGATTCAGAGGAAACAAAAGAGAAGTGGTGGTTACATAGGGCTTCATGCAACAACACGGATGAATGTTTAAAACAAAATGCTGAACTAATGAAGCCAGATACAAAAGAGCACGTTATGTATGATCCCACTTATATAGAGCTCAAAAGCAAGCAATATGGAACTACAGTGCTTAGAGGTGCAGACTAGAATGGCAAATCTATACACAAAAGAGAGGAGACTTGACAGCATAAATCAAGGCAGCAGGTTCCTCTTGGGCTGGAAGGGGTCTGGGATCTGGATGAGCTACACAGGGGCTTTAGGGGACTGGCAATGTTCTATTTCCTAACCCATGTGATTTCACAGGGATTTGCTTTATAATAATTTGTTGGTTTTTTACATTTATATCTTATACACTTTGCTCTATGTGTTCTCTGTTTCTCAATTTAAAAATGCATCAAAAGCCTTAAAAATAAATATATACACATCTACATCTGTAACCTTTGACCAAGGTATTCTCATTTCGGTAATCTAAGCTACAGAAATAATCACACACTCAGACAAACTTTGATGCACAAAGATGTTCACTGCAGCATCATTTATAATAGCCCCATATTTGAAAGAACTTATATTCTCACTAATAGGTAAACAGTTAAATATATTATGGTATATCCACAATTTGGAAAATTATTTAGCCACTGAAAAGTCTGTTATCAAAGAATATTTAATGGAATAGGAAAAATGCTCATGATGCATGGATAAATGGGGAGGAGAAAAGCAGAATGAAAATTACATATAATAATTTTTAAATTATTAAATATGTACCACCAATAAATAAATTAATTATATGTGGACTATGATCCCAATATTTTCCATATATATTACATATTCAAACAAAAAAGACAGCAAGGAACTATTTTAAAAATGACAAGAAGAGTTATATCTGGGGAGTGGGGTTATGGCTATTTGTTTTCTTCTTTATACTTTTTTACATTTCCCAAAATTTCTACAAGGGATGTATGTGACTTTTATCCTTCACTATGCTGCTTTCCCTGCCCCTTTTAATTTGGACCTCAGATGCGCAGATGCAGTTGATCACACTCCTTGGGCCACAGCACAACGTCAGCAGTATTTGAGTATAGCTTCAGTTTTGTTTTATTTTCACTTCTTATTTTTGCCTTCATCACCCATCTCCAACTACTCAGATTTCCCTCTCCCCCACAGACACCCACTCGGGCATATTTAAAGCACGTTCTTTCTATCCATCTGCCATACATTTGTTTGGATATATGTGTATTCTAATAGACATAGTAAAAAAATATTAAGAGATAAAGACCTAGTGTTGTGTTTTTAAATTTTTACATAAATGGTACAGAGTTATGCATCCCATGCCATCTTACCTTTTTCACTTAACATCATGTTCTGAGCTCATTCTTTGTTGCTCTTTATAGATACAAGTCAACGCTTAGGGGTCCCTTGTGCGTATGCACCACCTGGTAGAGACTGCGGACTACATTTCCCAGTCTCCCTGCAGGTGGGTGGAGCCACGTACCGGAGCTTTAGCTCTCGAGGTCATTAGATGAGCTGTGCATCCCCTCTGGTCCTGACCCGTGCGATCTCTCCCACGCCCGCTCCTCCTTGCTCCTGGAAGCTGGTTGGGATGACGACCCGCAGAGTGACTTTAGGAGCCATGGCTCGAAGGTGGCACAGCCACCCTCAGACTGGGTCTGCATACACTCACCTTGGACTATTACGTCGGCAATAGAACTTCCATTGCGTTTGAGCCTCTATAGACTTTAAGGTCTTTTTGTTACAATGGCTAATATTAATCTTAACAAAAAAAATTCTACTTACCCATTTCCTAGTGCTGAACACCGTTGTCCCGAACTCCTTGAAGCAATGCCATGATAAACCTCCTTATACAAATATCCATGTGCATCTGTGAGCAAGTATCTTCAGGTTATCCAACAGAATGGACCGGCTGCACCATAGGGTTTGCACATATTTTGTTTACCTGACCAAAATGATGGCAGAGACATCCAGCTTCGGGGGGCAGTGACAGCAGAGGTTTTGGTATCCAGTTACTCAGCACTGCCGGTCGGGGTGTGTGTGCTCAGTGGGACTACCAAGGGGTCATCACTGGAGCCACCCCACTGAGCGGTTTGGGCATTGTTCTTGGTGGCATGGCTTCTAACGCTGCCTTTCTGAGCACCCTTGACAGTCTGTGAGCTGCCCATAATCACTGATAAAATTAGAGTGGGTTCTGTTGTTTACAATCACAAATCCCTTTTTATATGCCAGATAGAGGGAAGGCAAACTTCTTCTGTAAAGGTCCCGATTGTAAATATTTTTGGCTTTGTGGGTCACACAGTCTCTGCCGCAACTTCTCAATTCTGCTCTTGTAATGATGATAAAGCAGCCAAAACCAATATGTAAATGAAGGGGTGTGGCTGTGTTCCAATAAAACTTTATTTATAAAAACAACAGCCTTGCAGGCCATAGCTTATCCCTGAGCTTGACAAAAAAGAGACAGCTCCTTCCTCTAAATCTCTATGTAGAGATTTATGCCATGCTTCCTGGTCTTAGCACCTTGGAGCACTAAGCTTGTTTTCTTATCCACACAGCAGGGTCCCACACAGAGCCTAACATATTACCTTGCCTGTGGTGATAGACTGATTGAATTAATAAACGAATGAGTGAATGAATGAATGGCTTTAATTTAGAGGTGGTCCCAGTGAACAAACCAGGCAAAGATCAATCAGAACAGCAGCCAGCTGTAAACAACCTGTGCAACAGGACCACACACACCAGGGTTGTCCAATCCTGGACAGAGCATCATTCTTCGCCCTGCAACTGCTCCATTGAGATCACCCTCTTCCCCCAAACCCTCTCCACCCAACCAGGCTTCCTCCCACATCCCTGGTGGGCACCAATTTAGGGATTCAGTTTCCAAATTTCAGAAGCTAATGGGGAACAAGGGCAACCACGGGGGGCTCAGTTCTCAAAAGCAAACTGTTCCAGTGACTAATCCATCTTTCACTCCCAGTATTTTTATTTGTCCCAGCAGAAATGTGTATGAGTCACAGCTCCTGTTGGAGAATTTTTTAAATGCATCATCGTGTGTATATCTCTGGCCTGCAGACCTGCAAGGTCTGGGTGCTGTTGGCAAGGGGCTTATGATTTCAGCAGCAAGAATAAAAGCTGTCAAGTCATGCTAACCAGGATTTCTTTCCCCCATGTGCATCAACATCCAAGAAATAAAAAAGAAAAAAAAAAATGGATTTAGTGTCTGATTGAGGACGTGGAACATAAAGTGATTAGGCGACTACAGACTTATACATTCTCCTACCAACACATTTTTCCCTTCTTTTAAGGTCTTCTTTTAAGACCCTGCCACAAATCTCTCTCCTTTCAGAAAGCATTCTTGATTAATCTGATCTCAAAGACCAGCTCTAAAACCACTATGATTTGCGAGTCAAATCTTACCCTCTTCTGATCCCATTTCTATCTTTGGTGTACTTCTGCAGGCTTTATGTAGAAAATTTCCTATTCTACTCCCTTCAATCAATTTGTAGCTTTCTTCCTGGAGTGGGAAGTCATTTCCATGTGCATGTATTCTCTCTCTCCAGCCTGGTGCTGGAAACAGAGTCGATCTGGAAATTATGAAAAGATAAAGTCAGATCTTCACTTGGCCCCTCACTGGCTGTGTGACTTCACCTCTCAGGGCCTCAGTTTCCACATCTATAAATGGGGATGCTGATAATAATCCTAATAACAGAATAGAGGTGGATAGTTTTTCCTGAGCCATTAGACTATATGCTCAGTATAAGCAAGGGTTTTCATCTGTTTTGCTCACTGCTACACGTTCAGGGTCTAGAACAGAGCCTGGCACTGTGTAGGTAATCAACATTTGTTGAATAAATGAATGAATGGATTATTTTCCATACTTGCCTAATCTTTTTTTTAAGCTAGACACCATTAATTGGATACACTTGCCTAATCTTAAGAAGCCCCACCATCCTCCCAAGAAGAGACCTCCAAGATCAACTTTGACTTTCCCATTATCCATATTCAGAACTCTGATTCCTCAAATCGTTTAGTGTCCATATTATTCAAGGATCTTTAAGATGCAAGTGACAGAAATCCAACTCAAACCAGTTCAGGCAAAATAGGGGATGTATTGGCTCACCTAACTCAAAGTCTACTAACTTCAGGCATGGCTGGAGCCAGGTGCTCAAAGAAAGAAACTGCCTCTTTCCCAAGAGTCTATTTTGGAAGGCTGTCTCTGATTGGTCAGGATTGTGTCATGTGTCCAATCATTATAACTCTGAATGTCCAAGCCTGGGACATGTATCTTCTACTAGAGAGGAGAAGAGGGGTGGTCCCCAGAGGTTAACTGGGGCCCTGGCACTAGAGGAAGAGAAATAGATGTGGACAGGCAAAAACAAAAGACTGAGGGAAGCTCCACCAGACTCACCATCCTGCATTCTATCCTGCACACTCTGCCAGGTTAAAGTAAAGGACAGCTAACAATCAAGTTATTCCCTTGCTCAAGGACCTCCACTGGCTTCCTACTGCTGACTGAAGTAATTATAATTTGTTCAGCTTGGCATGGAAAGTCCTTTGCAATGTGATATCGGTCTTCTCCAGGCTGAGGGATGAGTGAGGAAGCTGTTCTAAGAATCCAGACGAGCAACGGTGAGGTCTGGAGTTGGGCAAGAATGGGGATGTGGGTGTGGATTCCAGAGAAATCCATGATTTCACCGAAACTGGTCTCATCAAGGTCAAAAATTTGGACCTCCAAGTCCAAATCTAGTGGCTGTGTCTCCATCCTCATCTTACTCAATTATTCAGTAGCACTCAGCACAGCTATATCTCTGTCCTTCTTAAAATATGCTTTTTGCAGCAAACTCTGGGGGTGGCCTGTGTCTCCCTGCCCACCTCCCTCCCCCCAGCAACCCTCCCTCCATCCATTCCCTTGCACTGCTACTTCCTACCGGCCTTCTCTGGCAGCAGATCTGTCCTCAGACTTTTTTTTTTTTTTTTTTGAGACAGAGTCTCAGCTAGAGTGCAGTGGCATCATCATAGCTCACTCCAACCTCAAACTCCTGGGCTTAAGAGATCCTCCTGCCTCAGCCTCCCGAATAGCTGGGACTATAGGCGTGTGCTACCACGCCTGGCTAATTTTTTCTATTTTTGGAATAGAGGAGGTCTCCCTCTTGCTCAGGCTGCTCTCAAACTCCTGACCTCAAGCCATCCTTCCACCTCGGCCTCCCAGAGTGCTAGGAATGCAGACGTGAGCCACCGCACCCGGCCCAGACTTTATGTTATATGCCCACTGAAGACACCATTCCTTACAAACCCAACAATCTCCCCCCTCCCAATCAAACCCCCAAGTTTGGCTACCATATGCTCCTCTAGAGAATAAACCCCTACCCACCCTCAATGGGCAACTCTTAAGGAGTCTTAGCCAATCACGGAGAACAGGCATGTGACAAATTTCTAACCAAGACTTGATGGAAGTCTGCTGGAGGCTTCAGGGAAAGTTTTCTTCCCTCATAAAATAGGACATGGGAGAGGAAAGTGACCTGTTCACTCTTCTGACCTGTGGATGTTGTTGTAAGAGCAGTCATCTTGGACCACAAGGGAAGACCATGCCATCTTGGCGGATGGAAAGATGGAAGGAACCTGGAACCTTGATGCTGCTGGTGAGCAGCAGAATTAACCAACTCTGGGATTGCCCCATCTCAGGACACATTGCTTAAAACACTCGGAGTTCAGTCTTCCTTTACTTGTAGCAAAAATCATTTTGATGGATATATCCCGTATATGGTAAAACTTCCAGAAACATGACTCCAGCCATAACCTTCCTTCTCAGGTCACTGTGGACCTATATAGGGTGCTTAGTGGACACCTTCCCAAGCAATCCTACAGGCACCTCAAAAACATGTTCCTACGTGAATCAATTAATCTGCCACTTCCCCAAAAGACCTTCTCGCTGATATTGCTTCATCAGATGGATGGCATCATCATCTATACGGTCTCTCACGAGTCTGTGTGGTCATTATCTATATGGGGTCTCTCATGAGTAATCCCCAAATCCTTTTCCATTCCTTTATTCATTCATTTAACTAGCCCATATTTACCGAACAGCTCCAATGTATAGGCATTACGCTAGATGTAGGAGATCAAACAGTGAAGACAACGAAGTTCCCTCACTCACAAAAATTATATTCTAGTTAGGGGAAGAGAGAGATTAAATAAACAACACATAACGAATGGCAGCTAAGAAATAAACAGGGTGTTTTCATAGAGAAATGCAGGGAGGCACATACCTAGCGAGGGTGCTTGGAGAAGGCTCCTGCAGGGAGGTAATAGTCAAACTAAATGCTGAGCCAGAACCAGGCTCTGCCAAGCATGCGAAGAGCTTTCCAGGCAGAGGGACCAGCAAGGGCAAAGGCTCTGCGGCTGGACCAAACTCAGAACATTCCAGGAGCAGCCAGGAGGCCAGTGAGGTGGGAGCAATGAGTAACAAGAAGACTGGTAGGAGATGAAGTCAGCATGGTGATGTGGAGAGACATAGATCCAGTGGGGCCTCATAAGTGATTTTATGCTAAGTGCAGTGGGCAGCCAGGGGAGGAATTTAAATAAGGATTGACATGATCTCAGGGTTTTAAATGGTTTCACAGGCTGTTGGGTGGAGGATGGCCCATAATAATAAAAATGATCATAGCTAACACTTTTATAGCAGATACTGTGTGCTGGGCTCTGTTCTAAGCACATTCCATGTATTAACTCATTAAATC
This sequence comes from Daubentonia madagascariensis, assembly GCA_023783475.1. Lineage (NCBI taxonomy): Eukaryota > Metazoa > Chordata > Mammalia > Primates > Daubentoniidae > Daubentonia > Daubentonia madagascariensis. Next base: position 11,463,238 of record JAKFHU010001640.1, on the reverse strand, counting down.
CCAACAACCCCATGAGGTCGGCACTATAATCATTCGCATTTTATGGATGAAGAAACTGAGACACAGAGAGGTGAAGTAACTTGCCCAGGGTCACACAGCCAGTCAATCAGAGAGTGCAGCGTAGGAAACAGGAGACTAGCTAGAGGCTGTGGGGCATTTCCAGTATGGAGGCGGTGGGGAGGGATCTTGGATTGGCCCTGCCTGGCAGTCATGCGGCCGGAGAAATGCAAGGATAAAAAGCCACCAAAAAGCCGGGCCGCGGCGCCTCGCCCCTGGAGGAAAGCACTTTGTAGACGCTCCCTGAGCCGCAGCAAAACTTCTATTGTGTTGCCGGAGACAGAAAACAATGCGAGTGGCCCAGTTGCTGGCCAGCCAGAGGTGGCCCCGGCAAACACACAGTCTCCCAGCCCCTCCAAAGGGGCGCCCGGGGGCGTCAGCCCGGCTCCCACGGGGACCGGAGGGCCAGGCAGGGAGCAAGATGCGCGCTGGGGGACACTCCTGCCTGCAGCAGGTTGCAGTCCCCACCCCACCCCCGCCCTCACGCGCCTCACTCCAGGCAAAGAAAACCCGAAAGGAAGGGAAGGCGGGCCAGAGATGGCTGCTTGACATTTCAAGGGGAGGCAGGAGTTTCTACAAAGCCTCTGGGAGTCCCCTAAGTATCTGTTCCCACTCCCCCAGGGGCTGGGAGGTCACCTTCTCAGTTCCTCATCAGCCTGGGCTGGGTTCAGTGGTGAGTGAAAGTGTGAAAAGCCAGGGACCTACCCATGCCTGGGACCTGCTTTGGGGCGTTCTAAAAAAGTCAGTACGGGGAACCCAGACAGAGATCGCACCTTGTGCAAAGGGCAGTGCTAGGCCACAGAGAAAAGGAAAGCACCCTGTCCTCCTATGTAGGGGTGGAGGTAAGATGAGTTATTAATATGTAGAGGCAGAGGTTTGGGGGAGAAACCTAGGAAGACTTCATGGAGGAGGGGGCCTTTTTAAGAGCTCTGCGGGGACTGAGAAGATTCCTTTTCTTGCCTGCCCTCCCTCTTTGTTTTCTTCTTTAAAAAAAAAAAAAAAAAACCTCCCCAAATAGCTAAACAGATAAAAAACGTGCAAAAGAGGTATATATTCTTTTTCCATAAACGTATAGGCCATGTAATTCTTTAAACTTTTTTTGTCTGCTCTCTAAAGGAATATATGTGCATTGCTGAAACCTTGGAAAACCCAGAGGAGCATATAGAAGAAAATGAAAATCACCTATATTTCCACCATTTAGAGATAAACACCCTTAACATGTCAGAGCATTCCTCTCCAGGCTTTGGTGGTTATTCATTATTATTATTATTAAAGCAAAATTTACTTACAGTGAAACGCACAGACCTGAAGTGTATGATTCAATGGATTTTGACAAATGTCTACACCCATTTGTACACCCCTCTAATGAAGATCTAGAACATTTCCATTGCCCCAGAAATTTCCGTCAGGTCCCCCTCCAGTCAACCCCCATCCTTCTGGTGTCTATCACCATAAATTAGTTTTGCCTGTCGTGTAATTGGAATCTCATGGCACATGCACTTTTGTGCCTGGCTTCTGTCACTCAGCATGAATAACGTTTCCAGAGTCATCCATGCATCAGTAGCTCATTCCTTTTCATTGCTGAGTAGTGTTCCATTGTGTGGCTACACCACAATGTGTTCACCCGTTCACCCTGCAATAATCTTTTAGGTTGTCTTCACTTTGGGGCTATTATGAATAAAGCCACTTATAAACATTAGTGGACAAGTCTGTGTGTAGATGCAGGTTTCCGTTTTTCTTGAATACCTAGGAGTGGAATTGCTGGGTCACATGATTAACTTTTATGAGAAATTGCCAACAGTTTTCCAAAGTGGTTGTACCATTTTATATTTCCACCAGCACTGCATGAGGGTTCCAGTTGTTCACTATTATTATTTTTTAATTACACAAGCAATACATGGGTATATTCTCCTGTAAGGCATAAGCACATTTGGATAGCCACCTAGCAGCCACCACTCCCCCCAGAATAATCACCATCAGCAGTTTGGGGTGCTTCCTTGCAGACCTTTTCCTGTGCATTTATATATATAAATAAATACCCATAGAAAACACACAATATTATTTTGTAGTGATTCTTTTTACAACAATCTTCTGTTGTATATTTCTTCATTGTACTGAACCACCTCTGACATACTGTTTTATTCCCTGCTTAGGATGTTAACTGAGCTAGGGCAGGGAGTTTGTCTGTTTTGTTCACTGTTATAATCCCAGTGCCTAGAATAGTGTCCAGCATAGAGTGGATGCTCCATAAATATCTGTGGAATGAAAGAATAGTGGACATATTGTTCTGCAACTTGCTTTTTTCACCTCTTCAAATATAACTCATAGATCTTTCCACATCAGCACTTACAGATCTATTTCCTTCTGCAACCTGCTGCATAGTATATTCTGTGATAAGAATATGCAAAATTTCTTTTTCATTCCTGTGTCCTTAAATTTTAGTAAAATCGGCCAAAGGGTCAGGATTTCTACCACCAGATAGTGCAAGGAGGTCAACACATTGTCCACTTGAGAAATGGGGGGAAAAATAAAGCTAATTGGGTAGGATCTTTATGACTTAGCAAAATGGGAGTGGTATGGAGAAGGTAGCATCAAAGTTGTAGTGGGGTGGTTATGCACACACACTCTGGAACCACATGCCCTGGGTTCAAATCGTGACTGCCACTGTCAAGCTGTGTGACCCTGGGCAAGCTGAGTCTTGCCCAGGGTCACATCTTGCCCAGGGTCACATCTTGCGATGTTGACTCAACATCTCTGTGCCTCACTTCCCCATCTGAACAATGGAAATAATAGTAGACACCCCCAAGGGTTGTTATGAGAATCAATATATATGCAAAATGCTTAGAGCAGCACTTGTTAAATACTCTTAAGTGTCATCTACAGTTGTTATTCAGCAACAAAAGTGTTTTGTGGCTGAAGAACACTTTCAGCTCACTTCAGTCATTTTGTCTACTTTCCTAGCCCCATAGGTGTTGGCTTTCCCATCTGCTGACCTGTGGCCCTTATTGCGGAGGAGGGAGGACAGACCCAGGGAAGCAGAGGGCAGAGGGGGAGGGGATGCAGGGAGGAGCAGCTTTACAGGAACCAAGAGAGAATGGAGTTTCCAGAAGCCTAGGCTGGTAAATAGCAACAAAAGCCCCAGGAGGAGTACAGTAAGGACCTAAATGAGGCAGTTGCAGTTTGGCAGCGGGGAAGTCACCAGTGACCTTTGAGAGAAAACCTGGGGCAGAAGCCAGCTTCAGAGGGACAGGGACAGCACCCAGGCCTGGGTCAGGGAGTCCTCCGGGAGTCATCAACTACTTTTCTGAGAAACCTGGCCAGATTGGACTGTGTCTTGAAGGGGAGAAAAAATGTTTTGTTTTTTAAGGATAAAAAGCTCTGAGCAGGTTTAAGGGGAAAAACTTGTTTCAAGAGCCATGACTACAGGATCTAAGAGGAACAGAGCTGGGGCTGGAATGGAAGCCAAAGAGCCGGGTGTCTTGATCCCGATGTCTCTGTTAAATCTTTTCTTCCCTACCACCTCCCTCCCCCTGCACCTGCCAGCCTCACTGCCTGGAGCATCCTTCCCCAGTCTGCCTGGCACCCTCCCCTTCATCTTCTAAATCAGGGGTCGGCAGACCAAGGCCACCAGCCAGTTCCTGCCCGATACCTGCTTTTGTGTAGCTTGTGAGCTAAGAATAGTTTTTACATTTTTAAATGGCTGGGGGGCGGGGGCGCGGAATTCAAAAGAAGACAATTTTGTGACACATGAACATTATATGAAATTCAGATGTCAGTGTCCGTAAATAAAGTCTATTGGGACACAGCCACACCCCTTTGTTTACATATTGTTTGTGGCTGCTTTCCTACTACAATGGCAGAGTTGAACAGTTGCAACAGAGATCATGTAGCCTACAAGGTCTGAAATATTTGCTATTGGACCCTTCACAGGAAACATTTGCTAACCCCTGGTCTAAATCTCTGCTTAAGGTAAACAAAAACCAAAACCACCAACGTCTTTCCCAGCCTTACCTCTTCTGTGACCTTTCCTTGGTCCTGTGAACCACTTTAGCACACAGAACCAACTCATATTATCGCATGATGCACTCTGGTGAGCCATCACTTGTATGTTATGTGTTTGTCCCTTCCCTCTTTAAGGACCTGGACCTTGTCTTGCAGGCTTAAATCCCCCAGCATTGAGCACATTACCTGATAGTAAATACTGATTTAAATATTTTAAATATTTAAATATTGAAGGCCACCCAGTCACCACTCTGAGCCCAGTTTTCTCATCTGTAAAGTGAGAGCCTTGATCCCTAAGATCTCTAATACTATGTGGAGGAAGGTCACCCACGGCCTCACCAGGTGCTATGGGATTATTTGCCAAAACATAAAAAAAGATATTTCAAGAACACCATAAGTCACAAACTCATGGACTGTGGGCCAGCTTTCAGCCCAAATGTGTTTGCTAGGTTTGCACCTGTTCTACTTTTTTTTTTTTTTAACTTAGATGTCAATATAAACCTAACCTTTCCCACTTCAGTCGTCAGTAATATCTAGCTGGACCTTGGGGGCATTTGGGTTTGCCATCCCTGGATGGAAAGTTAAAGATCATTACAGCCATGCCACGTGGGAGCCCTTAAAAAAGTGTCTGGAGTCAAAGGTTAGTGATATTTTTAGGCCAGTTGTTCCCTAAACCTGGTTGAACATCAGAATCACCCTGGGAGTGTATAAGATGCAGATTCCTAGGCCCACCCAGACCCACTGAATCCTACTCTCCATAGGTTGTGGTGCTGGAAAAAGGATTTTTTTTTAAAGAATCTCCCGAAATGCTTATGCATTATGGACGGGAATATGTACTGAATCAAGCTCTGCAGATGTCAATTTGGCTGCACCTGTCAAAATTATAAATGTTCCTTCCTCTTGACCCAGCAATGCCACTCCTGGGGATCTGTCTTCCAGCCCAGTGCTTCTTAAACTTCAATGTCCATACAAATCCCCTGGCCATCTTTCCTCAACGCAGATCCCAATCCAGCAGATGTAATGCCCCAGTTCTAACAAAGCTCTCATTTGATGCTCAGCTGCCGGTCCTGGGACACTGTGAGTAGCAAGGCTCTGGATTTCCCACACATGTACCCAGTGATGTATGTACAAGATGAGTCATTGTACCGTAGTGTGTAATTGCAAGTATTGGAAATAACCTAACTGTCCATCAATAGAGGACTAGTCAAATAAATTATGGTGCAACCCTGCAGAGGAGGCACATTACATGGGTTTGAAAAGTATCAAGGCAGGTCTTTATGGACTGGTATGGAATGATCTCCAGGACATATTATTAAACAAAAAAGCAAGGAGCAGAATGGTGAGTGGTGTGGACAACCATCTGTATAAAGAGTGTTGGCTGGGTGAAGGGGGGATATTTATATTTATATTGACTTATAGAAGCACAGAATTGCCTGGCAGAAGGAACTAACAACTGGGTGCCTCTAGAGAGAGAAACTGAGTGGATAGGTGACATTTTACTGTACCCATTTGGATTTTGAACTATGTGAATATAATACCTCTTCAAAAAGAAAGAAAAATTTTAAATTATAATGATGCATAAATAGAAATACTCACCATGTACCTCTAATGCTCAGACATGAATTTAGACCATCACAAAAGCTGAGCTGCATACTACAGGTTTGGTCACCTCCTACCTCAGTACACCATGCACACACACACGTCCCATGCACATGCACATATGTGCATGCATACACACATATATACACACATGCACGCACACACATGCTTGGATACAGCTTTGAGGACAGCCAATGCAGTGCATTGGGAACACACTGGGCTTAAACTCTGTGAACCTCAGTTGGAGCCCAGCTCCACCAGCCAAGTGACATCGAGCAAGACTCTCAGCCTCAATGAGTCTCATTTCACAGGGACAATCAAAATAACACTGGCTTCCCTGCAGACCTTGGGTGGTGGGAAAACACTTCATAAACTGTTAAGTGTACACATGAAAAGACCCATTATAACATGAACCCAGATCGTGAGCAGGAGATGAGGCAGTCCCCGGCCTGGTCCCCGCAGGGTCCCATACACATCTCCGAGGACATGGGTGCAAGGTGGAAACCCAATCCCTTAACCTTTGCAGTCAGGCAGCTGCTCCGAACAACCCCTGGCAGTGCTAATCTCCAACTCTCCTCCCACCATCGGGTCCAGCTGCCAGGCTGAGTCACACGCAGGCACATGACCTATGTGTGGGGCTAGTGTGAGGGTGGTGGTTGGGGGAGGGTGGTAAATGTGGCAAGAGGCAGTCACTCCCCCCTCAGTGGGAAATTTCCTGCCAGGGAAGGAGATCTAAGCCTGACCCTAGGACAGGACTCATGTGGCTGCCTGGGCTGTCTGGCAGAACTCCTCCTCCAGGAAGCCCACAGGATGTATGCACTCTGTGTGTGTGCGCGTGTGTGTGTGTGTTTGAGAGAGAGAGAGAGATGGAGAGAGAGAGTCACAGTGTATACAAAGGGATGATACCAAAAATAACTAAATATATTAAGCACTTACCACGTGCCAACTTCTATCCTAAGCACTTTGTAGATTAAATTCAGTGAATCTTCACTGATGCTGGTATCATCATCATCATCATCATCCCCACTTTCGGATGAGGAGACTGAGGCATAGAGCAGCTGATGAGTTCACCCAGGGTCATAGAGCCCAGATTCAGAGTCAGTCTGATTCTGTAACACCCATTCTCAACCTCTCAGCGACATGGAGTTTCATTCCTTAAAGGGGTTTTTCAGGCGTCACTTGGCCCAGTGCAGTGAGTGATGATGATGGAAACGCTGTCAACTTCTGTGCATACCTGGCTGCGCGACCCTGGGCAAGCCACTTACCTCCTGTCCTGCGCTTCACATTTCAGAGCCTCAGTTTCCTCGCCTGTAAATGAGGATCATCCACCTTTCAGAGCTGTTTTGGGGGTTAGTAATAAATAAGGCATTTAAAGTCCTCCACACAGGACCTTGTTGATACGATTATCATACCTGTTATTATCCAACACTGTTGAATGAGGTGTAAAAAACAGCTAGAAAACCTAGTCCTGGGCAAGAAGGAATCAAAATCTCTCCTTTCAGCAGTTTGTCCACATCATTCATCTGCACCACGTAACCTAAATACCTTACCTCTTTTTCCTGTCTCTGTCAACCCCTCTAAGAAAGCAAGATAGGGCAGAAAAGAAAATGCACAGATCTTGGTTGCGATTAAAACCACTCTTTTTCTTTTAAGAATCTTGATTTCTGCTGAGGGACTCTCACAGAAGAGAGACCCACCTTGGCACCAAGTCCAACGTGGTGGCAGAGGGACAGGTGAAATTTATCTTTCAAGGTCACTCCCACCTCTGCGTCCCTGCGAGACTAATCAATTGCACAATTATTTAGGGAGCATATATGCTGTTCCTGCTGAGGACGGGGACACAGCACTGAACAAGGCAGACAAAAATCCTTATCTCATGGAGCTCACATTCTGGGGGAGGAGACAGACAATAAACAAGTAAAGAAATCATTTAATGTCAAGTGTCAAGAAAAGCCATGAAGAAAAATGAAACAGAGTGAAGGGATGGAGAGTGATGGATGGGGCTGTTATTTTAAACAAGGTGATCAGGGAAGGCCTCTTGGAGACATTTGAGAGGACAGCTAATGAAGCGAGGGTAACTGGGGAAAGAGTATTCCAGGTTGAGAGCATGAACAGCATGTGCAAAGGCCCTGAGGCAGAGCCAAGGGAGAGCATGGCAGGGAATGAGTTTGGAGAGGCAGGCAAGGCCTTGCTTCTCTCTTCCTTTCTTCTCTGCCAAACTGGGTTGAGGACAGTGGCCTGCTGGCCCACTTCCATCCCAGAGTTGCTGGGAGATAATGCATGGGAAAGTGCTTTGGGAGGCTGAGCAGAGGCCAGTAGGAGTGTTATTAATGGATGTGCTAGATGAGGCCCATACCAGGGGCATGCTGGGACTGTGTGGTTTCTCCTCCCTCCTGGTGAATCCATGTTATATAAAATACCAGTGCTGGGAGAGCCCAAGTTTCAAACATTTCCACCCTCTCCTTCAAGGGATGAAAAATGTAGGGCCCAGAGAGGGGAGAACTGCCCCAGGTCACGTATCAAGTTCCTGCCAGAGCCCCAGTTTCCAAGATCCAGCTCAAGACTGTAACAAATATTAAACTATCCCGTTCCCAGATGACATGAGAGTAATAAAATCAATATTCTCTTCTCCTTAGGAAATTGTTACTTCCCCCAAGGCGAGAAGTGGGTAAGACTATTTGCTGATGGTTGGGCTGGGGGAAGTAACACTTTGCAAAGCAAATTAAATGTGTTAAATGAGCAGTTTCTCCCATAGAATAATCTCTTTGCTCTTAGCAAGTGACTTCTCAACTTCTTATTTGTGCTTTTCAAAACATTCCCCTAATTTTCTTAGGTCCTCACAGCCTATGCTGAGTAAGAGTCAGAGAAGAGGCTGGGCTCATTGTCCCCTTTCTGCAGATGTGGAAACTGAGGCCCAGAGTAGTGAAACAGCTCACCTGAGGCACATGGGCTCCACTTGGTGGAGCTGACATTCTCTCTAGGAGAAATGACTATAAACCAGTATAATATAACAAAATGAAAAAAATTTCAGAGGACACCAAGAGCTATGGATGAAATAAAACAGCGGGATTGGCAGGACTAATTTAGTGGTGGTCAGAGAAGAGCCCCAGGGGAGTTGACATATGAGCAGGGCGTGCGACTTGAGAAGCAACCAATCATACCCAGAGCCAGGCAGAAGGGGGTTCCAGGCCAAGAGGTAGCAAATGCAAAGCCCCTATGGCTGGTACCAGCTTGGTGTTGCAGCAACAGAAAGAAAAGTCCAGTGGGCCTGAAGCAGAGTAGATCAGGGAGAGAGTAGGAGCAATGGCATCAGAGAGGCAGGGGCAGGGGCCAGGCGTTGCAGGCCTTGCAGACCAAAGAATGTGCATTTACTCCTAAGGGCAGTGGCCACCAGTCGAGGCCTCTATGCATGGTGGTGGAGCTGGGCCTTAAAACCCAGAGCTCCTTCTTCAGAGCCAAGCCTCACTCTTCTGCAACTTTCTTTGTACTTCCTCTGCCAACCCTGGAAGTTCCTGGTTATACTCCCCTGTCACGTGACTCTGTCTTGCCCACCTTGGTCAAGTGACTCGCACTGCCCTGATTTCCCACAAACTCACTCAGCATCAACTGCCTGTCTCACACACCCAGGTGCATCTTCACCGCAGCTTCTCACGTTCACACTCTGTGGAAGCCTTGCACCAGCAGAAGAATTTGCATGTCCCCTAAAGCCCCGAAGCAGCAGAAATTGGGGATGGGGGAAAAGAGAGAAAGAACAGAGAAGTCCTTCACGAGTACCTGTGTCTGCAAACTAGATAGAAAGGCAGAGAGGACACGGGCCACACCTGGCTTGGGATGCTTATCAGCCCTGTCCTGGGGTTCAGGCTCCCAGGGGCCACAGCTGTCTCCTCCGGCTTCAACCCTGGTGTTAGGAGGTGGCAGACAGGACCCCACAGTGAGGCTGGCCCAAAATAGCCAAGCAGCAGGGGCAGCCTCTAGGCGTCCCTTGGGGGGGTCCTAATCCTCCCCCATCAAATCACCATCAGACCTCCAAAACCCTTCCTTGGTGTTATCTTTCTTTGATGTAGGCAGTGAAGTCTTCTTCATATTAATAATACTAGCTTACATTTATTGAGCACTTACTGTGTGATACTCACCATACTAAGTACTTTTCAATTTTAACTCACGTAAGCATCTATGTCAAATGGGAATAAAAGGATTCTTAGAAAACGTGGTGATTTTTATGAATTTGAGCAGGCCAGCTAAGTTGTGACAATAACAAAAACAAAACCAGTGAGCTTGTCTGCCAGCACTGCCTTAGTACAAATCCTGTTACCCATCCCCTAAACCCCATGAAATGCCCCATGAAGATCCTCCCATGTGACTATTCTAGAGCCATCCTTATGAAAGACCTTCCAGACACAAACCAAGAAGCCCCTGCCTCACCTCACACCCATTAGGATAGCTACTATCAAAAAAATTAATAAATAAAAAATAAAACACAGAAAATAACAAATATTGGCGAGGATGTGGAAAAATTGGAACCCTTATGCATCTCTGGAAGACGTGTAAAATGTGTGCAGCTGCTGTGGAAAACAGTATGGCAGTTCCTCAAAAAATTAAAAATAGAATTACCATATGATCTAGCAATTCCACTTCTGGGTATATACCCAAAAGGATTGAAAGCAAGGTCTTAAACAGATTTTTGTACACCAATATTCATAGCAGCATTGTTCATAATAACCAAAAGGTGGAAGCAGCCCAAGTGTGCATCCAAAGATGAGTGGGTAAACAAAGTGTGGCGTATATATGCAGAGAAATATATTCAGCCTTAAAAATGAAGGAAATTCTTTCTGTGAGGCAGTCAACACGTGAAAAAAAAATGAAGGAAATTCTGACACAGGCTACAACATGGATAAACCTCGAGGATGTTGTCCTGACTGAAATAAACCAGTCGCAAAAAGACAAATACTGTACAAGTGCACCCGTATGAGGTACGTAGAATAGTCAAACTCATAAAGACAGAAAGTAGAACGGTGCTCGCTGGGGCTGTAGGAGAGGAGGAACAGGAGTTAGTGTTTGATGGTATGGCCTTCTAGTGTTGCAAGATGAAAAGAGTTCAGAGTTGAACGGTGGTGAAGGTTGCACAACAAAGTGAATGTACTTAACGCTACTGACCTGTACACTTAAAAATGGTTAAGATGTTAAATGTTATGTTATGTGTATTTTGCCACAATTAAACATTTTTTAAAAATATATAAGAAAATAAAAGATGCCCCTGCCTCTTTGCTGGGGCCCAGAGAGGAAATTTCATTTTCTGAAGGGAAGGACAGGGTTTGGCTGCCCCCCGAGCAGCCCTGCAGCCACACCCAGCTCCCTCTGTGGATGTTAACAGTCCAGGGCAGGCTTGTGTGGCCTGAGAGAAGCCATCCCAGACTTTCAGCGATGCCCTTTGGCCCCAGAAGAGCATCATAGTGAAAGGAGGTTGAGAGAAATGGACTCAGAGGTCTAACACTGACTTTAGGGAACCTCGAACAATTCACTCTACCTCCTTAGGCCTCAGTTTCCCCATCTTTCCAAGTGAGGAGGTTGGACTTCAGAAGTTGCCCAGGAATCATATCTGGCCCTAAGCACGTCTTGTTGGGCCCTCACAAGATTTAAAAATCGGGATATGTCCCACTAGAAGGTCTGGCCACCCAGAGGCTATGTTTCTCCCAGGTCACCGTCGTCAGGAAGTACACCGTCGGGAGCTGTTGTCCTTGGATGGGGCCAGTGCTCCCCAGTTCCCCAAAGCCCCCCCACCCTTACCACAAGCCTGAACCTTCCCTGCCAGGGCCCTGTAGGCCGTTGAGTTTGCAAAGCCTGGACACAATGGCACTGGAGGGGCCAGCCTCTGGCTCCAGTGACACTTTGGCTAGGGTTTTGTGGGTGAAGATTTATTTTGAAATACAGCTCTGGAGTTTTCGATCATGGGACACACCGTCTCCGGGACCTTTCCTTTCTCAACCTCCACCCCTGAACTCTGCAGACCAGTTCCCCAAATAGGGGGACCCCACAAGAGGGTTTCAAAACCTCCAATGCCACCCCACAACTTGACTTCCAACCTCAATTTGCTGGGGTTCCCAGCGGGAAAGGAAGAACGTCTAAAGTGGACTCCATGCCTTGCTTGAGGGGCTTTCATACAATAACCTCCCTGCCACTCCCCGCAAAGCATATGGAAAATAAAAGCAAAAGCAAAAAACGCCCTCATTAAAGTCTTGTGATTCTTCACGACAAACCGAACAGGAGAAACAGGGACTGACACCATCATCCTCTTCCTCCTCCTCCTCCTCCTTGCCATAATTTGATACGAATAATGGATAACTTTTATTGAGCGTTTACTATGTACCAGGCTGTCTTCTAAGCACTTTGCATATTATTTCATTTAATACTCACAACAATCCAAGGAGGCAGGCATTATTATAACCCCACTTCGCAGAGGAGAAAACTGAGGCAGAGCCCACACGTTGGTGGTAAGAAGGCCTGGGATAGACTTCAGCTCTCTAATCTCCCATCATGTGGCCTTGAACCATCACTTCCTCTTTCCAGGAAGTGAAAAATTGTCTGTGAAATCTCCAAGTTGTACAAGGTGATCACTACAGTCTAAACAGTTTGTTATTCCTTGAACAAATTTCCTAAAAATCAAAGCATACATTAAAAGAATGAATTGGAAACTATACTGCTTGGGTAAGGTGTCTTTGTGTGTGTGTGTGTGTGTGTGTGTGTGTTTTAAAAGCCAATAGTGACACTTTTAAAACCAAGCCTATTTTTTTAAACAAATAAACTTCTTTTTAGAACAGTTTTAGGTTTACAGAAAAATTGAGGGAAAAGCACAGAGAATTCCCCTACACTTCTTCCTCCCTCCCCCAGTTTCCCCCATTATTAACATCTTGCATTAGTCGGTACATTTGTTACAATTGATGAGCCAATATTGATGAATTATTATTAACCAAAGCCATCGTTTACATTAGAGTTAATTCTCTGTGTTATACATTCCATGGGTTTTGACAAATGTATGACATGTATCCGCCATTGTAGTAACATGTAGAATAGTTTCACTGCCCTAAAAGTCCCCTGTGCTCCACCTGCTCATCCTTCCCTCCCTCCCCTCAAGCCCCTGGAAACCACAGATTTTTTACTATTTCTACAGTTTTGGTTTTTACGGAATGTCATATAGTTGGCGCCGTATGGTATGTAGCCTTTTCATATTGTCTTGTCTCACAAAGCAATATACCTTTAAGATTCCTCCATGTCTTCTCATGACTTGATAGCTTTTTTTTTAACCACTGAATAATATTCCATTGTCTGAATATACCATAGTTTGTCCATTCAACTACTGAAGGACATCTTGGTTGCTTCCAAGTTTTGGCAATTGTGGATAAGGGCTTATACATTTTTTATAATTTTTTTCTTCCTATTGCAAAAAGCAACGACATAGGATCACTGCAGATTGGGAAAACACAGACAAGCACAGAGAATGAAAATGACACGTTCCCCTCATTCATTCATTCATACATTCACTCATTCTTCCAGTGAATATTGATAAAGGATCTACTATATTCACGCACTGTGCTGGGGCAGGGACACCACTGGCAACAAAAGAGATGACATCTCTCCCCTCCTGGAGTTGGTATTCTGGACAGACAATACCCAAGTAAATAAATGAATCATATGAGTCATGAAACAACAGCTAATATTTATTGTGTATTTTTTTTGTGCCAAGCGTTGTTCCAAAAACTTTGTGTACATTAAGACAGTTAATCCTCACAAGCACACTGGGAAGGAGGCCTATCATTACATCAGATTTGCAGATGGGAAAACTGGGGTTCAGAGAGGCAAGATCACTAACCTAAGGTCACATAGCTCCTAAGTGGAGGAAGCAGAATTTGAACCCAGGTCATGGTGCTCCCGAGTCTGTGTACTTAACCACTGCTCTAAAACATGGGGCAATAATCTCAGACCGAGGGTTGGGGGCAGAGCCGGGCTGAACCCTGATCTTCAGTTTCCTATCCTCTTTGTGTTGGGCCCTTTGCCTTTCAAGGTTCTAAGAAGCCGAACTCCATTATTCTTTGTGGCATCTTCCAGTCTCTTAGCTGTGGTCCCTGGGGCCTGGGGGAAGGGCCTGGCCAGGGCTGTGGTGTGCAATTGGATCCCCTTTATTTTTAAGCTATTAAATCCCTGATGACAAATGCTGCTCTTCGGAGGAGCAGGCTGACCCGACCAAGAGAGCAGAGTGGCCGGGCATGGACAAGCCACACACCTCAGGCAATGTGTTTGACCAAAAGGCAGGGAGGGCCGGTTTTGCCCAACTCTGCTTCCTGCGGGATGGTTCAAATCTGCGGCAGAAAAAGCCAAAAGTTTATAAAACGATGTTGGTGAGGCTCTGGGGAAATAGGTACTCCCATGCACCGCTGGTGAGAAGGAGCTTCCAGAGCCACTTTGGAAAACAATTGACGTCAACTACCAAACTTTAAAGGAACACAGCCTTCGACCAGCAGTTTCAGGTCTAGTGCTTCATCCTACAGATATCCTGGCACACGTGTGAAATGACGTATGTGCAAGGCTACGCACTACAGCAGTTTGTAATGAAAGAACTGGAATGACCTCTTCCTTCTCCTACCCGCCCCATACAGGTCCCTGATTAAAGAAATAAGGTACATGCTTGCAAACAAATCCTACCCAGCTGTTCAAAAGAAGGCAGCTCTCCACGTACTGTAATTGAGCCTTCTTCAAGATAAATTGTCAAGGGGGAAAAAAGCAAAGTTCAGAACATTATATGCTGTCCTGGCTGTAACAAAAAGAGGTGGGCACAGGCTATGTCTGTAGCGGTGCTGAGTCATGAGAGAGGGCAAGGACCCCGGAGCTTGGCATCCCAGTTCTGGCCCTCCCTTGCTGTGCCATGAAGATCCAAGTACTCAACATCTCTGTGCTTCAGTTTCCTCTACCATAAAATTGGGCTTGTTGGGAAAATTAAATAAAGTTATCTACACAAGGGGTGCTGCTCAGTGCCTAGGACATAGGAAATGATCAATAAGGAATAGCCACCTAATAATAATTATTATTATCATTCTGCACAAACACACTGGAAGAAGGCACAAGAAAGTGGGTAACTTTCTGGCCAGTGAGAAGACTGGGAGATGGGACAGGGGTGACCAACTTCTCAGAGTAGTTGAGTGTTTTTTGAGCATTAAACTTCTTTTTTATTCCCCCCCCAACCCCCTAAACTTCTTTTTTTAACTTGTGCGTGTGTCCTATGTCTTTTAAAATGATATATAAAATAGGGAAGCAGGGAAAAATCAAAATGAGGAGCAGGGGAATGATTTCCAGGCGATTTTCCAGATGAATTTTCTGAGCTAACAGCAACCTGGGCCCTGTGGTTCAAGGCCTCGCTGCTCCGGGGCATGGCCTGGGAGACAGCTGGAAACGCAGGGCCTCGGCCCCAGCCCAGACCTGCTGAGCCAGAATCTGTATTAATAAGATGTCCAAGGAAGTTGCAGGCAGGTGCAAGTTTGAGCAGCACTAGTTTAAGGACTGCAGCCCTAGAGGCTGCCAAAGGCCAGAAGACAAGTTTTCCAGTGTTTCAGATGCAGGACTCAGCCTAGCAAAGGATGAAGGGAAGGAGGTGCCGCTCCCTTGGGGTGGGGGCGGGGAGGGGAGCCAACAGCAAGAATTAGGAACTGCTTGCTCTTTCTCTGCAAGAGGTTGTAGCATGCACGTGAGATCTGAGGCGTGTGGCTTTTAGCAGCTCCCCACTTAGGGTTTAAAATAACTTTCTGGTTGAAATTTTTAAAAAGGAAAGTAAGGAAGAAAGAAAAGGGAGACTCCCACTACAGCCCACACAGCCCCAACAAGAAAGGGAGACCTCTGCTCCCCAGCCCAGCTCCGAGCCCACTTCATCTGTCTTTGGAGAGAGTAACAGAGGAATCACGCAAGGAGAAATCGCGTGGGAGGTTCTTAGAGCTGAAGGGCCTCTGGGACAATCCACTTCAAGCTTCTCGTTTGACAGGTGGGGAAGTCAAGTCCCAGAGAGAGAAGGTGGTTTGTCCACGGCCACCCAGCACGTTAGGGGCAGAAGCAGCTCAGGAATCATAGAGGTAGGAGAGACCTTGAAAGCACCCGCTCCAGAGTCACAAACTTGAGGAGCCACACGGGGAATGCCTACAAGAGACGCAGATTCCATCTCCACTGGCCACGGAGCAGGCACCTGAGCCATGCTGAGCTGATGAGAATCCATTCTAGAACTTCTGTGGGTACAGGGAGCCTGCCATCTTTGCATCTACCCACGGATGTAGAGCCTGCCACTTTTTAAAATCAAGTGTGGTAAAATACACATAACCTAAAATTTACAATCTTAACCATTTTTAAATATATCATTCAGTAGTGTTAAGTACATCCACCTTGTTGTGCAATGAACCTGCCACTTTTGATAGAGACACAAGTATGAGCAGTGTTTCAGTTTTCTCTTAGCACTAATCTAAAAATAACAACAGCAAGCAAATGATAAACAGCAACAGACACTGGGTTTCGGGGTCAGAGAGACAAGAGGAAGTAGTGGGGACTGCGGCAAACTGCAGAGCCTGAACCCCTTTCTAGGAGACAGCCACTATCCACTATCAGCTCCAGCCCACTTTTGTCTGCAGGAATGCTAGATCACCTATACATGAAAACCCTGATTTTTTTTAAACTTTTCTTTTCCAAATTCAAAATTCAAAACATTTTGCAAAGGTAAACAGAAAAAGTCTCCCTCCCACTCTGCTTCCCCGCTCTCATAGGTAACCACAGTTATTGATTTCTTGTGAATACTCTAAGTGTCCTTATAACTATACGAATAGTAACATAAACGCACATTTTTTTGTTTTCCTCCTTTTACATAAAAGAGAGCATAATAAACACATTGTTTTACATCTTGCTTTTTTATTTAATAATACCCTAGAGAACTTTCCTTATCAGTGCATTGACAGTGTCCTCATTATTTTTACAGCTGCACAGCGTATTCCATTGTATGGATGACCCATATTTGATTTAACCCATCCCCTACTGACGGGCATTTGGACTGTTTTCCCAAACTATTGCATTACAAACAATGCTGGCTGAATAAAGTGCTACATATATAATTTTTCACATGTGCAAGTGTATCTGTAGCTAAATTCCCAAAAGTAGAATTTCTGTATGTGCATTTTTATTTTATTTATTTATTTATTTACTTTTTGAAACAGGGTCTCACTCTGTCGCCCTGGCTAGAGTGCAGTGGCTTCATTGTAGCTCACTGCAACCTCAAACTCCTGGGCTCAAGCAATCCTCCTATCTCACCCTCCCAAATAGCTGGGACCACAGGCGTGTGCCATCTTGCCTGGCCTGTTTGTGCATTTTTAATATTTAAGGACTTCGCCTACTTGTCCCCGCATAGTGGGTGTACCAAGATCCATTCCCACAGCCATGTATGAGTGACTATTTTTTCCACAATTAAACCCCTTATTGTTTTAATACTGACAAATAAACTAAAACAAAACAAAATAAAAACAATGTGCCATACAAACAAACATGCCAGTAGGCCACATCGAGCCAGGATGCCCCAGCTTTACCAACTCTAACCCTTCAGAGCCCAGAAATGTTGAGTGACTTGCCTGGCATTGCACAGCAACTGAACTACAGAGTCAGAACCTGAATCCTGACTAATTTCTTTTGGCTGTGCCTGATTCACCTCCCAGCTGACTACCAACTTGGGGGATTCCTCGACTTTAGCAGTGAGAAACTGTGGCTTCGGTGAAGTCACCTGGAGCCTTTGTTGTTCAAGGAGTTGAAAAAGTCCAAGCTTATCTGCAGTTGGTAACCAGGGATGGGGCTGCCCTTACATCCAACAAGCACCCTCCTCTCAGATGTAGCAGTCAGCTTTGGCTGTGTAACAACCAACCACAAAAATCATATTTACTTCTGTTCTTTCATCCAAAAACCTTTCACCAACAGCTTGAGGAAGCCCCTTATTGCAGAACTGAGTCTGCAACGAAAACCCAGCTTTGGATCCACACAGACCTGAACCTCAATCCTGGCTCAACCTCCTGCGAGCTGTATGATTATGGATAATTTACTTGTCCCTTCTAAGTTTCAGTTTTCTCAACTATAATGTAGGGATAATAACAGTCTCCACTTTGAATTGTACTTGGTAACCACAGTGGACACAAAATATATAGCTTTAAACATTAGAGTCGGGTCCAGTTCACCAAATGCTTAGGCTGTGAAAGGCTCGAAGCAGAGAGAAGATCTGGAGCCCTCTCTCAATTGTATGCCTCCTCGTCTTAACTTCATTTAGTCGAGACCAGGGGCAGAATCGTCCATATTCATTAAATCATGGTTGGTTTTTTTTCATTGAGCACATGGACTTGGATATATGTAAGCTGAATACACATGTAAAGCTATTCCTGTATATCTGTTGTCTTTATGCAACTAGATTATAAGCTCCTTAAAAGAAGGACTGTCTTTGAGTTGGCAAGACAGGCTTGGGAACAACTAAATATTGCATAAGATAGAACAAAATAAGCAGTGGGTGCATGGTGCCATAAGGAAGGGCAACCCATTCCAACTGGGGCCTGGAAGTGTTTCGGGAAGCTCCTGAGCCAGCCCTTTCACAGGAGGGTGAGGGGATGGAAGAGGAACCAGGTTTTATTGAACAGTGATTTGCTTGGCACTCTGTTTCCTGATTTTTTTTAGTTAATTTTTTTTTCTTTTTTAAAAATAACACCATGTATCAGTCAGCTTTCGCTACATAACAAAGCCTCATTTATTTCTGGCTCATGCATCTGTGGATTTTCTGGGGAGACGCTGTTGGTCTCATGATCTCCGCTGGGCCTCTGAGCAGGGGGTTCGGTTCAGATCCGCCCCGTGAAAGAATGAGATCTGCCTCATTCTCTGGGACGCGTGGGCTACCCAGGGCACATTCTCAGCATGGTGAAAGGCAGGGGGCACAAGGGAACTAGCCCAACCCCACCAGTACATTTCAAGCCTTTGTCTATAACATGTTCACTAATATCTCACTGGCCAAAGCAAGTCCACAGCCAAGGCCAAAGACAAGAGATGGAGAAGTACGTTCCTTCCAGGGAAGAGGAAGAGGAGAGGGTAAATGTTTGCTCTATAACAATCTGATCTAATCTACCGCAGCAAGTAAAACATGAATGCAGTATCGTTAAAAATTTAAACAAGAAAGTATAAAGGAAGCATAACAAGAGAGGAAAATACTTTACCACCCGCCCCATCCCACACTCCTCCTCCGACCCCAGAGGTAACCCCTTGTCAGTTTGGGACGAGTCCTGTCACACTTTTCCCAGGCTTTCACACACACGCACACGCACAGAGTTTTATTTTATACTATGAGATTGTTCTACATGTATTTTCACCTGACAAATACAAGTATCTAGTCATTTAATTATTATATGAACTCTATGACCAGGCTTTTGGGGTCTCCATTTTATAAACGAGGAATCTGGGGTTAAGACGCTTACTCAGGATCACCCACATCTTGAATAGCTGAACGAGAATTTGAACTCAGGACTTTCCAACATTTCTTTCAATCACAGTGAAGCTGCCTCCAAAATTTCTTTCAATTACAGTGAAGCTACCACCAAACCTGTTGTTATCCGCCCCCTACGCTCATCCTATGGGACCACAGAGAAGGAGAGCTGTATGTGCATGTGCGTGTGCGTGTGCAGATGCGTGTGTTTGTGTGTGTATGTGTATAGGTGGTGGGTGGTGGCACGCGTGTGTTATGACCAGAGTTGTGTTAGGGGCTTTGGGAGACATGATGTAGAGGAGGAAAGATCCTCACCCTCATGTCATTTAACATTAAGCCAAAGAAACCAGGAGAGCCTCTCCTGAGGCAGTTTAATAACATGGCTGGATGTGTGGGTTGGGCACCGACAGGAAGTTTTATTATTTGTCTGTCTTAAAGCTGACCACTGAAGGGGAGCTCAGCCAGGGGCTAGTATCCCTGCTGGGGCTTTGAGGAAGACTTAGCCACATTCCCAGAAAATGGGTGAGATTTGGAGAAAGGAGAAAGAACATATTCGGGGATGGACTGGGTTTGGAAGGCATCACACAGTGACAGGTAAGCTGAATGAATAGACTGTTACTCAACAAAGCTGGGAGGAAGGGCAGGACAGGTGGAAGGCACAGGAAAGGCAAAGGTGGGGTGTTGGGTGTGTGCCCAGCTGGTGCAAAGAGCAGACTGGGAAGGGTCTGCTCTCTGGCTCCTGGAGGAGAGGGGCACAAGGGAGTGCTGGGCAGTTCACCTGGGATTGGTTGTGCAGAGCCTCTGACACCAGACATAGGAACTGGGGAGCAGCAGGATCAGACGGTTGGTAATAACACGGCAGACTCACCTCCTGTGCTTTTTCACCCCAAGGGACTAGAGCCAGTCATTTGAGGCCCTTCCCCCTCTCCCTCTACACAAAGACACACCTTTTGGGGAGGTCGGGTGGCAGATGGGGGTGACAGATCCTGTAATCCTATCCCCAATCCTGGGGTCAAGAAGCCCTTTCCCCAGCAGGCTCCAGCCCAAGCCTGCTGTTAAGACTGAGGTTGGAAAACTGTTTTTCTTATCCACCTGGCCTCAGGTGGGCAGGATAAAAGCCAACCAGAGTCCTCCGGAGACAGTTCTGGCTATGGGATCAGCCCTTTAGAGGACACAAATGAAACCCAATGCAACATAAAAGATGGCAGAAGGTGGCCAAGTGCTTATCTTATCAAGCAAACTCCTACTTGGAACCACAGAAAGAGAATAGAGCTTTTCTTATTTCCTCTCTTTTACTTCCTGGTTAATTGCCAGCCAGGGGTCTGTGGGGTGGGGGATTGTTGTGAGTGGCTCTTGGACTTGTAATCTGGCCTGGGAGGCAGGCAGTTTCCCAGTCACCCTGGATTTTTGACGTTTTCTTGTTGGAAATCACATCCTCAAGCAAACTGTTGAGCACTGTTCAGGGAGCACTCCCCAGATAGTTCCATAATGGACTAAATGCTCTTGGGAGGGACAGAAAAGGTAAAAGACTGTCTTTGCTCAAAAGATGTCTGTAATCTAGACTCTTACTAAGTGGTGGCTCTTGGTGGCGAGATATCTTAGCAACACCAGTAGAAAGAGTTTCTTTTCTCACAATGGTTTCCGCAGAAGTGCTTGGACTGGCCCTAGCTGGGTCAGCATGGATCACATGCCCATCCCTGATACGATGACTGGCCAGGGAAATGGAATAGGCTGATTGGCCAGGTCTGGGTCCCATGTCTGTTTCTTATTTGTTACATGAATAAATATGAAAGATTAGAGACAGCAATATCATATTTTATATTTGAACAACAGAGCAGCTAGAGTGATCCTTTCTAAAACCGACATCAAATCATTTCACATCTCTGCTCTGAACCTCCCTCAGAGCAAAAGCCCAGGTTGTTACAATGGCCCACAAGGCCCTGCACGATCTACACCCCCACCCCAAACCCGGTTACTCACTGAGCCCATCTCCCCCTTGCTCATTCTGTTTAGCCAGGCTGTTCTCCTTGAGGATCCACAATTACACATGCAGTAGCCTCAGTTTCTTTGCTAATAAAATGGGGACACATAGTAGACATATTTTGCCTGCCCAGCAGTCCTCTTTTTCTGGCAACTCAATGGCACCCTCCCTACCACCCCCCTCCAGCCCCCCGTGTGTTTCAGGAAGTGTTGCCCCATCCCAGATCCAGAGATGGACGTGTGACCCTGGCCTGGCCAATCAGGGCATCCAGCACCATCCAGACCCACTCGCAGTGTTTGGTTCAGAGACAAACATGCGACCCAAGTCAATCCTATGAGATTCAATCCTGACCTCTCATTGGGATTATTAGAAATAAAAAGCTCTCTTTATGCTGATGTTGTTAGAAGGATAATGTAAACCTTGAACCTCCAGAGCATGAGGCAGGAAGAGGAAAATTGAGCTCTGGTGATATCTTTGAGCCCCTGGATTCAGCCGTGCCAGAATCCCACTGGACTTTTCAGTTACATGTATTAGTAGGTTCCCTTCCTTGCTCAAGCCAATGCGAGTTGGGTTTCAGTCACTTGTAAGCAGAGACCACGTTGAAGGGCTGTTATTGAAAGGGTTAAATGAGATGGTGAATTATAAAGTGCTTAGTACAATAAGTGCTCCAAAAAAAGGAAGTCATTATTATTAATATTTTATGATTCATCTTCCACACATGCATTTAAATCTGTTTTCACTTTTAAAAATTTTACTTAAGAAAAAAATGTTTAAAGTTACATATAATCAGGGCTAATATTCATTTGGTACCAGTGTAGCCATACAGGTTATTTCAATACTGAAATATTTCCATAATGGTTGATAAATAGCACCATTCCTAATCTCTTACAGGCTCCCTGGCTGTCCAGATGCACCCAACCCCCTCTCTTGGAACTCTTCAGCTTATCCTACAATTAAGCACCTAAAGGGTTAACACCAGGCCCACCAGGGCCTCCTGTACTGATGACTAAGGCCTTGTCCACCCTACATATTTTTAATATCGCCTCTGGGTATGTCTGTCACCTCTTCAATATGCCTACATTAAATGGAAACACTAAATTATCAACAGCCCTATGAAATAAGAACTTCACCCCACCCCCAATCACTAATCATTGATAACTGTGTAACCTCTTCTGGTAAAGATACCAGAGACATAATTTTGCACAGTGGTTACGAAGCAGGCACGGGCACAAGGCCAATTCCTATCTCTTTCCCTGCCTGTTGCCTATAAAGCCCCTGCCCTTATTTCCACATCATGGTCTTATTTGTCATTCACAGCGGCAATCTGATATTCCTTTGTTTTAACACACTATGGCTGGCCTAACCCTTCCTCCACGGTGGGACATATGGTCTATTTTTGTTCAGCTTTTCAAATGTTGCAAACTCGCTGTGTCGGAAATTGAATTTCCATGTGGTGCCCATCTTTCTGGTAATAAGCAACGGATTTCCTTCCTGATTCAAACTTCACTTTTGTGAATCACAAGACACAGTTTAGCTTTTTGTCTGTGTTTTGTTGTTGCTCTTTGAAATAAGAATCCATGTGCTCGATTATGTAATGCTGCTTTCATAAATTATTTAATTTGACTTTAAGTCCATAAAGGATTTAAAGTCTTTATAAAAATATATACACATTGAAATCAATACATGAAGGAAATCAGGGAGAAGGGAAAATAAGGAGTAGTATATCTGATTGGTATTGTGTTCAGCTGCGGTAAGAGAGATCAGCAATAGCAGCAGCTAATAAACACCACGGATGTTTATCTTTCTCTTACACAAATGAAATCTGGAAAGAGGAAGTACAGGGCTGGTGTGGTAGCTCCACAAAATTGAGGATACAGGCTTCTTCTAGCATCCTGTTTTATTGTCCTTAGAAGGTGGCTTCCATCCTCAAGGCTACCTCATTCTTCAAGATGACTGCAAGAGCTCCAGCTATTGCAGCCACATTTCAGGCAGCAAGAAGAAGAAAGGGAGAAAACCCTGTAATCCCACCTTTCTTTAAGGAGCTTCGTGGAAGTTCAGACTTCCAAAACTGCAGCTTACGTATCATTGGCCAGGATTTAGTCCTAACATTAAAGGAGGCTGAGAAATGTAATCTTTTAGCTGTGCACAATGCCACTCTAAATAAAATCAGGGCTTGGTTACTAGGAAGGAAGGGAGAATGGATAATGGGTAGGCCAGTAGTAATCTCTGGTACAAGTAAGAAAATGAAATAAAGCCAGGAGTTCAGCTGGTTCACAAACTGCCTACTATAAGGACCTTAAGGTGTCTGGCTACCAACTCGTCTCTGAGCATTGTGGTGATGATAGCAGAAAGGCAATCCATGACCAAATACAAAGTGTATTCTAAGCAACGAAAGCAAACCCATTGCTAGGGGAAAAAAACTCATCTTTTCCCAACATGGAGATTAAAAAGAAAGTCCACCCACAGATCTTCATGAGAAAGACATGGGACATGGTGGATGATATCCTCACAATATTTCTGCAATAATGAAACAACATGATTCTGGGATTTGCTTCAAAAATTCAGCATCGGGGAGTGGATGGGAGTATATCTAAAACCAGATCAGCCATGAGTTGATAATTGTTGAACAGGATGCTGGAGACTTGGGAGTTTGTTATACATTTCCCTTTACTTTGGTGTATATTTAAAATTTTTCCATAATAAAAAAAAAGAATTTAAACTCAGCAATAAAGCCTTTCCTATAATTGCTTTTTAGAAACATTCCCTTTAATAAACTTGCTTTTTAAGTTCAATTGACAGGTAGTTTCTATCATACCTACTCCCTCATATTTTTGGCCTTTTTATCTACTTTCCTTACTTCATAACTTATTTCTAACAGCTTTATTGAGATATAATTTATTATATATACTATACAATTCATCCTTTTTTTTTTTTGAGACAAGGTCTCACTCTGTCACCCAGGCTAGAGTACAGTGGCATCATCATAGCTCACTGCAACCTCAAACTCCTGGGCTCAAGCGATCCTCCTGCCTCAGCCTCCCAGAGCACTAGGATTACAGGCGTGAGCCACCACGCCCAGCCTGCCATGGGAATTTTTTAATGCCCTTTATCAGGTTGAAGAGTTCCCTTCTATTCCTAGTTTCTTTAGTGTTTTTGATCATGAAAAGGCATCAGATTTTGTTGAATGCTTTTTCTGTACCTATTGAGATATTTGTGTGGTTTTAATCTTTTATTCTTTTGATATGGTTTATTACATTAATTGATTTCTGGATGTTAAGTCAATCTTGTATTCCTGGGATAAATTCCTGGTGTGCAATCCTTTTTATATGTTTCTGGATTCGATTTGCTAATATTTTGTTGAGGATATTTGCATCTATATTCATAAGGATATCAGTCTATGGTTTTCTATTCTTGTGATGTCTTTGTCTGACTTTGGTATCAGTGTAAGATTGGACTCAGAACGAGTTGAGAAATGTTCCTTCCTCTTCTAATTTTTGGAGGAGTTTGTGAGGAGTTGGTATTAATTCTTCCTAGAATGTTTGGTAGAATTCACCAGGTGAGCCGCCTGAGCCTGGGCTTTCCTTTGTGGAAACTGCTTTGAGTGCTGATTCAGTCCCTTTACTTGTTAGAGATCCATTCAGATCTTCTATTTCTCCTTGAGTCAGTTTTTTTAGTTAATGTCTTTCTAGGAATTTTTCCGTTTCATCTAAGTCATCTAATTTTTTGGCATACAGTCGTCCATAGCATTCCTTGACAAACCTGTTTGTTTCTGTATGGTCAATAGTGATGTCCCATTTTTCATTCCTGGTTCTAATAATTCGAGTCTTCTCTCTTTGTCTGTTGATCAGTGTAGCTAAAGATCAATGTCGTTGATGTTTTCAAAGAACCAACCTTTGGCTTCATCGATTTTCTCTACTGTTTTTCTTTCTCTCCTTCATTCATTTCTGTTCTGATATTTACTTCTCTCCTTCTGCCTGCCCTAAAGTTAATCCATAATATTTTAAAAGCAGTGTTTTCTAAATTATTTTCCACAGGACTAGGGATATCATTTGGAACATGAGTAAGGATTTCTCTGATCCAATAGCTTTAGGAAACACTAAACTTAATCATAGCAAATAGTTTCATTTTGCTTTTTTAACTGTGCACCTTCTTAGAACCTTTGCTATTTTCACAAATATTGTGAATTTCTAGAAGCAAACTTAGGTATGCAGCATTTTCAAAAGTTACTCGATAAGGAAACTAATTTTTCTTTTGTAAAGTAACTTTGGATTCAGGGATTTTGTGAAGCCCTGCTCTGAAGTTTTACCCTGCACAAAGATTTTATGTGGTTAAGATGTACAGTGACCAAATAATTTATCATCCAAACCAGCACACATGTAAGATTGACAAGGGTAGCTATTAAAAACTATGCTGAAACAACATATGTAAAACCCAACTATCCTGGGTTTTAAACCTGGACAGTGGCCACACTATAAGAAGCCAGATCATCTGTGTTGGACTCCCGGGTCCTTTATACCCAGCTGTATGACCTCAGGCAAATTACTTAACCTCTCTCTGCTTTTGTTATCTGATCTATAAAATGGGGA
This sequence comes from Daubentonia madagascariensis, assembly GCA_023783475.1. NCBI lineage: Eukaryota > Metazoa > Chordata > Mammalia > Primates > Daubentoniidae > Daubentonia > Daubentonia madagascariensis. The sequence continues at coordinate 11,437,497 of JAKFHU010001640.1, read as the reverse complement.
TAATTATAGTAGTATCTCCTTTAGAGATGTTTGCAGAGTAAATGAGTTAACAAACAGCATAATAAGGAGTCTGATATTAGCCAGTATCATCATCACCACCATCCTATCACCAACGTCATCACCACTACCACATGTTATTTGGACCTAACAGCCCTGGTAGGGACGTTGTCTTGTTTCCTAAAATAGTGTGTGTGGCACATTGCAGGTGCTTAATAAATATTTCTTGAATAAGTACATGCCAATGAATAAATAAATGAACTGGTGAAGAAGATACGAGTGCAGTAGAGCTTTAGTTTAAGAGTGGAAGGTGACACTACTAAATGCTGACAAGGAGGTGGAGCAACAGGAACTTCAATTCATTGCTGGTGGGAATGTAAAATGGCACAGCCACATTGGAAGACAGATTGGCAGTTTCTTACAAAGCTAAACATATTCTTACCATATGATTCAGCCATCACATTCTTCGGTATTTACTCAAATGAAGTGAAAACTTATGTCCACACAAAAACCTATACACAATGTTTATAGCAGCTATATTCATAATTGCGGAAAACTTGGAAGCAACCAAGAAGTCCTCCAGTAGGTGAATGGATAAACTATGGTGCATCCAAACAATGAAATATTATTCATCACTTAAAAAAAAAGAGATATCAAGCCATGAAAAGCCATGGAGGAAATGTAAATGCATATTACTAAGCGAAAGAAGTCTTTCAGTCTGAAAATCTACATACTGTGTGATTCCAACTTTATGACATTCTGGAAAAGGCAAAACTACGGAGACAGTGAAAAGATTAGTAGTTTCCAGGGGTTAGGGGAGAGGGAGAGAGGAAGAGGTAGAACACAGATGATTTTAAGGCAGTGGAACTATTCTGTGCGATACCATAATGGTAGATACATGCCATTATACATTTGTTAAAACCCATAGAGTGTACAATACCAAGAGTTTGGGAGATAATGACATGTCAATGTAGGTTCATCAGTTGTAATAAATATGCCACTGTGCTGCAAGATGTTGGTAATAAGGGAAGTTGTGCATGTACAGGAACAGGAGGAATGTGGGACATTTTTGTACTGTCCGCACAATTTTGCTGTGAACTTAAAACTGCTCTTAAAGTTTATTAATTTAAAAAAAAAAGGGAGTAGAAGAAATTCCCAAAGCTGCCATGGTAAGGCCAGTCGCATGGTGGGGCTCTGATGTGCCCCAGACACTGGCCATCAAGAGACTGGGCCTCTCACTTCCTTCCCCTGGCAGCAGGCCCCTTGCACAGCCCAAACTGAGCACAGCAGCCTCATCCATCCCCATGCACTGACCCGGGCTGCGCAACGCCCAGAACCCACCATGAGTGAGCCAAACGTGCCCTGAGCCACTGCTCAGCTGGGTCTGGCCACCCAGCAGCACTTACCAAACTCTCTGACTCCATGTGTGCCCAGAAGGGACCTGATCTCCCCAGGCCTTGCTGTGGCACTTTCCAGGGAAGTACCCAGAAGTTAGACCCAGACAAAATCAGTTCCCAAAGGAGCAAAGGGGCTCAGCCTCACAAGTAAGTAAGAGACACAAATAGGAGCAAACATTTATACAGCACTAGCCACGTGTCTGGCACTCTTCTGAGGTCTTACAAACATAAAATCATTTAATTTTCACCACAATCCCATGAGGTAGGTACTATTATTATCCCCATTTTACGGATGAGGAAACTGAGGCACAGAAAGTCAGTAGCCAAAAAGCCAATCAGTCAGTCTGTTAAGACGTCCGAGCTGGGCTGTGAATCCAGGCAGGCTGGCTCCACGGCCCATGCTCTTGATCACTCTGTTGGTCTCCTCCCATGTGCACTGCATTTTACAGTTTGAAAAATGCCTTTAGGTATATAGTATCTCATGTAAGCCTCACAACAACCATTTGAGGTAGGACAGGTATGACTGTCCCTATAAGGAACAGCAGTGAGAGAACAGCAAACGAGGAAGCTGAAGGTAGGCGATTGGCCCACAGTCACATGATAAACAGCATAGGCGCCAGAGGCAGGTGGCTGGGTTCAAACCCCAGCTCCATTAATAACCATTCACATGACATTGAACAAGTTAATAAATACCCCTGTGCCTCAGTTTCTCCGTCTTTCTTAGAGTTCTTACAAAAATTAAGCAAGTCAATACATTGAAAGCACTTTAATATTTAAAGTCTTTATTTAAATTGTTGGCATTTTGTTCATTATGGATTTTTTGTGTTCATTTCAACTTCTGTAAGTACTGCATTACAAATATTATTTTTCTTTATTCCCAAGTTTTTTGGTGCCCCCTTAAACTTTTCCTGGCATGCCTCACTCTAGTCCTGGCCCTGCTTTGCACAGCAGAAGCCTTTAATACACATTAGCTATTGCTGTCCTAACGTTTGTTGAATGCTAGCCATGTGCCAGGAATTGCTGTTAAAAGCTGTATAAATACATATCACCTCAACAACTACAAGAAGAAAAATCAGAAACTAAGTTGAAAGCAAGTGACAGGATGGGAAAAAATATCTGTAGTTTATACGGGCAAAAGATTAGTACCCAAAATATATAAAGAACTCCTACGGATTCCTCATTTACGAGACAACATGCCCGATACCACAGCAGGCAAAGAATAGAAATGAGCAGTTCACCAAAGAGGAAAAGTCGACAAACACGTGGAAACCTCAGCCTTACTGGTTATGAAATACACGCTTTGAAGTTTGATGTTGGCAAGGGTGTAAGGAAACAGGATTATGAACTGATTAGACACTTATACAGCCTTTTTGGAGGGAAATTTGGCACATCTATTAAATTAAAATTGCACGCACCCTCTGGCTGAGCAATTCTACATCTCGTCTACCCCAGAGAAACATGTACACATGTGCCTAAGGATGTTCTTCATGACTTTGCTCATAATGGCAGTAAATTGGAAACACCCTAAATGCCCCTCAAAAAAGGAACTGATCAATAAACTGTAGTATAGCCATGCTACAAAGTACAAGTGGCAAGTTTGGCTTTATTAAAAGGTAGATCTATGCTACTAATTTGGGGGTGGGAAAGCAAGTTGTAGAGCTGTATGAACAATGTGTTGCCACTTGTGCTTGCAAAAACAACCAGGAAAAAAAAATAGTACTGAAGAAGTTCTCATCGGCTGACTGTCCAATAGCCACTGCTCTCTTCTTTGCTAACCATTTCCAGACTTGTTTGGGCAGCGCTGTGCCCAGTGCCAGGGAAGGAACCACCTTTGGTCTCAGCCAGCCATGGCAGTCTCATTCCTGTCGGGGAGCCCGGGTCCGTAGCAGCATCCCCTCTGCTTAGCCCTGGTCCACAGAGGCCAGCCACCCACCCCTGAAACTGTCACCCACACATCTCTTACGTGTTTGGTAAATGGAGCGTCCTCTGGCCCCTTGGGCAGAATGGACTTGCCAGATGGGTTTTCCACCTTACACAGTGTATTCACTCTTGCATGCCCACCTCTCTGGGTCTTTGCTCTCTTCCTCCATGGTCTGCAGGGGCAGTTCTGGCATTTCTATCCCACTTGGTCTGGGCCAACATTTTTCTAAGCTGCCCTCCTAGGAGCCTGTGAACATCACCTTCTCGGGAAACGCCAGGGTGTTAAAGCCTGTATCCCGGAAGAGTGCTCCCAAACAATGAACTCTCCCTTGTCCACCATCATGTTTCCTCCCTGCACCCCCACGCCTCGATCCAGCACTCTCTGGACCCAGTCCCCCTGTATTCTCTTGGCTCCTGTCGGCACCTATGAAACCGATTCTGCAGCCTCTTCAGTGCGAATCCCCCACCTCTCCTAGCACCTGGAACATCCCCATCAGGCCGTGGTGGGGATTTGACTCTCACTGTTGGTCTGGTAGCCAACCATGGAGGTGGGGGTGGGTCTTGTTTGTTGGTTCTCCACCTTCTGGAAGTGTTCAAGAGAGATTGGAAGGGTCCTTGGCAAGATGGTGCTGACTTCAGCCTCTGGAATCACACAGCACTGGGTTCGAGTCCCACCTAAGCACTTCCTGGTTGTGTAACTCTGGGAAATCACTTAATCTCTGTGATCCTCCATCTCCACCTCTGTAAAGAGCAGGGAATAACTGCACTGGCCTTGCAGCATTGTTGCAAAGATAAAATGAGATGGCATCTTCAAAGCTCCCCACAGAGGGCCTGGCCAGCTGGGCTAAGCTACTCAAATGGGCCCTTCCAAACTTGAGATTCTATAAATAGGAAGAAATGCTTCCCAGAAACCAGTGGGGGAATTAAAAGCAGTACCCGGAGTTGGGTGAGGGGAAGAAGGGACTTGAAGGGGAAAAGGAAACACAAGCTTTGTTCAGCAGCAGCTGTGGACTGTGCCTGGGGCTCTCTCCAGGGAGGGCACTTGCACACTTGCACCAAGCACCTCCCCTGGAAAACAAGGCACTGGCATGCACAGCAGTGCCAGGCACTGGGAAGGACATGGTCTAGGGCATGGACAGACCTTGGCTGGCTCCAGCCCTTATGAACCCTGGGCTTGAGACAAGTCTCTAAAGCAGAGCTTCTCAACCATGGCACTATTGACATTTAGAGTCAGATAACTCTTTGTGGTGGGGCGCTGTCCCAGGTATTGGAGAACATGTAGCAGCATACCCAGTCTCCACCCACTAGATGCCAGTATCATGCCCTCTCCAAGTGGTGACAACCAAAAATGTCCCCAGGAGGGCAAAATTGTCCCCAGATGAGAACCATGGCTCTATATCTAATTAAGCCTCCTTGGTCAAACTGGGATGATAATGATAGTAACACTGCCTTGTACGGTGGCTGTGAGGATTGTCAACCTGTTTTTTTATTTTTTATTTTTTAGAGACAGGGTCTCGCTCTGTCACCCAGGCTGGAGTGCCGTGGTGCAATCATAGATCACTGTAACCTCAAACTCCTGGGCTCAAGTGAGTGATCCTCTCACCTCATCCTCCTGAGTAGCGAGTAGCTAGGACTACTGGTGTGTGCCACCATGCCTGGCTAATTTTTTTTCTTTTCTTTTTTCTTTTTTCCTGTAGAGACAGGGTCTCACTATGTTGCCCAGGCTGTTCCTGAACTCTTGGTCTCAAGCAATCCTCCCATATCAGCCTCCCAAAGTGCTGGGATTACAGACTTGAACCACCATGACCGGTCAGGATTGTCATTCTTGAGAGCTCGTTTGGAGGTTTTAGCAGCGAAGTGCAGCTACTCGTATACCCTTGACCGAAGAATAGTCCTGCTCTATCGGGGAAGGTCATCATCTTCAATCAAGCACGCAGCTGCGGGAGGGATGCACATGGAGCAGTGAGGGAGGAAGGGGACACCTGCCTAGCCAGCCAGATCAGCCCAAATCAACCCTGGCGATCAATGGGGTGACAGATGTCACAGCCAGATCACCCTTACATTCAGGATTGTAATTCTTTATAGCACATTTATTGAGCACTTACTATGTGCCAATGCTGTGCTGATGCTTTGCATGTATCAGCTCATCTACTCCCATAGCCCATCCTGCTGGGCACTGCTGTCCTTATCCTCCCTACACAGATGAAGAAATTGTAAACAGCTCTCTTTTCTTCAAATTCAAATTCAACCAACACCTCCCAAGTGCCCACTATGTGCCAGGTTCAGGGAGGGATTGCAGCACATACATAATCTCACTGGTTTCTGGGAGGATTTGGCCAATGGGAGCCACTAGCAGGAGACTGCAGGGCGTTTTCCAGGGCATTTCTCTCTGTGCTTCAGATGGCATCTTCAGCAGCTGCTCTGTGTCATCTGCAGCTCCAGATCCCGCTGTGGCCCTGGCTGTGGCTGGGCAGGCACATGGAGATTCTGGCTTCGTCCAGGTGGCCCCAGGTTCTGCTTCTCCCCCCAAAGCTGGCAGCATCTCCCTGCTATGGTTTCTCACCGGGTCGCCTCACCTACCGTCTGGCTTCTCACCTCTTCTCTTGCCCATGTAACCAATTCCCTGTGTTATAGTCCCTCAGACGGAATACCTAGCGGGGTTTCTGCTTCTCTGATTGGACTCTGACAGCTGCATACAGGATCTGGCTCGCTAGGCCATGCTCTTAGATTACAGAACGATGAGCTCTTGGCCATACATGGAGTATATCTCCTGAATATAAAAACAAATGTGTTTGATAGTTGCATTAGTCAGGATTCTTTTGATTGCAAGTGACAGAAAACCCAACCCCAAATGGTTTAAGCAGCAAAAGGGGATTTATTGGCTTATGTAACTGAAAAGTCCAGGAGATGTTCTGGCTATAGGTGCAGTTTGATCCAGGTATTTCAATGCCATTGTCATGATGTCTCTATCTATAGCTCTTCTTTCTTCTGTGTTAACTTCATTCTTAGGCAAGCTCACCCATTATTGTAGCAAAGGAAGGTTCCAGCAGCAACAAGCCTATACCTCTCTAGGTTAACGACCTCAGTAGAAAGAGAGCTCTCTTCCCATTATTTCCAGTTGAAGGTCCAAGCAGGATTCTCATTGGTCCAGCTTGGATCCCATGCCCATTTCCAAGCCTGTTACTGTGGCCAGCAAGATGAGATGTTGGGGTTATCCGGCTCCTAATCTAACTGGCCAATCAAGAGGTGCATAAGAGTTGGAATCAGAAGACCTATGTTTGAGTGCCAGGGTCTCTGTGTGTCCTTCTCTGAATCACAGCTTTCTAACATATAAAATTCAATAAAAACAATAACCACAAACATTGACTGAATGGCGGTTATGTGCCAGGCACTGGCATAAGCTCCAGGAATACAGAAGAGAAGGGAAGAAAAATGGGGTTAATAGCCCCTGCGGTGCAGCTCTAAGAAACACATGAGACTCTTTGTGCAAAGTGCCTCACCCAGCCCTGGCACACTCCAGGCCCTCGGGAGGTGGTGGATGAATTGCAATTCGAAGAAAAGAGAGAAAGGCCTTTGTAAACTGTACATCACTACAGCAAAGGCTGACAGTGGCGCCCATGGCTCCCCCCCTTCTTCCTTAGTTAGGCACACGACTGCCTGGAATCAAGACTTCACGGGACTAAGTTGTAATCAAGGGGATGTGTGTGGAAATGTAGTGTGGGGGGGAGGAGCAGGGATAGGGGGCAGGGGGTGTTCTTAAAGGGAGAAGCCAGGCACCTAAGTGCTCCTTCTGCTTTCTTGGTACCTGAACGTGCATATAATGACAGGTGGCGAGTGGGCAGCTCAGACCACAAGGGGTTAACTACTGGATCTTTCCATCTTTAGGGGAAGCCCCTCTGGAACTCTTCTCCAGCTGTAGCACCATCTCTCCCCTTCCCTTTACGGCAAAACTCCTCTAAGAGTCTGTATTCTCCGTCTCAAATCCCCCGCTCTCCACTCACCCCTGACCCACGTGTGGTTCAATCAATCCCATGATCAATTCAAAGTCCTTATCCAACTTGGACGATAGTTGTTCACTCTCTACTTTTTAAAAAAGTATAGTAAAATACACATAACATAAAATTTACCATTTTAACCATTTCTCAGTGGCGTTAAGTACATTCACATTGTTGTGCAACCACCACCACCACCCATCTCCAGAAAGTTTTCATTTTCCCAAATTGAGATTCTGCATCCATTAAGCAATAACTCCCCATTCCTCCCACCCCTACGCCCTAGTAACCTCCACTCTACTTCCCATCTCAAGGAATTTGCATATTCTAGACATTTCATAAAGTGGAATCATGCAGTAGTTGTCCTTTTGTGTCTGGCTTCTTTCACTTGGCATATAATGTCCTCAGGGCTCACCCGTGTTGCAGCATGGTCAGTGTTTCGTTCCTTTTTATGACTGAATCATATTCCGTGGTAAGGACAGACCACATCTTGCTTATCTGTTGATGGGCATTTGAGTTGTTTTCTGCTTTTGGGCCATTGTGAATGATGCTGCTGTGAACGTCCATAGACGATCTCTGCGTGGACACAGGTTTTCTCCTAGGAGCAAAATTAGTGAATCAGGTGATAAATTTAACTCCCTCCTTCCTGAAACAATTTTCCAGCTTCTGGGACGCACCACACACGTTTGGTTTCCTCCTGTCGCACCTGCTGCTTCTCAGCTTCTTTTCCTCCACTCCCTACCTGCCAGATGTGAAATGCCCCAGGGATTTCCAGCCCAGGGCGCTCTTCTCAGTTCTACCCGCACCCACTCCCCGGGGATCTCCTTCAGGCTCTAACTTTGAAAACCTCTGTACTCTGGTGACTCCACGTTTACATCTCAGCCTCTTCACTGAACTCCGGGCTCCCCTTGTATTTCCAACTGCCCATTTGACATTTTCACCTGTCCAAAGCGGAGCCTGGGTCACCTCACCAACCTGCTTTTCCCACGGGCTTCCCCCATCTCAGGAAACGGCCCCTCCCTTCTTCCCCTCTTGCGGCCCAACCCTGGAGTCCTGCTAGATCCCTCTCCTTTCCTCACACCCCACGTCCAGTCCATCAGCAAGTCCTGCCGGCTCCGCGTTCAGGATGTACCCAAGATCCCACCACTCCTTGCCCCCTTGCCTGCTACCCCACTGCCGGGCCAGGTCACCAAGACGTCTCACCTGGACTTGGCCGTCACCCCTCCCTGGTCTCTCTGCCCCTGCCGCTCCCCTGCCCCCATGTCTGCTCACTCTCACCCCCGGAGGGATCCCGTTAGCACCCAAGGTCAGGTCAGGGTTTTCTCTGCTCAAAGCCCTCCGTGGCTCCCAACTCACTCAGGCCCAGGTCTCCACCACGGCCTGCAGAGCCCTGCTGGACCCCCCCTCCCCACCACCTCTCTAACTTCACCTCCTCCCGCTCTCCACCTGGCTCCCTCTGCCCCAGCCACTCCAGCCTCCTGGCTATTTCCCCAAAACTCCCATCACACTCTCAGGGCAGGGCCCTCGGAGTTTGTTTCCTCTGCTGGGAATGCTCTTCCCACACTGACTCCCTTCTTCTCCTTCAATTTTTTCCTCCATGTCACTTCTCAGCCAGGCTTTCCTTACCATCCTACCTAACATCCTACTCAACATTCCCCCAACACGTCCTACCCCTTTCCCTGCTTTTTCTCTATAGCACTTATCACCGTCTGATGCGCTGTACATTAACCTATTGTCTTACTGTCTGCCTGCCTGCCCTGGAAGGTAAGGAAGAGATAAGGATTTGCTCACTGGAGTAGTCCTAGCACCTAAAACAGTAACCGACACATATCTCTTAACTGAATGAACACAAACTGATATAAGCCAAAAAAAAGGACTTTGTTGGCTAATAGACTGGAAAAAATCTGGGGCTAGGATAGCTTCAGGAATGGCTGGATCCAGGAGCTCAATATCCTTGGGACTCACTCTTTCCACCTCTTGGTTCTATTTTCCTCTGGGTTAACTTCACTCACAGGCAACTCCTGGAAAATTGATGGTCCCTGGCAGCTCCAGACTAAGCAAAACAACCATAGCTTCTCCTCTTTCCCAACTATTCCTACTGGGTTTGAGTCTCATTAGACCAACTCGGGTAATGTGTCCATTCCCAATCACTGTGGCCAGAGAATGCAAAGCTCTGACGGGTCAGAAGTCCAGGAGGCAGCCAAGTTAATATGAACCTTCTGGAAGCTTTCCTATGAGCCCCACCCAGGCAACTCTGCCTCCAGCTCATTGGCCAGACTCTATGGCCATTGCCAGCTTCAGACACTTCTGAGAAGGTGAAGCCTTTAGCCTGCCAGCCTCTAAAAAGAGAAAAAGGCAAGGGGAAAGGGGCTGTGAAAAGCTTTGGGGTAATGAGCACTGTACTTTCACAGACCCCTCCAACCTCAAGGGATGGGCAAAAGGGAGTTGAGGACAAAGGCCAACATGCCTAGGGCAAACCCTCTTTGCACAATCGTGCCCAAGGCTGCAGTTTCCGTTCAATTAAATCCCACAGTGATAGAATTTCTCCACCTTGGCACTATTGATATTTTGGGTGGAATGTAATAACTCTTTGTTGTGGGGGCTGTCCTGTGGGTTGTAGGATATTTAGCAACATCCCTATCCTCAAGATGCTCATAGTACCACCGCCCCCCAGTCATGACGACCAAAAATATCTCTAGACATTGTCGAAAGTCCTCTGGCAGGCAAAACAGCCCCCAGTCGAGATCCACTGCATGACTAGAATATAACTTCCAGGACAGTAGTTTGTTTCCTTTACTGCAGTGTCTCCAGCATGTAGCACAATTCCCTAGCACACAGTAGGCGTTCGATAAATATTTCTTGAATTGAATGAATGAATGCCTGACTATGTGCAGTACTGGGGACAACATGGTGAAGAACACACTGACTTTACCCCCAAGAAGATCAAGGCCTAGTAGAAGCCCCAGAGCGTTTCCAATCCTCAGTGACGAGTCCCAGGAACTCACAAGCCAGCAGGTCAGAGGCCACGACACAAAACCACAATGGGCTTCATGTGCCCTGCAGACACAACAGCCCTGGTCAGGATTGCAGTCACCAGGGGAACCAGGACAGCGAGGCCCGCTTGGTGGTGAGATAACTAGGAAAAATTAAATAACTTGGTCAAACACCTCGGAACCCATTAGCAACAATTTGATGTTTTCTTTTGTTTTTTTATTGAGATATAATACACATATTTTAAAATTCACCCTTTAAAAGTGTACAATTCAATAGTTTGTAGTATATTCACAGAGTTGTGTAACCATTACTGCAATTAATTTTGGAACATTTTCACCACCTGCAAAGGACACATGTACCCATGAGCAATCACTCCTAATTCTTGCCCCCTGCCCCCAGCCTCTGGCAACCGTATCCTGCCTTTTGTTTCTGTAGATTTGCCTACTGTGGGCATTCCATGCAGTATGTGTCCTTTTATGTCTGGCTTCTTTCACTTCGGGTAATGGTTTCAAGGTTTATCCACATTGTAGCATGTATCAGTACTTTATTCCTTTTTACAGCCAAATAATATTCCATTGTATGGACAGACCATAGTTTGTGTATCCTTTCATCCATCCATGGACATCTGGGCTATTTCCACTGTTTGACTATCATGAATGGTGCTGCTATGAACATTCACTTACAAGATTTTATGTATGTACTTTGTTTACAGTTTTCTTGGGTATGTATACCTAGGGGTGGAATTGCTGCGTCATATGGCAATTCGATGTTTTCTGCTGTCTGTTCTGCTTTGGGGACTGTGCTGGGTGTCCTGGGGCAATGATTTCCAGCCTTTTGGACTTCTCAAGGCCAGTGAAAATCCTTAAAAACAAAATAAATGACTGGGTGACCAACATGAGATTGTCTGCTTTTTATATTGCCAAGTAAAGGCTTTAGGATAAGATAAAATCAAAGAACTGTTTTTACCATTACTTCACAAAGAAAGAATATTTTAACCAACACCAACACCACTACCCCCAAAAAGGGGAAGAAATTAAAATATTAGAATACAGTTGCTTAAGTTTAATTTTATGAAAATGTCACTAAATTGCTGTGTTTTCCCCAAAGTACCATGAATTGGTAAACAAACAAACAAACAACCTCCTCACAGTCTACAGTTAGCCAGGTGAGGGGTGTGTGTGTGTGTGTGTGTGTGTTGGGTATTCCAGCTCTAAGGAATTCTGGAATGGCTAAAAAGGGGTTCTTGTCCTAAGGAGTTTTTCAGGCTCTGAGAAAGATAAAAATAACTGCTTTAATGGAGGCACAAGCAACCAGGAAACCCAGAGACAGAAATTAGTTTTGGCCATGGGAAAACGAAGTGGGTAGCAGAGATCTGAACAGGCTGAGATGAATTCTGCATGCCCACAAGTCCGGGAGATAATTTTTACCAGACCAGAGAGAATCTGCAATTCCTAGAGTCTTGGTACATTTAGGAACAGAGAGATTCTATTGCCAACTAATCTCTTCCAGTCGGGTGCTAACGGCAACAGGGGGCAGGTTTGGTCCCCTCTCTCCCTGGGCCCTGGGGGCTCCAGAACCATGACCTGGATGGGCTAGCCCTCCGGTGCCTGCCCTGGAGCAGGGTTAGCAGGGAAGCAGCAGTCCCGGGGGGTCAGGAACTTTATGGGGTCCCAGAGTCATCAGGAAGGAACAAAAGGAAGAAGCATTCGAGGCAGCAGACACCAGGCTGGGGTTCTGTGGAGCTCTGAGACCCTGCCAGCCCCCAAGCTCTTAAATCCCCTTGGAGAATGCGGGGGACGGGTGGGAAGCACGAGGCCGAAGTCATCGCGGGAAGGAATTGTCCTGTTTGTTTTCCAGTCGGACACGAAGGAACAAGTTCTGGAAGCACAGCCCTATGGAGAGGGAAGAACAGAGGTCAGCAGCGATAGGGGGTCGTGGGGAAAACAAGGCAGCAGTGTAAGTGTATCAGAACCAAACTTGGCTGGGTTTGCCCTGAGGCTGGCAATGCAAAAGAAACAAGGGAAGGTCCCCTGGACTTCGGCGAGGGAGTTCAGGGGCACATGGAAAATCCTGGCAGTGAGGAAGATTTCTTTTTCTGATTTGCACCGAGGGATCATATAAGCCAAACCTTTTCTCACACATGGCACAGCTATCAGATTTCATTCTGGTGCCAGGGTAGCCCATGAAAGTGATTCTGAAGCAAGATAATGAAGCCAAAACCTTACCCCGCCCCCCACTTTTTTTGTTTTTTGGGGGGTAAAACAGGAGCAGGTGGTGAGGCCGTCTGAACTTCCTGGATACTGGCGCCCTCTCGTGGCTGAGATAGAAATTGCATCAAATTGAGAAAATTGGGTAGGGGGCAAGGTCTTCCTTCCCCTTTTATGAAAAGAGAAAAGTAGGATATACCAAGAAGTGTTAGAGGCTGGCATCGCTTAAGAGGAATTTTCGTTGAAAGGTGAGATCTTGGAGGTGGAGTGTGTAACATCCTCCCCCTTCTGAAACCACCTTTTTTTGTGTTCCCTGTCTTGGTAAATGGCCCTACCACCCATCTGGTTCCCCAAGTAAGAAAGCCAGGGTTGCTTTAGACACCCTACTCTCCCTCATCCTCACACTCAGGCAGTCCCCTGAGGCCGGTTCACTTAACCGTCTAAATCTGTCTTGGTAGCTTCAGCCCTGGTCCAAGGCACCATCCCCTCTCAGCTAGAAAATGACAAAAGCTTCCTTAGGTGTCACCCTCCTTTGAGTAGCTTCTCTCTTAGACCCATCTAGCAGGGTGAGCTTTCATTTTGTCTTCAAACTATTTTTAATTAAGTATCTGTTCTGGTTACTATTGCTGAGTAACAAATCGCCTCAAAACTTAGTGGCTTCAAACAACAAAAATCACTTCTCACTGTTTCTGAGGGTTAGAAATTTGGAAAGGGCTTGACTGGGCAGTTCTGGCTGGAGATTTCTCAGGTGGTTGCAGTCAGACCGTGACTGGAGTGGGGACACTGGGGCTGGAGCAGCTAGGAGTGTTCCTCTTTCCATGTGGTCTCTCTGTGCGGGCTGCTTTGGGCTTCCTGACAGCATGGTGGACTTGGGGCAGTTTGACTGGTTACATGGCAACTCAGGTTCTGGCAGAAGTGTTCCCATGAGCAAGGCGGAAGTTATAACCTAGCCTCAGAAGTCACATAGTGTCACCTCTGCTATACTCTATTAGTTGGTAATAATCTCAAAAGCCCAACCAGTTTCGAGGGGAGGGGACAGAGATGTCACTTCTCAGTGGGAGGAATGTTGAGGAATTTGTGGACATATTTCAAAATGGCCACAAAAACTACTTTCTAATAAAAACTCAAAATATGGCTGGGCTCGGTGGCTCATGCCTGTAATTCTAGCACTTTGGGAGGCCAAGGTGGGAGGATCACTTGAGTCCAGGAATTTGAGACCAGCCTGAGCAAGAGCAAGACCCTATTTCTACAAAAAGGAGAAAAATTAGCTGCGCGTGGTGACGACCACCTGTAGTCCCAGCTACCTGGGAGGCTGAGGCAGGAGGATCACTTGAGCCCAGGAGTTTGAGGTTGCAGTAAGCTATGATGACCTCACTGCACTCTAGCCCAGGTAACAGAGCAAGACTCTGTCTCCAAAAAAAAAATAAAACCCTCAAAATATGATACAATAAGGTTATAACCACCCCCCACATTTGTTTATGTGTTTACGGTCTGCTTCCCAAAGTAGAAATTATGCTTGATGAGGGTAAAGACTTGGGCATTTTGCCTACTGCAGTGTCCCTGATGCCTAGAATGGAGCTCAAGAACTAGATGGTGATTGAATAGAAGGAAATGTCCCCCCGTCTCCTCGCTGTCTGGCTTAGGCCAAAGCATCCTTTGACACCCAGCTCACACCCCTTCTCTGTGGTTCTTCTAAGCTCCTCCAGTTCTTATTTGCCTACTCATTTGAGAGTTACTTAGTCATACGCTAATTTGCCACATCTCAAAATACAGCATGCAGTGGTGTAGACATTCCAAGCTCAGTTGCTAGAGCCTGAAAACCTGGATTCAAATCCCAACTCTCACATGAACCAGCTGTGTGACCTTAGACAAGAACCCTCCGTTTTCTCTTCTGTAGGATGGGGATAGTATTGGGGTGGTTGTGAGGATTAAATGTGTTAATTTAAGCAAAGCACTTAGCACAGCCCCTGGCCTGTAGGAAGCACCATATAAATGTTAGGCTATTAGTTCTCATATTTCTGCATAGTTATTTGTTCATTGCATTTTCCTTTTAAAACAGCTTTATTGAGAATTAAAAGTAGAATTACCATTTGACCCAGCAATCCCACTACTGGGTATTTACCCAAAGGAAAAAAAGACATTTTATAATAAAGACATCTGCTCACAAATGTTCATAGCAGCACAATTCACAATTGCAAAGATGTGGAAACAACCCAGGAGCCCATCAATACACGAATGGATTAATAAAATGTGGTATATGTATACCATGGAACATTACTCAGCAATAAAAAACAATAGTGAATTAACACATCTGGTATTATCCTGGTTGGAGCTAGAACCCATTCTTCGAAGCGAAGTGTCACAGGAATAGAAAAACAAGCACCACTGGTACTCACCATCAAATTGGTACTAACTGATCAACACTTACATCACACAGGGCAATAATATTCATCAGGGGGTGGGCAGGAGGGGGGTGGAAGGGATGGGAAAAACTCTCACTGAATGGATGCGGGGAGCACAGTTTGGGGGATGACCACGATTGTGGCTCTGACACGGGCAGTGTAGGGGCAATGTGTATGGCCAAAGTGTTGTACCCCCATGATATTCTGAAATAAAAAAAAAAAAGCTTTATTGAGAGATTAAGTCAATACCATACAATTCATCCATTTAAAGTGTACAATTCAACGGTTTTTAGTATATTCACAGAGTGGTGCAACCATCGTACAATCTAATTTTAGAGTATTTTCATCATCCCCCAGATGAAACCTAGTACCCGTCAGCAGGTATTCCTCATTCCCCTCCCCCGTGCCTGACAACCACTAATCTGCCCATATTATTTTATTTCTTGTATTGTTTCCTCTTTGTCTTATTCTCATCTCCCAATAATAATAAACCCTAAGATCCCGGAGACTCTGCTTCTCCTCTTCTGTGTTCACTCCTGGGCTTCAGTGAGTGCTTTACCCAGTGGGTATCTGCTGATGAAGTAACACACTGGCCCTCTGAGTAAGAACAAACACAGAGCACCTACTACATGCCAGATAAAATTCTAAGTGCTTTATATACATTAACTCATATTATCCTCCAAAAAAAATCCATGAGGTAGGCACTGTTATTATTTCCATTTTACTGATAAGGAAATTGAGACAGGAGAGGTTGACTAACTTATCCAGAGTGACACAGCCGGCACGTAGGCAAAGTCAGAATTTGAACCCAGATTATTTGTGTCTGGAATCTGTACTCCACCACTACACCATACTTCCTCTTTTGAGGTAGTGGATGGGATTTCTTCACTTATGATCAGTCCCAGGAAACCTGCAGGCATTTGGGAAAGAGCAATCTGATAGCTGTTCCAGATGACCCCCCGCCATGACCAGCCAACCTCGTCTCTTAGTATTTCATGTCCTTGTGTAGCTCCTCAAATGTTTATTCTGGGCTGCTCTAGTGGCTTGATTTAACCAATAGAATGCAGCAGAAGGGATGCTGTGCCACTCCAAGTCAAAGCCTCAAGAAGGTCTGGCGGCTTCCGTTTGGCACTTGGGGAACCCTGAGCCACTATGTAAAAGGTCTGGCCACCCTGCTAGAAGAGACCACACATGAGGCCACATAAGGAGAGGCCCTCTGTCTACACAGGGAGTGGTCCAGGTCCCCCCACCCCCACCCCAGGTGTCAGACGTGTGAGCAAACCGTGTCAGGCATTCCAGCGCAGTTGAGCCCCACCGATGACCTCAGCTCTAGCCAACACCACACGCAGCAGAAGAGCCACCCAGCTGATCCCAGTTGAACCACAGAATGGTGAGCAATAATAAATTGTTGTTGTTTTAAGCCTCTAAGTTTTGGGGTAGATTGTTATACAGCAGTAGATAATCAAAACAGGGAGTAAGGCCACTTCTGTGGGTAGAAGGCCCAGATTGTCTGACCTCATGATTCCACAGCTCACTGAGGGAGAGGGCAGAGCACTGAGCAGAAGCCTTAAGCACCTGCCACAGCAGCAACTGGGATGCAGGCTCATGACCTTCCCTCGACCCATCAGATGCTTTGGCTCAGAACTTGGAATCTGGAGTGAGCAGGCAAAAGAGCAGGAGATTTAGACTTGCCCTGAAGTGGGTGGTGGCAGCACCCAACTAGCACCTTTTTTCTAGTGGCAGCCACTGAGACAAGGCTAAGAGTAGGGATCCAGTATTCAGCCAAGACAGCAGCAGCATCCTTTCCAGAATCTTCTTTGGTGTAATTTCTGATCCCTTTACATCCCTCATTTTCCACCTATTTTCTGAGACTCATTCTCCACTTTTCTGATTACTTTTGAAAAAGACCCCTCATCATTCCGGTAAAGCCCTTTTTCTGCTTAAGTTAGCAAGGGATAGTATATCAATTAGGTTTGGTTGCATAGAACAGAAAAACCCCAACTGTGACTCAAACAAGATAGTCGATTTTCTCTTTGTGAAGGACATACAGAGGTCAGCAGTCCAGGTGCCAAAAGGTCTTCAGACACCCAGCTGTCCTGGTGCTCTGGCTCCACATAGCACATTGCCTCATGATGTAAAATGACTGCTCAAGCTCCAGCCATTGTGTTTACATTCTGGCCAGGAGGGAGGAGGACAGGGTAAAAAAGAACATGCCCCTCCCTCTTTAGGAGACCTCCTAGAAGTCCCACCTAATCCTTTGCTTATATCTCACAGGTAGAACATAATCACAAGACCACAGTTAAGTGCAAGGAAGGCAAGGATGGATAGTCTTAAGCAGGGCAGTAAGGTCTCCAGCTAAAAATCAGGGTTGTGTTGCTAAAGAGGAAAGAAAGAATGATGTTGGGTTAGGCTACTAGAAATCTCTGCCTTGGTCTGTCTCTGCTGTGTTCCACCAAGAACTCCGCGTGGAAGAGCCAGGGCAGAGTATAAGACTGTGGCCACAGGAAAGGAGGGACCCCAACAATATCTGATCACATTGACCCAATTCTTAACTTTCTCCAATTTCCTTTTTCAAACTTACCCCCAAGCCCCATTTGTCTTGAACGCCCATTGGGTACTCCCCTGACCCTTGGTTCCCTCATTTCCCTGCTCCATTTTCTGTCCAAGGAGGACCTGCAGTCCAACTCGCTTCCTGGGCACTCTAGCCTCCACACCTTTGTGCACTGCACAATGTTCCTTTCACTCAGAAGGGCCTCCTTCTCCCTCTGGCTTATCTAAAGTTTATCTGTGGGGAACATGTGTCATGTTCTTGGCCGCCCGGTACCTTTGGATCACCCTGTCTATGTCTGGGGGATTTCTATCCAGGCAGAAGCCAGATCTGATCTCTGGCCTCCTTTGCGGCTGGGGGCAGGTGTGTGGCCTTGGCTTTGCCCATCAGTCACACTAAATGAGGCTTCAATTTGGAAGTAACTGAGGTGAAGAAGGCACACCTAAAATTATCTGGCAAGAGAAGCAGAGAGGCCTGCAGCTTTCAGAGGTAACTGCAGAGGCAGAGGTTCTGCCGAGCATTGGGCCGTGCGGCAGCTGATCCACACCCCAGGGTGGTGGCAGTGGGGTCTTTTCAGGGCAGCCCAGCAGTGAACTGTGGACATTGCATCTGGCCGTGTAGCCTCCAAACCTGATTCTCAGGCCCTCCCAGAGTTTCTAGGAGCTTCTTGGTATATTTTAATAAAATCCTCATCTGCTTTAGTTATCTAGAGTGAATTCTGTTGTTTGCAATTCAGAACCTTGTCTGATACACCCACAATCTTGGTACGATTAGTTTCCTAGGGCTGCTGTAACAAATCACCAGGAACTCAGTGGCTTAAAATAACACAAACTTATTATCCTACAGTACTGGTGATCAGAAGTCTGAAACAGTTCTCGCTGGGTCAAATTTGAGGTGTCAGCAGGGCTGTTGTGTTCCCTTCTGGAGGCTCTAGGGCAGAATCCGTTTTCTTGCCTATTCTCAATTCTAAAGGCCGCCCACATTCCTTGGCTTGCGACCCCTTCCTCCATTTTCAAAGCCAGTAATGGCATCACCCTGATGTCTGCTTCTGTCGGCACATCTTTTCCAACTCTGACCCTCCTGCCTCCCTCTTATAATGGCCCCTGTGATTACATTCAGCCCACCCAGATAATCCAGAATAATCTCCCCATCTCAAGATCCTTAATTTAATCCTGTCTGCAAAGTCCCTTTTGCCATGTGAGGTCACATATTCACAGATCCCAGGGATTAGGGATCTGGGCATTTTGGGGGCCATAATTCTGTCTACCACGGTTGGGCTCCCCAGAAGCACGTCCTCAAGACAAGGATTTGGGTTCAAATGGTTTATCTGGAAGATGCTTCCAGGAAGCAGCAGGAAGAGAGTGGGGGAGTGAGACAGGGAAGGGAAGGAGGCCACGCAGGGGTATCATCTGGTCAGACGCCACTGCAGGCACCAGAGGCCCCGTCCCCAGGGGGGCCCTGAGAGACTGAGCAGAGCATGCCCCAAGCTGTCTGTTCTCCCTGCTGGGCTCCCCGCAGGGCACTCACCACTTGCATTTCTGGTCTGCCCTGTGCTTGGCTGAGCACACATCTGTGGCCAGAGAGAGACTGCAGGCCTAGAGAGTCTGGCATATTTTAAAACAATAAAGTACCAAAACAGTGTGTAGCAGACACTGTTGGTACCTCCAGCCATCTGCCCTGGACACTCATCTCCTCGAGGGTGCCTGCGATGTTCTGGCCCTGGGGCTTGGGCAGCCTGTTTGTGGGACAAAGTGTCAGAGGTGATGCCCCCGGAGCAGCCCTCGCACACTAATAGATGGGAACTCGGCGAATGAACCAGCTCCCTCGTCCTTTGGCTGGGGTAACTCTGCGGCAGGTCTACACTGGCTCCTAGAGTTCCCCAGTGGAGCTGAGGCCCTGTTGCTCTCAAAGGTAGCTGGCTGCCTCCGCCCCCACACCCCTGCAGACATGTCCTGAGGTCACCTCCCAAATCACTTGAATCCTTGTCTTAGGGTCATCTTCCAAGGGACCCCAAACAAGACACAGGGACAAAAACAAAACAAAAACCCCACAACTGTGGTGTCTAAAATATTTACATGGAACAAATTCACATTTTTTTTAGTGCAGCTGGACACACGTATACAAACGAAGCAGAATACAATTTCTACACATACACACACACATATACACACATACACATGCTCTCCATTGTAGAAAACCTCAAAAGTCTACATTGCAGGCTCTTTAACATGAGGCCCACACGATGCTTCCCCCTCAAACTCCCCTTTTAGCTCTGACTGAGGAACTCAGGGGCCTGCATTCCAGTTCTGCCTTTGAGTACACACAGAAAATACACGTTTTGAAGGGTAGGGGGACGCCTGAGCAATGACATACACACGGCACTCTCAGAGCAGTGAGGTCGTCCAGCATCCAGGATATAAAGAGCGTCTGTATACAGTGGGAAGAAACCAGACCAGCAGCTGGAAAGGCAACTGCAGGCACAGCCACAGGCCCTGGATGACTCGTGTGTGTCACCACCTTACCACGGGGAGACATTACTCAGAGGAAAGCAGGGAGTTGGAGCAGACACTGGTGGTTGCCAACTTCATTAGGACTAGGTTCAGCTGCAAGGGATAGAAAATCAAAAATAGAAGGTGTGTATTTCCATCTCATGTAAAAGTCAATGGGTAAGCGCCCCAGAATCGGCGTGGCTCTCCAGAATGTCAGAGACCCAGGTGCCTTCCCTCTGGTTGCTCTGATGACAGCAACTTCTCTTTCAAAAATTGCCTCATGGGTCCAACACGGCTACTGGGCAGAGGGGGACCAGGAGTAGGATTACCACATAAAATACAGCATATCCAGCTGTATTTGAATTTCAGGTAAGCAATGAATACTTTTTTAGTACAACTATGTCCTGATTGTTGCACGGGACCTACTTATACTAAAAAAAGTATTTGCTCTTTATCTGAAATTCAAATTTAACTGGGCATTCTGTATTTTTATTTTCTAAATCTGGCCACCATAACTGGGAAAAAGAGAGAGAGAGAGAGAGAGAGAGAGAGAGAGGCACAGAGCAGTCACAGAGGCAGGAAGACCGAGGACCACAGGAGCAGAGATACAAAAATGGGGACAGAGAGAGACAGAAACAAATAGAGACAGAATGAGAGAGACAGGGACAAATACAGAGATACGGCCACAAGACACATGAAGTAGGAACAGAGAAGAAGGAGCAAAAGGCGGAGCAGACCCACAGACCACCGCCTAGGCTGGGGAAGATTACAGGAGAATGGCCCAGCCAGGGCAGCGTGGAGGGGCCCAGCAGAGCTCCTGCCCTAGGCCAGGTGGGAGCCAACACTGGAAGCAAAGAGGTCATTGTCTACACACAGTCCAAAGTCTACTGCAGGCCAGGGAAGGGAGCACCTGGAGGAGGGCACAGTTAAAAAACAAATTGCTTCTAGAGCTCCAGCTATTAAAGTTGCATTCTAATCAGCAGAACCAAGGAAGAGCAGAAAGGAGGCACTTCCTGAAAATTGCATCCAGTAAGCCAGAACTTAGTCACATGGCCACAACAACCTACAAGACAGGCTGAAAAATGTGGTCTGTGCTCCAGGTGGTCATGTACCCAGCTAAAAATGGGAGTTTCTATTTTTAAGGAGGAAGCGGAGAATGGGTACTGATATTGTCTCTTCATCTTTCTTGCTGATAGTGATGTGTTGCCGGGAGCTGTGGCATCTTCGGAGACCATTATTGTGCCTACAATAGAAACATACAAATTGTCCCCCAAATAACTGCTGATTGAATATTAAGTCCTGTAGATCCCACCGGAGCCACCTCCATTCATTCATTCGTTCATTCCATAGTTATTGAGCACCTACTATGTGTTCTGGGTATAGGGCTGTGAGCAAGACAGACAATGTCTCAGCTCTCATGGAATTCACACTCTACCTGGGGAAGTGGGCAAAAACATTGTGAAAACATACCTTTCCTTTTAAAGATGGAGCCTAATAATTCTCCCCTTGAGTGTGGGCCAGACTTAGTCACTCACTTCTCATGCAACTATGTGTAAACCAAGGGAAAATTGTCTTTTGTCTGGAACTTTACCAAATATTGTTCACCATTATAACACCACATCACCAACATTTATACCTACTATGGTGTTTGAATTGCCAAAACAGCACTCCTGGTCAGTCTGCATGGTGAGCCACTTTGGAGACTAAGTCATAAAAATCACTTCTGCTTCCTAAAGCCTCTCTCTCTCTCTCTCTCTTTCTCTTCTCTTGGATCACTCACTCTTAGAAAAGTAACCAGCCACATTATGAGCACACTTCAGCAGCTCTATGGAACTGAGGCCTCCTGTCAGCAGCCATGTGAGTGAGTCTCTTTGGAAGTCCATCCTCCAGCCCTGGTCAAGCCTTCAGATGACTGCAGCCCCAGCTCACAGCTTGACTGCAATCTCATGAGAGATCCTGATCCAGAACCACCCATTCTGCTCCCAAATTCTTGACCCACAGAAACTGAGATAATAAATGTTTCATTTTTAAGCCACTAAATATTCAGGTGACTTATTATGCAGCAATAGATGAGTAATTCACAGACAAATAAATACCACCATTTCAAATTAAGTTTAGTGCAATTAAGAAATAAATCAAGATGATGCGGAAGCAAGGGGTGATAAGACTGGGGGGCTGGTGACCTTGAGGATGACATTGAGCTGAGAGCAGAGTGGTGGGAAGGGCCAGCCAACAGTGCTTTCCAACCCCAACAGACACCATACACCCCTTTTTATAACTACGAGTCCTCTGTTAACTATTTGAAATGAAATTCACAGATAATAAAATCTTCCTACACACACAGTTTTAATAAAACTACAAAGATGAAACAAAAGGGATGCAATGTATAATTTGCAAATTTTATTTCAATAGATATATGCTCAGGTACAATTACACGAGAAGACACCACGAAGCAGTCAGATGCCAGAACCCAAAATTAGAATCCCCTGGATTTCGACAGCTACAAATGCAGACTGACCAGGGGTGCCCTTGTGGCAAATCAGCTATCATGGCTGGTGTAAATGATGGCAACACAGTTCTTAAACCGTGAACGATATTTGGTGAAGTTCCAGACAAAATACACTTTTCCCTTGAATTACAATGATAGGTGCATTTCTGGAAAATTTGGTGATATTAAAACCATGAAAAAAATACTTTTGTTTACATGTAAAGCGGATTTAGGTTCTAGGCTCAGATAATTATCAGTAGGTTTTTCACCCCCAGGAATGTCCAGCCACGAGGCACACATGGAATTCTTTGTTATATGGGATTGTCCAGCTCTTTACAGGATGTCTAGCATACCTGCTCCTATTATGACAATAAAAATATCCCTCCTCCCAAAATTTCAAAATGACACTGGAGGTGCTCCTTCCTTCACTGAGAAGCACTGATTGAGAGGGACAGAGGTACATAGCTAAGCCCCTGATGGGGACAAAAAGGAATCCAGAGTGGCCAGAGAGTTCTCAGAAGGAGGAGAGGAGAGAGTTGAAGTCAGAGAAATTGGCAGGGCCCCTATTACACCTTGTTGGCCACAGCGCAATACTAACACTCAATTCCAAGGGTGATGGTGGGGGGCACTGTTAAGTTTTCAGCGGGGGAGTGACAGGGTCTGGCCTTGCTGCGGGGGGTCGCTCAAAACTTGTTACTCAGCAGATTGCATTGTACTTTTCTGAGAATTTCACACATTCACTCACTCCTTCATTCATTCCACACATAAGGATTGAAGGGTGTCTCAGTGATCTATTGCTGTGTAACAAGTTACCCCAAAATGTAGTAGCTCAAAATAACAGTTTATTGTTTTCCATTATTCTATGGTTGGCTGGGCAGTTCTTCTGCAGGTTTCACCAGAGTTGCTCATGCTGCTATATTCAGCTGAAGGGTTGGCTGGGCTCAGCTGGGACAGGTGGGATGACTGGCTCTCTCTCCATGTGCCCTTTTTTCTGGGGCTGCTTCTGAGTATCAGGCAGCATTCCAGGAGTGCAAAGTAAGGACTGAGCCAGGCCTCTTGCTGCTGAGGCTCTGCAACTTGTGCAGCTTCCGTTTTGCCACGTCCTATTGGTCAAGACAAGTCAAAAGGCTAGTCCAGGTTCACCAGGTGGAGAAAGAGACTCTACCTCTTGCTGGGAGGTATGAAATTTATGGCCATGAAACATTCTACCTGGCTGTGGACCAGGCCCTGGGAATACAGCCTCCCCCTCTGCAGCCTCTACAAAAGGTCAGAAAGTGCTATGAGAAACATCACCTGGGGAGAGAAAGGAAGGCCTCCCCGGGGAGATGTTTGAGCCCAGCACTTGGGCATGCCTGCTTGGGAAGTCTCCAAGGTTTCCAAGAAAGACAACTGTCCTTGCACGAGCCCCAGCAGCACCACAGCTGCCCTGGGGGAGGCAGGAGGGGTCCAGGGGACATCAGTAATGGCTGTTGTGATGTCAGTATTTTTTCGGGATGGAGTGGAAGGTGCCCTGGTTCCAGACATCTGTCTTCTTACACTCACTTGCAGGCTGCGTGACACCGGCCGTTTGAGTTTCTTCTTTGGTCAAATACCCGCAGAGCCCCCTGTCCTGCTCACGGCACTGTGAGGATCCACAGGTTCATAAGAGACGGGATAAACTCCAGAGGCACAGAGGTGGCACTCAATACAAAGAAGTTCACTGAACCGCAGGGCCAGGAGCTGGCGCCAGTGCGGTGGGTGACAGGAGGGTGGCGTGGAAGAGTGCGTCTTGCCAACGGGCGTGGTGAAATCCCGCTGGCGCAAAGCGTCCATGAATACCCTTCTCCCCCCCCCGCCTTGTTTCAGCTCCCCTCTCCCTCCACTCCCTACCCCTTCCACTGCCTCTTCTCTCTCCATCTCCCAGCGCGTCCTTTCCATCCTTCCTCACTTCCTCCCCGTCACCTGCTTCCTCTTCCCTCTTCTTCTAACTTCCTCCCTCCTCCCCCTGTCCGGTTGCCCTCTTCTCTGCTCTCCTCCGGACCGGACAGCCGTCCTTCGCCTTCTCTCCCCAGCTCCACCTCTCCTCCCTCCCACCGCCGTCCTTTCGTCGCCACGTCCCCTCTTCGCGGCACCTCGCCCTCCTCCCTCGCTCCTCTCCGCCCCGCTCGCCCACCTGGCCCCGCCCCGCCAGGGTCACGGGGTCGACGGACGCGCGGCGCCCGTAGCGAACCCCCCCGTCACGTGGTCACGTGACGCGCCCCAACATGGCGGCGCCGTGGGGCCGCGGCGTCGCTTCCTGACTGGGCGGCGCGGACCGACGCGGCCGGTGCCGGCCGGGACGCCGGGCCCGCAGCCTCGTTCGCCCGCTAGCTCGCGCCGCCCGCCCGCGGGGCTGCTAGCCCCCACCGGGCCGGGGCCATGCAGGAGAGCCAGACCAAGAGCATGTTCGTGTCCCGGGCCCTGGAGAAGATCCTAGCCGACAAGGAGGTGAAGCGGCCCCAGCACTCCCAGCTGCGCAGGGCCTGCCAGGTGGCGCTCGGTGGGTGAGCCGCCCCTCCCGGCCCGCGCTGGCCTCCCCACGCCGGCCGTTACCCTACCGGGCCTCAGCCCGGCCTCCTGGCCTCCGCTTCCCCCCGAACCCGAGTCCCAAGCTCCTGGCCTTCTCCTCGTTATACACCCGGGGAAACTGATGCCTGGGCAACTCGGGACTGGCCCAAGGTCACCCGGCAAGTTGGTGACAGCCAGGGCTGGTTCTCCAGCCTTCCAGCCCAGGACTCTTGTCCTGTTTCCTGGTTCCTCCCCTCACCACCTCCAAGTCCTCGGAAACAGTAGCCGTTGCCCTAAGTTTTTGTTTTTTTTTTTTTTACTTGGGCTCTGTTGTTTGGGGTTCCCCCAGGTGAGCAGAGCAGGTACGAAGAGCCGCCCAGCTGGTTTAGGAAAACCCCTTAGGCTTGCTTTGGAAGTGCCCGGTTGGAGAATGTTTTACTTTTATTTGGGGATCTCCCATAGCTCTTTCCCTCAAGGAAGGAAGGTAGAGAGTGATTTGTATTTCCCAGCTTTGTGATGTGCAAGACATTTGCTTATTCTGGGTATTCCACTAAAATATATACTAAAATGTAGGGTCTATAGAGCAAAGATAGTTGTCTGATTTATTCACTGCTCTATCCCTTGCACTTGCAACAATGTCTGGCACACAGTAGGTGCTCAATAAATATTTGCTGATTGAATGGGCCCTCAGATTATGGAAAGAGAGAGAGAAGTTTAACTCAAAGCTAGTTAAAGGCTTGGTAGTTGATGCCAAAATCCATATCCTATCTTTTAATTTCATCTTTCAAGTATTTATCAAATGCCCACTGTGTACCAGTCACTGAGGATACAGTGGAGAACAAGACAGACAAGGACCTTGCCCCTATGGAGCTTATACTCTAAAGAAGAGGCAAAATAAATTGAAGTATTTTTGAATATTAATAAATACTGTTGTGAAAATCAAAGGACAAGATGTGATAAAGAGGGCTGGAGACTGCTTTAGATAGCGTGGTCGGGAAAGTAATCCTTTCCTAGGAGGTGACATTTGAGTCCAGTACTGAAAGGCAAGATATATCCACCATGTGGAGTTTCAGAAGAGAGTGCAGGGTGGGTAGGATCAGTATATTTGGCCAGAGCTGTCTTTAAGCCAATTAACTATCCCAACATCTTTGGTTTGGAATCTGTAAAAAGACCTGTTTTTTTCCAACAAATTGAGTAAATGGAAAGGTTGATTTCATGCCACAGAATTTGAGATTGTCATCACCGTTCTCCCTTCATTTGGTGCAAGGTATAGAGCAGTGTTCTCTTGTGACATAGAAATTGGCTTATGAACTTTGTACTTTCCTAGGAAGAAGGTCCATGGTTTTCATCAGATTCTCAGAAGGATCTGAGACTTCCTCAGGGGTGAACTGTTGATATAGAGGTTGTTGTTGCCTAGATAATCTGGAAACACTTGCTCCTCATCCTGTGAAATTCAGGATCAATGGAAGGAATTTACTGAGATTTAGATTTTTAAAGCTTTTCTATTCCAATAACTAAGGCTAACTGTTGGGTATTATCAGGAATGTGGGATAATCACTACAAAGCAGTTTATTAGTTAGGCAAGAGCCTGGTATTTATAACTCCATGTTGAAATCTGTGTGGACTCTATCCTTTCAGTATCACTTTAAGAATATTGTGTGGAAGTTTCAAAATAGTTATTTGGCAGAAAAGTTTTCATTTTCTCGTCACAAAACTTCTTGACGTAAAATTTTCACCAAATTGTGTATCACATTGTTAGGACCTACTTATAAAATTTTCATCTGGGCCAGGTGCAGTGGCTCATACCTGTAATCCTAGTACTTTAGGAGGCCAAGGCAGGAGGATCACTTGAGGTCAAGAGTTCAAAACCAGCCTGAGCGACATAGTGAGACCTTGTCTCTACAAAATGTAGAAAAAATTAGCCGGGTGTGGTGCTGCACGCCTGTAGTCCCAGCTACTTGGGAGGCTGAGGCAGGAGGATCACTTGAGCCCAGGAGTTTGAAGTTGCCGTGAGCTATGATCATGCCACTGCGCTCAGGCCCGGGCAACAAAGCGAGACCCTGTCTGGATCAGAAAGGGCCATAACGTTGAGAGCTTATTAGATGTTTTTGGATCATATCTTTGTTCATAAGTTCAGATTTGTGTAACCAAGTTGTGGAATGCATGTTTTAATTATTAGTGAATTTTAAGAAATGGCCTAGATAAGAAGTAATTTGACTACAGATTATATGAATAGCAAATTGGAGTGGTGGTTTGTCATTAATTATGAGCTGTCACTCCAGTAGCATAATAGGAACCATCATAAGGGAATCTACGCAGAGTGTTAAGTAGCCATCTTTTTTAAGAGAGTAATTATGTGGTAATGCTGTTAAATAGAAGTGACTGCTTTTACTTAGAAACAGTAGAAAACATAGCAAAGTATCTGGTGATATTTCACTCTGCACCTCAGGGTCCAGTCTTGTGTCCAGTAGTCCCACCGAAGAAGAGGAATTTGGAAAAATAGTTGAAACGAGCCAATGTATGATAGTTATGTGGTTATGGTTAGTGTTTTAGCAATTACCGTGTGTAGATTGTCGTTAATTGTGATAAGAGGAAATGTAAACAACTGCTCAAAGTTGAAATGCTTGAGTGATAGAGAGTGCTTACAGGAAACAGCTTCTGTGATAGGATTCCACCACTTGCAGCATGTTGGGGGAAGGGATCAGGGCTGCAGGGGCTGTATAGTGTAGAAGTTAAGAGCTAGGAGCGTGTCCTGTGTGACTCAAGACTTCCTGGGTTCAAATCCCCTGGCTTCCACTTGCTACTTGGTACCTTCCACTTGGGCAAGTTACTTAATCTTATACCTTCTTCATAGGGTTATTATAAAGGTTAAGTTAGTTGACATGTACAAAGAACTTGGTGAGTAGTATAGGTGCTCAGTAAATGCTTGCAGCTACTATTATTTATTTCTGTTATTTTGTTATTGTAAGCTATGACAAATCACGGAAGCTGTTAATATAACTGCTCTGATTTGACATTTTTAACCTCAGTTGGTTCCTCACTCAGGAATGAGTTATTGCCCTGTTTGGTTTGTAGATGCAGTAAATAAGAACATAATTACATGACTGAAAGTCTGTGTTTATTGGAGTGTTAACTTGCTAAGCTTAGTGAAGACAGGGGTTGTCCCTTGTAAAACAGTGGTAATCATGATGCAACAGGTTTGGAGTAATCTTAATCATTCATCTGCACTAAATACCAAATACATCAATAGGACTGCTTAGTTAGGGGATAGTGTCCTTCAAACCTTTATCTGGAGAAATCAAGAGAGCCTTTGAGAGTATTTATCACCCCAAGGACATTGTTGCTCCCTACCTTGTTGATGAAGCTTTGGTATATATTAATAATACTCAACCTTTCAGCCCTCTGTTGGAGAATATAATTATATTCTTAAAACCTCCCTTTTATAGTTGTCTTATTTAAGACTTATCTTCTCCTATGACGTCTCTTTATATTTCTGGCTGGGTGTGGTGGCACACGCCTGTAATCCCAGCACTTTCGGAGGCTGAGGTGAGAGGATTGCTTGAGGCCAGGAGTTCGAGACCAGCCTGAGCAACATAGTGAGACCCTGTCTCTACAAAAAAATTTTAAAAATTAGCCGGACATGTAGTCCTAGCTACTTGGGAGGCTAGGTGGGAGGATCGCTTGAGGCCAGGATTTCTAGGCTATAGTAAGTTACGATCGCACCACTGCAATCCAGCCTGGGTGACAGCAAGACGCTATCTCCAAAAAATAAACAAATAAAATAAAATTGGGTACGGAAAAAATTGTCTGCAATTTAACTGAATTGTTTAACAATCCTCTTTTCATATATTATACATAAGTTAAGAGACGCAGATTCTTAATAATTTAATACACACAGAAGTACTGAGTAACGGCTCAGTGCTCTGTCATTGCTAGCTGTCCTTCTCAGTCGTTATCAAGAAGAGATAGAAAGAATAGGAAACTTTTTAAATATGAAATTGAGTGACTTTTTAAAATCACATGTGTTGTATCTGTATGATACCTACCATGTACCAAGCATTTCTAAGTTCCAGGCACAGTGCCATGTGGTTTACATGCAGTTTAGTTCTCACTGTTATTATACCCATCGTGGCCCAGAAGTAAGTGATAGAGCCAGGGTGTGAACACAGGCAGTCTAGCTCCAGAGCTCAGGCTTTATTGCCTCTCCATATGAAGTTCTTGCATGTAAAATACTCAATGTCATCTTTAAAACAATCATTATACCACAGTGAAGTTTCAGTAAAGAGGCCATATTTTGAGATATATTTGAAAGCCTCTAATTAAAAAGATCACAGCTCTTTTCTTCAGCTTTTTACTGCTGTAAATGTCCTCAGTTTAATTTAGGGACTAATTGAGAGAAAGAAATGCAGATAAGGAGCTGGTTTCACTTAAGCTTCATTTGAGTTACTGAGTTTTGCTGATTTATGATAGCTCTGCATCAGCAAACTCCCTCTTATTCTGGAGTTATGACTTGTAAGTGAAATCTGTCTTTGGGTATAGCAGGCGATGGGAAACCAAGGCTAAGAGAGCAACCTGCCCACGTCTGCACAGCTAGGTGGGCAGACAACTCAGTACATGTTCTAACCTAACATATAGATCATAAAATCCATTCTTAGATTTGCTACTCTGACTGTTAGATATATGGGATTAGAGACATGTGGGTCATTGGTGACCTCAGCTTGAGTTGTTTTGGTGGTGTAATGGAGGTGAGAGGCAGACTGGCGTGGGTTGAGGCGTGAGTAGGTGGTGAAGAGACAGTGAGCATGGACAACTTTTTCCCAAAGTTTGGTTGTGTTGTAAAGAGGAGGGAGATGTGGATCATGGGAGACATTTATTTGTTTAAAGGTCAAAAAGACTTTAACTTGTTTAAAGTCATTGCGAAGGGATCCAGTTAAGGAAATATATTCATAAATCTTAGTTGTATTAATATGTGTGTAAAATATTCAACATTTATATATACCCCTATGATATATGGTAAATTGATTTTTCTTGTGTATGATACTGTTCTAATTTTGATGTGTTCAAAAAATACTATTCTCACCATTAGGAAGAACCTAAGTCTGAAATTTGAAAAATATCTCTAAAGCAACATAGCAAATAAAGTAAGACTTTAAGTTCAGATACAGAAAAAAGCCTATAATTTTTAGCAACTTCTGGTGTTTTAATTAGACATTTTGTTTACAAGTGCTATACATCATAAAAGTTTTGAGTAATAACAGGACTCGGGACCCTGGTAGATTACTTTTGTTGAAAAGCTTTGTGATGATTCTTCAGGAGGAGGGGTCGTCTGTGGAAAAAGGCAGCATCTGAAAATAGGATTGTTGTTGATTATTGAAAAGCATTTATATATATTGGACTGGTGGAAGATTTATCAAGAGTTGAATTTGAAACTTTGTTTATTGGTAATCCTGTGATCCTTCTTTGATCTCAGTTTCCTGAGATGATAAAGGTGGTAATACCTGTGTCATGGGATTATTATAAAGGTGAAGTGAACTAATGTAGTAAATAACTGGCACAGTACCTGGCACCTAACAGATGACCTGCTAAAATTCAGAGGCATTGGTGTTACCATCTTTAAAGGAGGAGGAACTGAATACTTGCCTTTCTCTGCCTACCCTATTAGTTGGTTTATGGACCTTTTTTGCAAGTCTCTGATATGTCAATGTGGGTGAAGCAGTGGTTGGGTGAATGAATTTAGAGCTCTGTCCTGTACTTGTAAATCTCAGGGGAGACTCTGAAAGCAGTGCTAGGGAAAACAGTAAGACCATTCTCCGTGGAAAAGAGCGAACTTGTGAAAATGTGTATTTACTCAGCAAGAGCGTGGAGTGTCCTATGTAAACAGCTCAGAGCTGTGTTTAGTTCTCGCCATTTTTACCAGACTTAGGGGCCTGCCAGGAAAACACTTGACTTTCTTTCCAGCAAGGTTATCTTAGAAAAAATAGTTTTACCCTTGCTGGTTCATTCCTGGAATCTTCCTGTAAGAGGCTTGTTTTTATTTACTGTCTTAGGTATAAGTAAATCTTTTAGCTTGGTATTTTATTAGGTGTTGTAGCTTTTGGGGGAGAATAGCTTTCTTGTGCTAGGATATAAAATTCTTAAATTTTCCCTCAGTCCTAGGGAGTAGTCAGTGCATATTTGTTGTTCTGAATTTGGTCCTTTTGTCTGTTGACTAAGCCAGGCTGGCATTCATTCAGAAGATATTTATATAGGTGTCACACCTGGTGTCATGATGCAAAGGGAACAGAACAAACAGGGACCCTGTTCTGATGGAGTTTGCACCCTAATGGGGGAGATGGGCATTGTTCAAATGATCATGCCCTCTGGGTCATATTAACAACCCGAGAAGTCCTAAAGGAGGGAAATCTGGTTCTGCAAGGGCGTTGAAACAAAGGCATGAGGGAAGACTTCCCTGAGGAAGTCTTGAGAGCTGAATGATGAGTAAGAATTAAATGGGTTGGAGTGGGAGGCATTTCAGCAGAGGGAACAGCCTGAGCAAAGGCCCTGTGGCAGAGAGGAGCATTACTGTTGAAGAGGCTGAAAGAGGCCACTGTGTGGTTGGAACGTGGTAAACGAGGGGAAGAGTGTTTGGGGACGAGGTGAGAGAGGTAGGCCAGGACTCCAACATTCAGGACCTGGAGGTCTTGGTGAGGAGCTTCATTTTTTGGGTCAAGAGCAGTGGGATGACACTAAAGAGTTTTAAACAGGGAAGAAGGTGACAGGATGACCAGCTGTGTATTTTCGAAGGATCACTTGGGCCTCTATGTTTAGAACGTCTTAGAGGAAGACCAGAGGGATTGCCCAGGAACCAATGAAGAGGCAGTGTCTTAGTCAGTTTTGTGTTGCTGTAACAGAATGCCACAGCCTGGGTAATTTATAAAGAAAAGAAGTTTATTTGGCTCACAGTTCTGGAAGCTGGGAAGTCTAAGAGCATGGCAGCAGCATGTGGCAAGGGTCATCCCATGGCAGAAGTGTGAGAGACAGAGAGGAAATGGGGCTGAACTCATCCTTTTATCAGGAGCCTGCGATAATGGTATTAATCTAATCTTGAAGGCCGGCGCGGTGGCTCAGCCTGTAATCCTAGCACTTTGGGAGGCCGAGGCGGGAGGATGGCTTGAGCTCAGAAGTTCGAGACCAGCCTGAGCAAGAGTGAGACCCCCGTCTCCACTAAACATGGAAAAGTTAACCGGGCATCATGGCATACGCCTGTAATCCCAGCTACTCGGGAGGCTGAGGCAGGAGAATCACTTGAGCCCAGGAGTTTGAGGTTATTGCAGTGAGCTATGATGATGCCACTGCACTCTACCAGGGGCGACAGAGTGAGACTCTTGTGCAAAAAAAAAAAAAAAAATCTATTCTTGAGGGTGGAGCCCTTATAACCTAATCACCTCTTAAAGGTCCCACCTCTTAATACCGTCACAGTGGCAATTATATTGCAACGTGAGTTTTGGCAGCAGCATTCAAACTACAGCAGGCAGTTACCCTCGTCCAGGTGAGAGATGTTGGTGGCCTGGACTAGAGTGATGACAACAGAAATAGAGTAAAACCTAGTTAGAAGGTGAAGCCAACAAAACCTGGTGATGGAGTGGGTAAGAACATGAGAAAGAGAGGACTGATAAGCCAGCCTCTGATTTCTGACTTGCCCAACTGGATGGATAATGGTGCTGTTCTTTAAGATGGGAGTATGGAAAGAGAACCACATGGATGGGCCAGGAGGCAGGGAGGAGGTTGATCTGAGTTGGGACTTGAATGTGTGGTGTTTGATCTGCCTTTGAGCATCCAGTTAGACAGGTAGAATGGGAAGTGCCTGGACATATGAGCCTGATGTTCATAAGAGAGGCCCGGGCTGGAGATAGAAATTCGGGAGTCATCAGAGTCTAGGTGGGAATTGAAGGCCTAGTGAGACGGTGTGTGGGACGAGGGGCGGGGCGGGGGGCGCTAGGCCTGGCTGGGCAGAGGAGGCCGAGTCTGCAGAGGAAATAGAGGAGAGATGGGCAAGAGGCGGAGGGCAGATGAGGAAAGTGTGGTTATTACGCCAGAAGTAGAGAAAATTTCAAGGGGCAGTGGTCAGTAAGGTCCAATGCTGCAGGGAGATGAAGTCAGATGAAGCCTGGGAAAATGCCCATCAGGTTTAGAGACATGTGGGTCGTTGGTGGCCTTAGCTGGAGCTGTTGTGGTGGCGTGAAGCAGGTGAAAGCCAGACTGGCGTGGGTCGAGGCGTGAGTGGGAGGTGAGGAAACAGACAGTGAGCATGGACAGCTCCTTCCCAGAGTTTGGCAGTGTGTGAAGAGGAGGAGGGAGATGTGGATCATGGAAGTTTTTTGTTTTGTTTTTTCTTTTTTTAAAGGTAGAGGAGACTTGACCTTGTTTAAATGTCATTGGGAAAGGAGCCAGTTGAGGGAGAGATTAAATAATGCAAGAAAGAGAAAGGACATTTTTCATTTTTTTAACAAATAGTGAGCGACTACTACTCTGTGCCAGAGAACTCTAGGTGCTCAGGAATTCTGCAGTGAACAGCACAGCCAACGTCTCTGCTGTCACAGAGCTTATGTTCTACTGGGGAAGACAGATAATAGATGAACTGATGCATAATATGTCAAGGGTGATAAATACTACAAAGAAACACTAGAAAAATGAATCAGAGTAAAGTGGAAATATAAAGCAGGTAAGGAGGTACAGGGTGACAAGGAGGGGTGGGGGTGGCAGTTTTAGGTGGTAAGGGAAGGCCTGTCTGAAAAGGTGACACCTGAGCAGTGATCTGAAGGCCATGAGCCACATGGATGTCTCGGGGGCGGTGGGGTGGGCATTCCTGGCAGTAGGAATAACAAGTGCAAAGGCCCTGAAGCAGAAACATATTTGGTGTGTTTGAGCAACAGGTAGGCCAGGACAGGGTGGTAGAAGGTGAGAGCAGAGGGCCAGATCATACAGAGGCTTGGTGGCCAAGGTCAAGGTTTTTAATTTACCCAGGGTGAGATGGAAAGCCACTGGAGAGTTCTGAGCAAAGGAGGGGTGTCTACTGATTTCCATTTTGAGGGAATCTGTCTGCACAGTGAGACCAGTCAGAGGCTGTTGTGCTGGTCCAGGTGGGGGAGGACGGTGGCTGGGCCTGAGGTGGGGCGGTGGCCTAGCGTGGTCAGAAGTGATCAGATTCTAGATAGTATGGATAGTAGTTCCTGAGAAGGCGGGTAGGGTGGGAGACTGCAGAGGTGGAGGGGTTGGACACCCACCCCCTCATAGCAGGAGAAAGCTGAGGCTGGGTGCAGAAAGAGGTCGGGTGTTGTAGGTTTGCTGACCCAAGTTGAGGCAGTCTTCTTGTGGCTGCTTCTGATTTCTGAGTGCAATGGAAGGCTGCTCCACCAGCTGTGAGTAAAGAGGACAGTGGTGGAAGGGTGGTGATCAGGAGGCAGATGGACTGTTTGAGGGGAGCAGGGTACAGGAGTGAGAGAAGATGGGGTTAGCTGCCAGTATTAGGGTTCCACTTGTGGTTGGTAATTATGGCTTTATAGACCTGCCAACTACCCTGTTGTCGGAATCTGGTTAGGTAGAGACAGGTCAAAAAGGGGCTGGCAGCACAATCTAAGTTTGGGGTTTTGCCAGAAATTAAGACTAAAGGTTAGAGAGAGTCAAAGCTGTTGTTTGCCTGTTACTCTGATAACAGTCTTGCTAATGGGATCTACCCTGGAAAATGAAGAAAAAGGAAGGCTAACAGGTTGGCTGAGTCAAGGTCTGTCTGACAGGCCAAAGGAAGGTCCTGCTGGGGGCAGCTGAGTAGGTCAGCTGGAAGGAGAGAAGGTGTGGACAGAGATCAGGAAGGAGCTGGATGTGCCACAGTTCCACACAGGGACGACATTCAGTGTAATCAGCTGCAGCAGGCTGGCTTGGAGTGGAGGAGGAGGTGATGGGGGGGAGGAACTGAAGGAACCAGGGGCAGCGCTGGTTTGCAGGGGAGGGAGGGGTATGGCGGATAGATGTCTGCGGACAGGCGAAGGTCTGAAGTGCTCCTTTGGGATGTGGGGGCACTGACCACTGGGGGGATTGTTGGGCAGTGTTGGGTTGGAGGTTGGTGGTGGTCATTGCTGGACTCACCTTGGGAGTGGAAGGGAGAATGAGCTGGTGCCAGAGGTGCTGATGAGTAGAAGTGACCCAAGAGGCCACACCCAGGAAGGATTTCCCCGGAAGGCAGTGTGGCTTTTCAGCTGTAGCCGCCCCGCCCAGTCTCCCTCCTTTCCAGCCTGTTCATTTATTGCCTGTAAAGATATCGAGCAATAAAGTGGAGTAGGTGTGCCCCACCATATGCCCCTCTCCCTGCACCATCCTCCTCCCTCTCCTCCTCTTTGAGTGGTTCTGGAGTGCTGGGCCTGGAGCAGACTACCTGGGCCTGAATCCTGGCTGCGTAGTAGCACTTCCTGGCTGTAGCTGTGGGCAGGTGACATAACCTTTCTGTGCTCAAATTCCTCACCTGTAAAACGGATGATTTTAAACGGATGATTTTAAACCTGTAAAATGGATCTAATCATCTATGGATGATTAGAGTGTTCTTGCCTCCCTGGATTGTGGTGAGGACTGAATGAGTACTTGCCGCTAGTAAGCAATCAGTGAGTGTCAGTTGTTACTATTATTATTATTATTATTATTTGGGTCCCACTCATATTCCTTTTTCCCTTGCCTTTGCTTTGGTTCCACCTATAGCACTAGCGATTTTGCATTAATACTGACTTCTGTTTTAAGATAACAGCAAGAGAACTGACATTTATTGACCACCTGCTTTGTGCCAGCCACTGTCATTAATCTAACTAGACCTCTTTTGTGGGGTTTTCAAAGGAATTATCTGGCCAGACACGGTGGCTCATGCCTGTAATCCCAGCACATTGGGAGGCCGAGGCAGAAGGATTGCTTGAGCCCAGAAGATTGAGACCAACCTGGGCAACATAGCATCTCTACAAAAAATTTTTAAAAATCAACTGGGCGTAGTGGCGTGCACCTGTAGTCCTAGCTACTTGGGAGGCTGAGGCAGGAGGATGGCTCGAGCCCAGGAGTTGGAGGTTACCATGAGCTATAATCAGGCCACTGCACACCAGCCTAGGCAACAGAGTGAGACCTTGTCTCAAAAAAAAAAAAAGAAAAGAATTATCTGTGCCCAAGTGCCTAGTTACAGTCTTTGGAATGTGTGGGGCTGCTTTTTATCATCTTCATTTTTTAGTGTAGATTCAGGGACGTTTAGTAACCCACCTGGCACCATTCAGCTAATAGATGTCTGTGACAAGCCTTGAACCCAGCTGTGTCTGAACCTCATACCTGTTTCCTTTCTTTCCACCACACCAGGCTATGCCATGCTATCTGTGAGGCCCCCTGTCACACATTTATTGTCTGTTCCTTTTGCTCCCTCCTTTTAATGAAAAAAAAATTGCATTATCCAAATATATCTAGAACCCAACTATTAGGTCAGGCCATATGAAACTGCTACTATTTGAACATTTCCAGCCTGTGAAAAGGGCACTCATGTGCTTCAGACTGGTCCTTCTCTCCACCTGCATAGCTTCTGCTCTGGTCCAAGCCCCCATTGTTGCTGGCGTGGATTGTTAGCAGTAGCCTCCTGAATGATTTCCCTGCTTCTGTCCTGGCCACCCTCCTCTTTATCCTCAAAGTAGCAGCCAGAGTGATCCATCCAAAGGAGGGTCAAATTAGGCTACCCTGTCCCACCGCATCTGTGGGCTTCCTCCTGTCCCTTACAAAGGGGCTGTATCATCTGGGTCCGTACTGTGCCTAGTAGAGAGGACTTTCAAGATTGTTTTTCCCTCAAGAAAGAGTAGTTTACAAAGTGCAACAATTCCTAATTCTTGTCGGAATACTTAAGGACGAATTAAGAAAACTAAGGAAAATCTGTGAACACAGAATTTGCGCCCAGTTTCTTAGACTTCTGCAGCTGTTCTCCCAGGTTGCAGTGGTGTAGTTCCTCTTTGCTGCTCGCAGTGGGGCTGCGCCCGTTAGTCACCCTGCCCTGCGCCACGGCTGCTGCTGCTGCTGCTGCTCATGGGTCACGCCGGCCCTTCTCATTCCCATTTGAAAACCAGGGTGCACCTTTGCTGTGGTGATGCCAGCGCTGGCCGAAAGGAGGATTAGGGTCTTGCTTCTTTGTAAGATTTGTATCAGAGTTTGGCCTTGAACTCTGGTCCTCTGGCTTCTTAGCTGCTCTTTGCTCTTTGGCTGAGCGACATTTAGCTTCTACAAAACTTCATGTTTTGTCCTCACAGCACTGGTCATAGTCTTTTTTTTTTTAAAGAGACAGGGTCTCCCCTCTGTCACCCAGGCTGGAGTGCAGGGGTGCCATCATAGCTCACTGCAGCCACGAACTCCTGGGCTCAAGCAGTCCTCCCGCCTCAGCCTCCTGAGTAGCTGAGACTACAGGTGCATGCCACCACACTTGGCTAATTTGTTTGATTTTATGTAGAGACAGGGTCTGGCTATGTTGCCCAGGCTGGTCTCAAACTCCTGGGCTCAAGCAGTACTCCCGCCTTGGCCTCCCACAGCGCTGGGATTATAGACGTGAGCCACTGTGCCTGGCCCATAGTCCTTAAAAACCACTTTTATCCCCTGCAGTTACTTTCCTGCAGCCAGTGAAGCACTCTCTCCTTGGTTCCTCTCTATCCCTTAAATCAAAGGTTGCAGACTGGTGGTCTCAGGGCCAGGGCAGCCTGCACACTGCTCTTATTTGAGACATAATATTTTTAAAAATAGTTGAGCTTGCTTTTGAATTGCAATTGGAGCTTTCACTTAAAATCTGGATTTTGACTTCCGGAAAAATCAGAACAACTGACACCTCTGGGCTTAGGATCTCTAGAGGTTCCAGCCAGCTGGGGCTGAGAGGCTGCTGTACCCTTTACCCTGCTGGATGGAGAGGGGGGTCCTCCCTGTCCCTAATGTCTTACACCCACCATATTACTCCTTGATGTTTCCTGTCTGGTCTCCACAGGCCTTTGTAATTGATGTAACCTCTGCATTTGGTTTTGTTACCCACTGTGCCTCAGTGAGTAGACATCCTGGTGATTGATTCATTGACTGGTGAGTTTGCACCAGTGGCATTCCACAACATTGTTTTAGAGTTCGGAGGCCAGTATGGACGCAAGCAAAGGCCTGATTGCTTCAGATTTAGCATTTAAACTTTACTCTAACAAGGTACCCATGATTGGAAGGAAACCTTACATTTGAGTTTGGGCAGCATGCCCTTCTGGCATATCACAGAGTGACATGATCTTGCCACCCAAGCAGAGCCTTGGCATTATGGGTATGGGTACTGAAAGCTGATAGCTTGGCCACCAGCTTCACGGGCTGGGTCTCCTGAGCTACTTCCACAGCCTCGTGGGCCTCTCTCTGCTAAGGGAAACCAGGGCTACTCTCTTAGTGGATTCTCATCCTTGAGGCACAGGATCTATGCCACATAGCTCTCCTTAACAGACCCTGTGTGTCACAGACCTTATGGTCCCTGAGCGTAATGCTTGGTATTAGTCATCTGGGCATTTCTCTCCTGCTTTCTTATGTGTATATTAAGAAGACATTGAAAGACCAGCCTGAAGGTTACAAATTGCTACCCCTAGAGAGTCCAGTTACTTGGTTTTCACCTTCTGAAGTTCAGTGTAGTATAGAGTTGACCAAGAAAAGGAAATCAGTAACCTCCAGAACTGTGTCCTGGGGTTGCTAGGATAACTGATGCCATATCTAAACCATTGGCTCTCAGGAGATTGTATAAAGGAGGCTGGCCTTTTGGAGATTATCTGAATACATGGCATTTAGGACAAACCTTCCCTTGCCTGTTTTGATAATATGTGGCCTATGGACCTAACATGTAGGAATATGTTTGACTCAGTGGTTTGGGGGTAACTCTGTATTTAGACAGGGTGTTCTGTTGTTACAATGCCATAAAACTTTGCCCTTCTGGAAATAAGAGTATTTCTGAGATTGTGATTTCTGGATAATGACACAGTAACCCTCACTTTGTAGTTGTTGTAACCTTCATGGTAAAGATTTTGAAATTAATTTTAATTTATGAAAATTATATGTGCGTTAGCACAACAGCATGAATATACTTAATGCCACTGAGCTGTACACTTAAAAATGGTTAAAATGGTAGATTATGGGTTATGTACATTTTACCACAATTGTTTTAAAAAATGTTTGCTAAAAAAATCGTCATCCCACCACTTAGACAACTTTCAACATTTTATTTGTTTCAATATTTTGATATATTTGTTTGCAGTCTTCTTTGTATAGTCGAGATGTTATATTACCATGATACTGTGTTAACTAGCTATCACTAACATACATTCAGCAGAGTAGGGAAATAGGTAGAACATGGGCTTTAGAGCTAAAAAGCCTGGGTTCAAATTCTGGTTCCCCAGTTCTTGATGTATAACAGCAGGCAAGCTACTTAACCTTCTAGTACCTTGGTTTTCTCATCAAAACCATTGGCTCTCATCAGAGGGAGTTTTGCTCAGAGGACACTTGACAATGTCTAGAGACATTTTTGGTTTTCAGGACTCCAGGAAGTCAGGGGTGCTACTGGCATCCAGTTGGCAGAGGCCAGGGATGCTGCTAACCATCCTATAATTCGTGGGACAGCCCCATAACAGGATTATCCAGCCCCAAATGCCAATAGTGCCGAGGCTGAAAACCCCTGCTCTAACTAAGATGGAGATGATAATAGTGCCTACCTCATAGGATTGTTGCAAGGATTAAGTGACTTAAAATAATGCCTAGCACATAGTCACTGCCATGGAAATGTTAACGATTATTATTGCTGTTATAATTACTTCTTTCACTTCATATCAGCATTTTTGTATTTAAACATCTCATAAACATTCTTTTCAATGGTTTCCAAGTATCTTTTAGTAAAGTTTTCTTTTACATAAATGTTGCATGCTCCTAACGTGTTTTTCCTTCTTCCCCACCAGATGAAATTAAAGCAGAAATAGAAAAGCAGAGGTAAGCGATAGCACTTACTCTTCACTGGGATACAGCATGAAGGGAGTAGGTATTGGCCATGGAAACCCCCTTTTCTGCACGTTTTCTCATATTTCTAATCCTCACACTCTCTGGGCACAGAGCAGAATTCTGTGTGTGTTTGAACCGATGCTAGGCTAACTGTGATAACAGGTTACTGCCTCAGCACTCGCCTCGTTGGAGGAAAGGGTAAAGATGGAGTTAATGCTGTCATACCTTTTCTTGACAGAAGCAGCAAAGTGTCTGGTATGGCTGCTTCCTTAGGCATGAGGACGGCTGGCTCCATAAGCGGCTGCTCCTGATCTTCATAGTAATGAAGCCAGTTAGTCACATTTCAGAAATATAGCTCTGGCACGGCTGCCCCCAGGATTCGGTCCAAGATGCTATTCAGCACAATAACCAGAAACCTTGCTCTCTGCATGTAGCACTTTAGTGGTTTTTTCTAATGTGTGTGTTCAACTTTTAATGTCTAGCCTCGAGATACGGTTTGCGGGTGCTCTTGATTAAATGGTTGCAAGTGGATGGGGAGTTAGAGGAAGGCGTCAGGAAAGCAAGCTTTTTCCCTTCATTTCCCCTCTCAGCCCTCTCTTGCTTCTTTCCTAGGCTTGGCGCTGCCGCACCACCAAAGGCAAACTTCATTGAAGCTGACAAGTATTTCCTTCCATTCGAGCTAGCTTGCCAGTCCAAGTCCCCGCGAGTGGTCAGCACATCCCTTGACTGCTTGCAGGTACCACGTTTAGACTTGTTGGTATAAAGGGGGTTCTCTCCAAGCCACAGGCAGTCCTTACCCAGAGCTATGCTGGTGATTGCCCTGGTGCTCAGAGTGCTCTTGGAGGTGATGGAGAAAGGAGCAGTTCAACTTGCTCTTTTTTCTTTGTAGAGATGGGGTCTTGCTATGTTGCCCGGGCTGGCCTCGAACTCCTGGGCTCAAGCGATCCTTTTGCTTTAATCTTCCGAGTAGTTGGGATTACAGGCACATGCCGCCATGCCTGGCCAGTTCAACTTATCCTTTTCAGAGATCTCATGAGGGAGGGAAGAGAGAGGGGTCTGAGCTCCTTAGCTAAAACAAGAATTTGTTTCCCTAGGAATATTTTATTTGGTGATTTCACTTATATGTGTTTTTCTAAAAAATCCTTTAGCATTAATTAGAGTATTTGTTCTTCAGTTTTTGTTGTTTTTTTTTAAGAAGGATAGTAAAGTCAGCCAATGGGATAATCAGAGTATTTAATACATATGGGCATATAAAGCACTTTTATGCAGCCTCTTTCTTGATGGCATTAAAATTCATGATATTAAGTAGAGAAATAAATATAGTGGAATCTCATTATTTGTAGTAGTTATGTTCTATAAAGTCACCGTGAACACTGAATTAACAAACACTGAACCTTTGTTCCTAGAGGAAATACAGGGTTAAATTCCCTTGAGCCTCTAGTCTTGGTGTATTTCTGTTTAAAGATACTTTAATATATATTGTTGATGCATTAACATTGAACTCACAGCCAACAGCGCTATATAGCACATGCCTGAACAAAGCTTATCTAACACATGTAATTTCTCCTTAAGGCACATCACTACCTTCTTGCTCTTAGAACACTAGAAAACATTTTAGCACACACTTGGGGGCCATTTTAAACTGCAAAATCACCAAGAAAAGAGACAGAAATGCAAAAAACGCTACACTAAACGCACCGCTAAAAAGATGCCTGTTTGCAGTAGAATTGAAACAAGAAGGCAGGGTGTCACCTTATTTGACCTCAGATGGGAACATGAACATCAAGTGATTCAAAATTTTCATTGTTCTGTGCATGTCTGAAAATGACCACAAAAACTCCACAAGTATTGATTTGGGGCTTATAAATAAAAAAATTTTAGTGAGTAGGTGCATTTGCAAATACAGACTCTACAAATAGTCTGGACCAGCTGGATTTAGAGCCACAGATAACTTTATTATAAGTTATCTTTTACTGAGGAAGAAGCAGGAATAGAGAAGTTAAGATGATTTGTCCAGAAATATACAGGTAGTAGGAGGCAGAAACAGGACTACAACTTGGGTTTCTTAATTCCTAGTCCAGCATTCTTATACTTTTTCTCAAGACCTACTCCTGAGGTTTCTGATTACCTCGAAGAACATTTATTTATTTATTTATTTATTTATTTTGAGACAGAGTCTTACTCTGTCGCCGGGCAAGAGTGCAGTGCCATCATCATAGCTCATTGCAACCTCAAACTCCTGAGCTCAAGCAATCCTCCTGCCTCAGCCTCCCAAATAGCTGGAACTATAGGCTCATGCCACTGGGCCCGGCTGATTTTTCTATTTTTAGTAGAGATGGGGTCTCACTCTTGCTCAGGCTGATCTGGAACTCCTCAGCTCAAGCAATCGTCCTGCCTCGGCCTCCCACAGTGCTAGACTTACAGGTCTGGCCCAAGAACATTTATTCTTGACCTCCGTGGGTAACCCACCCACATCAATGAAAAAAGTCTGATAAATTTTAAAAATACATTGAAGAGATCTGCAATTTACCAGTACTTTCTAGAACAGGAATGGTGAATAGATCCTATATTATGATTGTTTAGGGAGCTGTGTGGAAAAGGTTTCTTGACAAAGAGTGCTGTGATTGATTGGTTATGTCTACTGAGGCACAGGACTGCGAAGTGGCAGTGGACATGCCACATTTTTGGCATCTAGACTAATATTTACTCTATTAATCTGTCTTCTTTGATATATAGACTTGAGAATTGATGACAGTTTCTTCACAGAAGCAACTCTTCCAAATGAAAAACAATTTTGTCATTCAATATAATTCTGTACAGATTGTCCTATGTAAAACATATAATGAGCCAAGAATTCTTAAATGGCAGGCTCTAGTCCTACTTCTATCCTAAA
Organism: Daubentonia madagascariensis; assembly: GCA_023783475.1. Classification (NCBI taxonomy): domain Eukaryota; kingdom Metazoa; phylum Chordata; class Mammalia; order Primates; family Daubentoniidae; genus Daubentonia; species Daubentonia madagascariensis. Next base: position 11,394,623 of record JAKFHU010001640.1, on the reverse strand, counting down.
ATATTTTTGCTGTGAACGTTTCTGAGGAAATTTGGCATAAGTTTAATTTTAGTTGTTTTCTCCCCATGTCCACGTTTAGTTTGGAAACCAGTGCTGGCAGTTGACATTATTGGTGTACTAAGAACAGTGGCTAACATGTATTTAGCTCTTAGCCTGGGGTGGGCCCTAAGTGATTCATCCAGCTTACCGTGTTTAATCTTCAGACAACCCTCGGAGGTGCGTGCTCTTGTCCTCATTTTGGAATCAAGGCAGCTGAGGCTTAGAGAATAGAGTGACCAGCCCAGTCCAAGGTCCCTTGGCCAGGGATGGAATTGAATGGGTAGCTAGGACTTACTCACCCCATGTCTATGTTCTTAACTGGAGTCATCAGCTTTGGCCCATGAGACAAATCTGGCCTGCCATCTGGCTTTTGTAAATAAAGTTTTATTGGAACACAGCTGTCTTAGTCTTCTGTAACAGAATACCATAGATTGGGTGGCTTACATAACAGACATTTATTTCTTACAGTTCTGGAGGCTGGGGAGTCCAAGATCAAAGTACTGGCTGATTTGGTTCTTGGTGAAGGCCCTTTCTGGCTTGCAGATGGCTGCATTCTGACTGCTTCCTCACGTGTTGGAGAGGGAGAGCTAGCTCTCTGGTCTCTTCTTACAGGGCACTAATCCCATCATGGGGACCCCAACTTCATGACCTCATCTAAACCTAATTATCTCCCAAAGGCCCAACCTCCTAATACTGTCCCATTGGGGGTTAGGGCTTCAGCATATAAATTTGAGGGTGGGACACAGACTCTCATTCCATAACAACAGCCATGCCCATCTGTTTATGTATTATCTGTGGCTACGTTCCTGTTACTATGGCTGGATTGAGTAGCAGCAATGAAGACCATATGACCCACAAAGCCTAAATATTTCATATGTGGTCCTTTATGGAAAAAGATTGCTGACCCCTGCTCTTAACTATTACCCTGTAGTTCTGGCCTCTTTAATAACAGAAATAGTCTGTTTCTGGAACTTCTTGTATGTATAAGTATGATTTCAAATGGAAATGTTGACATCCTGCTTTACTTGCTCACTGCAAGTCTTGAGGCTTATGGTATATGGTTATCTCTCTTTTTAGAATGGAAGTTCTCTAAAATTTAACAGGTACACCAGGATTTTTTACACTAGTATACAAAATGCAAAATGGGTCATTGTTTTTATGGCATTGAAAGTGGCTGGGTGCTTCCTGGACTACTAAATGGAAAAAATGCACTTCCCCCTGGTGGCTGCCCTTGCCAAGTCTGTCTAGCTTTTCCCAGTATGGGTGAGGTAACTTCTGTCTTGGAAATGAAAGGCCAGCATCTAGGGGTAAAATTTGGTTTTGGCAGAATTGAAGCCAGCTGCAGACACATCCGCACTGTGGCCTGTCATTCCTCGAGCTTGGAAAGGTAATAGGGGTGACAAAAGTGCCTCTGGGTTTGGTTTGCCATGAGCACAGTTAGCTAAGGTTCCCTCTCCCCACTGGGAGAAACCTGGAGACTTTCCCTGTTACTTGCTTCTATCAGTGATAAAAATCCTCTGTATTCCTTTTCTTCTGCGTTTGGTCTGCTACACACTTCCCCAAGGCCAGGGCTCAGGGTAAGGAGGACTAGGGTCAGTCTTGTCTAAGCTAGTAAGTGTCTAAGCTAGTAATTTTTATTACTTATCAATAAAATTCTTTTTAGTATATTCTTGCAATATTTTCATATTTCTTTAATTTAATATTATATACATGTACTAGTGTTATTAAAGTGTATATATTTACTAGCCTTAAAAATCCATGTATTATAGAGCATACAAAATTAGAACTTTTAAAAGGACAAGATAAAAAATAGATAGAAATAGAATTCTAATATTTTCTTCTTACATCCCAGGGGAGGCCGTAGGAAACCATTGGTCTAAGCTGTCCTATTCATACCACAGGTATCTTTTAGCTCTTACTTCCAGAAAACTTTACATTTTCTAATGCACATTTAAAAATCAGTTTGTAATTGTATGTGTTGTACATGACTATGTTCTCTGTTAAAAAGTTTTTAGAACTTTACAGATAAGGCCGAAGCCCCTTGGGCCACCAGCCTCAAACCCAGCTGCCTATTTAAGTGTGTAATTTTCTTTCTTCTCTTTTCTTTTCTTTTTCAAATGGTATCACTTGTACAAATTTATCTGCAGCTTTTTACATTCAACAGTGTTTTTAAGATCTAGGTTGGGCAGTGGCTCATACCTGTACTCTCTGCACTTTGGGAGGCCAAGGTGGGAGAAATCACTTAAGGTTAGGAGGATCACTTGAGGCTAGGAGTTTGAGACCAGCCTGGGCAACATAGTGAGACCTTGTTTCTACAAAAAAATTTAAAAATTAGCCAGCCATGATGGAACGACTCCTGTAGTCCTAGCTACTCAGGAGGCTGAGGCAGGAGGATTGCTTGAGCCCCCCAGGAGTTTTTTGAGGCTGTAGCAAGTTACGATCATTCCACTGCACTCCAGCCTGGGGCAATAGAGTAAGACCCTTACTCCAAAAAAAAAAAAAAAAAAAAAACTACATTTCTACATGCAGATCTAGCACATTCTTTTTGACTGATATATGTTGTGCCATTTTATTTATCCCTCTCCTGTAGAGAGGCATTTACATACAGGATTACAGGGAACATCCCTGTGCAAGCTTCCTTGGACACGTGCCTCAGTTTCTCTGGGTCAGAGGTGACTCTGGATTCTTATCACTGGGGCACAAGAAATGGAACTAACTTCAGAAGAGTAGACCAGTGAGTTGGAATACTTAATTTGTATTAAATATGTTCATCCATATGGGTGAGTCAACTTGGAATAGAGCTTACTGACTCCATCTTCTGTTTACTACTAAGTTATGTCCTATTTTGCACCAAGAAACTAACTGCATAGCATGTTCCCTTGTGCATTGGGGTCCAGTGAAGGCATGTTACAGTGTATTGTATTTTCCTCATCTTCCCCTCTATGCCAGAATGTCCCTATGCAAGCCTCCCCAGACACATGTATCAGTGGGCCAGCTGCCCAAAGGCCTCCCTCCTCTGTCCTTCCCATCCCCTCATGGTATCAGCAAGGAATAAGGCACCTACCTGGCGGAGAGTAGATGGAGATGGGAGGGTGTCTACAAATCACACAGGGCCCTACAGGTCCCAGTCAGGACTTTGGGCTTTGGTGTGTCTCCCTGTAGAATATAAACTATGAGAAAAACGATCATGTCTACCTTATTATTGTATCTCTGCTACCCAGAACAGCATCTGGCACAGAGAAGGATGAGAAAGCAGAACCAGAAAGACCCACAGAACACAGAAACTCTGCTTTCTTCTGGCCCTGTTTGACTGCACAGGCAAGGGAGGGAAATCATACTTAAAACCCTTTTCAGTTTGAAGGGTAATGTTTCCTTTAAGGAGTCTATAGAGGAGGAAATACTTCCCATCCTTTTTCATACTTTAATTAAATATCTAATAATTCATCTGCATCTTTGCTTTGCATTAGTATTGGATTCTACAGACTACTTTTCAACATTCACATTTTAGGAATTCCTAGACCATCCCCATCATAACCCAGTGCTCCAAAGAGACTTGAGTCCATTAGGGGTAAGAGTAAGCAGTGTCAAAAACCAGAGCTTATTCTCCAGGTAGCTAGCCCTGCCCTCCTAGGAAGGGTGCATCTGTGGCAGCTATGAGAGAGGTGAGGCAAAGGGTATCTGGACTTGCCCTTCACACTCTACACCCCACATCTTGAGGTGCCGGGTTGGACTTGAGCACCAAAGTGTGTTCACACCTCTCTCCTGCTCATTCAGTCACTCAATCCAGCAGTATCACATTTCTACCCTCAGCCACTCTATCCATTTTTCTTTCTGCTTATTGAATGGCAACGCTTTCGTAGCCAACAAAAGGGAAAAGCCGTTGAGAAACAGCGTCAGGCCTCTGCAGTGGTGGTGGCTCTGTAGATAACCTCAGGAGCATGAGTCCGCATAGTGTGGGTAGAGGTAAGAATGTGACCAGCCAGAAGACAAAAAGGATAAGGAACAGAAATGCATTTTTAGGAGTCTTTACCAAGTCACTGGGAGCAGAGAATGCCTTAGAGTTCATGTATACACTTGCCAGGTGAGTGGTTCTTCTATCTGGTTGACCATCAGAATAACCTGGGTAGTTTGGAGAAACACACTGATTCCCAGGCTCTGCCTGTAAGTTCTGGTTCAGTAGGTCAGGGTTGAGGTCCAGGAATCTGTATTTCTGATGAGCTCCCTCAGGTGATTCTGAACTTCGGCCAGGCTTAGGAATCATCCTGCCACTGCCCTTTGAGGTCCCTTCCAGCTCTGAGATTCTCCATGCTGAAATCCAGGTCTTGGGTGGGTGGCACAGGCGAGCGGCCTCTGAAAAGGCGGCCCTGTCCAAACCGATTTCTAACCTGACAGAGGGGGCATGGCCGAGCAGCCGCTCGTGGGTAACACACAGTTTGATGGCATAGGTGCAGGATGTGGTTACTGTTTTTACTTTAATTTTTTGGAATAAAAAATCTGACTGATTCAACATTGAAAAAGAATGAAAAGATTTATTACAAAGTGTCTAGTCTCGTCCCACCCGTGGTTACTGAGTTCTCCTCCCCTCAAGCAGTACATGTTATCATTTGTTTCTTAGGTGTCTTTCTGCTTAAAGAAAAAATGTATATATGTATGTATATAAATAATTTTTACAGCTTTTTTGAGATATAATTAACATACATACAATTCACCTGTTTAAACGTACAATTCAGTGATTTTTAGTTTATTGAGAGAGTTAGTTGTTCAACCATCACCACAATCTAATTTTCAGACCATTTTTATACACTCATTAACAGTTACTCCCCGTGTCTCCCTACCCCCCATCTCTAGACAAACACTGATCTACTTTCTGTGTCTGGTATGTACAACTTCTAATCCCACAGTGTTTTGCACTGTTTTGTACCGGGGAGTGCTCTGTGCCTTGCCTTCTTCATTGGACACAGTATCACCACTGCAGGGACCTTCTACAAGGACAAAGGCTGCACTCATAGTGGTTGAGCCTGCCTGGCTCCTGGGGAGCAGAGGGATCTGTAGGAACTGGAAGTTAAAGGCCATGGTCACTACCTGTCTTTTGGTGTTGTGGGCTGCCATGGTGGCCTCAGTCCCAGCCAGGCAGAAACTGTAATCTCTATTCTTTATCTGTTTAGAAACTCATCGCTTATGGGCACATCACCGGCAATGCCCCTGACAGTGGAGCCCCAGGGAAGCGGCTGATCGACAGGATTGTTGAAACCATTTGCAGTTGTTTTCAGGGCCCTCAGACCGACGAAGGGGTTCAGTTACAAATAATTAAGGTATTTCTGTTTGTTTGCCTGGTCTGGTTTTTAAATTAGAAAGCAAGTCCCCTCTGGGAATTTGGATTTCTGATTTACCATGTGTTAGTTGTCTCAGCTGGTGCTGAGCTGGAACAGAAAAATTTAAGCATCACTTAGATCTTTTGTTAGGTGTCAGAATTTATTAGCGTGGACTAAGACAAGAAGAATGGAACCAGGTGTGTTTTCCAAGTAAATAGTTCTGCTAATAACAACATAAATTGCTTGTGAATTAAATCAGCTTGAAATCCTCTGGTCTTTCTCCTTGAAATTCTGGATTCCCAGTCTGGGATTTCTCAGCAGGTCCTCGCTGATACTCTCATCATCAACTTGCCTCTGCCCCTTGTTCCCCCATTTCACTTTCCTGTTCCATTTCTGCTGCCAGGAGTGGTTTGGCATGGGATGGTACCATCTGCTTGTCTGAGAACAGGATCGGGACGGGTGTAGCCAAAGTTCCAAATCTTAAGTCCTGAATATATTTGCTTTAGGAGGAGAAGGCTCCATGTTAGCTGTACCTTTCTAAAGCTCTCTTGAAAACCCACCGGGGGATTGGGAAACTGACTGCCCATGGAAACACGTATTTTGTGATGATGGTGGCAAGATCAATTTGGAGCATTTTTCCTCTTGAGAAAAGCATCTATTTTTCATTCTAGGTTTTTCAATCAGTATTAACATTCTGAAGTTTGGCTTTTTAAAAAGTGAGCCAGTAGAAAACCTACTTCAATACAACTTAATTATTTCAAATGATTAGGATTTTATTAAGTTGTTAATTATTTTAAACTCACTATAGGGAGTTGGCTCTTGGTACTAATCATCCTGTTTAGTTTGCAGAGCCATCTTGAAATTTATATTTAAAAAAACCCCGCAAAAACAAAGCCAAACCCTCTGGAAAAGTTTGGCCATGGAGGGTAGGAGAGTGGTGTGCATCCCTGATGGTGAAGGTTTCCAATTTCTGTTTTAGGCTCTTCTGACCGCAGTGACTTCCCCACACATTGAAATTCACGAAGGCACTATCCTGCAGACAGTGAGGACATGTTACAATATCTATTTGGCCAGCAAAAATCTCATCAATCAAACCACTGCCAAGGCTACCCTTACTCAGATGCTCAACGTCATTTTCACCCGCATGGAAAACCAAGTGGTGAGGGGCAGTACTTACTAGCCACTGGGGGTGTGGCATCACTGCTGTCTGAACTCTTTCATGTGTGACCTTGGTACCTGTGAAGATTGACTATCATTTTAAAGTTTACCCCTTCTTCCTGTGAATTTTCTGTACGGTGCTTTTGTTCATGCTTTAAAAATCAGAGAGAATCTAGCATGGATTTTGAAGTTTGCATTCGGAATTTGCTTTGAATTTGTCAAAGGAACTTACTTCCTTTTAAAATTTTGATCCTTCTGGCTGGAAATTTTTAGAGCAATAGGCTGGCATAATTTTTGTTCTTACCAAAATACTGGGGCCGCTTAAATAGAATTCCTTTTTTGTTGCCTTTTAGTTGCAGGAGGCCAGAGAATTGGAAAAACCAATCCAGTCGAAACCCCAGTCCCCCGTGATCCAAGCCGCGGCAGTATCCCCAAAGTTCAGTCATTTGAAGCAGAGCCAGGCACAAAGCAAACCAACAACTCCTGAAAAAAACAATTTAACCAACGGTGAACATGCCAAGTATGATTCTGGAAAAGTGAGCTCAGAAAATGGAGATGCGCCCAGAGAAAGAGGCCCATCACTATCAGGTATGGCCTGCTGCTGTGCAGCTGAGCCTGTCCAGGTATGAGAGGGAATCATCCTGTGTGAGGGGCAGATGCTGCAGGAGGTATTTAGTAACATCTGAAGGAAACCTTTGAGAGCAGCTTGTCTATTTCTGGGCCTTTCCCTTGACTTCCCTTTTGCTTTTGTCTTAGGGAACACAACCAGCAAGGCATGAGGTCTAATGTCCCGTTGTCAGCTGCACAGTTTTCTCTAAATGGTTCCTGGGATGTATCTAGCTACTACTTTTTCATGTCAGCCTCAGTGCAGTGGGTTCAATTTGGGGCACTTATCTCCCAGTAGTTAATTAATTGGGTAATTAGTCATTTAATATTGTCCAGAGGAGGACAAGGGCCTCAATTGTCATTACACGCTGATCTCCATGCCTTGCCCGATGCCTGGCAATTAGGGGCCACTCATAGACATCTGTGGAAGGAGCCGAAGGTGGGTGAGTGGGTAGTTGGGTGGACAGATGCGCAGGTAGTTTTGTTTTCTTTCTGGTGACCAAGTACATAACTTGTTTTTGTTGGCTTTTTTAAATGAAAGAATATCCGCCACCTGGTTATAATCTTAAAGTAAATGCAGCAATTGGCAGGAATCTTGGATTGAGTTGTCAAAAATTATTTCTGAGTATTTTCGTCTCTCCTTAGAAAATTTGTATGAATCAGACTCATTTTTTCAGGACTTTACCTTTCGCGAGTGATTCTGTCAAATAATTCTTCACTCAAGCTGGTGGTTTTACACAAAATATCTGATCTGTCTTTATAGTTGACCTCATCTTTTCTTCAGTCACATTGCTGATAATGATTTCTGTTGATAGAATGTTCCCTACTAGAGCGCACATATTTGAGCAGCTTTTATTCCTTTCTAGTTTACCAGGCTGCTTGGCATACATGGGAACAGACCAAGTGTTATTGCTGGAATGTTGCTTTGTATCCGTTTACTCAAAGAAAGCACAAAAGAGAAAGTTGCCACCAAGAGAGGCATTTGTTTTAGGGTGAGCACGGCATTGCCGTCTCGTCACTCCCACTGTCATGTTTTCTAAGGGCGGTGCTCAGGAACTCCCAGTCCGCCCTCTATATCTGTCATCATCTTTACCTTCGCAGCTCTTCAAGTCAAGGGCCAGGTTTTTACTGTAACCCTTATCAACCTGTGGTCAGTCAATACATATTAATATTTAAACATACTGTAGTAAGCATAGCTGGGCAGATATAAAACCCAAGTCTCTCTGAGCTGCATGAAAATGCTTCCACTCCAGCCCATTTTCTACACAGTGGCCAAAGTAATCTCTTACAAGCATGAATTAGATCATGGACTCTTCCCTGCTCAAACCCCTTTGGTAATTCCCTGTCTGTCCCATTTAGAGTGAAGTCCACGCCCACCTGCCCCCATGGCTTGCAAGACCCTGTGTGACCTGGCCTCTGCCCACTTCTCTGTCCCCTTATACTTCTCTCCCCCTTGTTGCTACACAGTGCATAGGTGCTGTTCCTGGTGATTGAAGGGCCATGCTTTTTCCTGCCTCAGTGCCTTTGCACTTACTGTCTGTTCCCCATCCCCAGTCCCCCTTTATCTTCAGCTCTCCCAGTTCAGACTGAGAGAGGCTTCCCTGATCACCCTCTGAAGCTCCCATCATGTGTATCCCATCAGCCTCTTTTACCATCTTCACAGTGCTTATCAATACCTGAAATTACTTAAGGCTTTATGTTTACTTGCTCCCGTTCTGAGGCCTAGGCTGCCCTATCTACCACTATATTCCCAACACCTGGAACAGTGCTTGGCACACACAGCAGACGCTCAGTAAATATGTTGTTTGGGTCAATGGAGAAAACGTTATTTCTAGAATGTACTTTTTCGGTAACTTGAAGTTCTGTTCTAACAAAGAGAAAATAACATGCCGTTAGTATATTGCTGTGGATTTTGTTGCCAGTACTTGGTATACCTCAGGAGGCTTTCCCAGGAACATGGGAATCAGATTGCCTGCAAGAAGCAAACCCCAAGCCTGCAAATAGTGGGTCAGAATGGAGGTGCGCCATCACCTTTAAGAAGAGTAAATGGGCTGGTGAAGTGGCTTGTGCCCATAGTCCCAGCTGCTCAGGAGGCTAAGGCAAGATGATCACTTGAGGCCAGGAGTTCAAGGCTGCAGGATGCTATGATTGTACCTCTGAATAGCCACTGCACTCCAGCCTCAGCAACATAGTGAGACCCTGTCTCTAAAAAAAAAAAAATTACATAAATAAATAAATAATAAAAAGTGCAAATGGCTTCCAGTTCTCAAGATTAGGCTCTAAAGAAAGAACAAGTACTTCAGAGGAGGGGGTTGAGCAGCCCTGGAAGTGAGGAGGAAAGGATAGCCCGAGAGGCAGACGGTGGGGTTGCCATCCAAGGGAGACAGTGCCCAAGGCTGGAGTCCAGGCAGTCAAGGCCCAGTGAGTGCCTCTGTGGCTACTGTTCTTACCCATTACCAAGTCTTGGACATTAGGCACAACCATAGAGCTCTCCTACAGACTGTCCCATAGTCATCACCATCACGTAGCCAGCCCTAACTGGGCACTTGCTGTGCCTGGCACTGTGGTCCCTAACTTGGCATTTCACTTAAATTTTTCTAGTTAATTAATTAGTAAGTTGCCTGGTATGTTTCTTCTTAATAAACGATTTTTTCTGGTCAACAAGCCATACTGGTGTGTGTCTGGAATATCATAGCAAAAAGCTTTGCTCCCTGGTTTTTTTCCCTTTAGTATTCCTATGTATTACTAAGTGCTTGTACATTGGACACAACCAAACCCTAGTTTCTAAGAAACAAGCATGTCACACTTTATTGTCACCATGTGTTTCCACTTGTCCCTCTGACTCCAGATCTTTCTTCTCACACTCTGTTTTTCCCCTGGTGCTGTAGCATACAACAGAATTTACTTATTTATCATCCCCAGCTAGGATGACAGCACCATGAGGATGTGGACCTTGGTTTTAGACAGTGATGTGTTCCAAATGCCTGGAACAATGCCAGATACGCAGGCACTGAGTGTGATGCTTGAGTGAATGAGCAAATGCGTCTTACTGCCCCACCCACCCCATCCCCCATGGTCCCTACTTAACTGACAGAGAACAGGGACCTGGGAAGGCCTTGTCTCAGAATCCTTCTATTTTTTTTCCATTCTTAGCATGTGACTTCCATCCTTAGGGGCACCTTATGGTTCAGGATCCTGCCATTTTGTTCCAGGCAGAAAGAAAAAGGAAGAGGTCGAACTGAAGAGCTCTCTGCCAGCTGAGTCATTCCCCTTTCTAAAGAGGAGTCTTCCTGGAAGCTGTTGCCATCCCTGATAACTTACGCTCACTCCTCATTGGCTAGAACCTGGTCACATGACCACCCTTTATGCAAGGAAGGCTGGGAAATGTAGGCACATTCCCTTCCAAAACAACACAGGGATCTGCTAGTAAGGAGAAAGGATATGAGTTCGGTAACTGGCAGTGCCTGCCACAGGGTGGTTCTCCAGCTGGCTAGGAAGAGAAGGGCATCAAGGGTTTCTCCTGTCTGAACCTATTCAAGGTGGCCCTCTTATTTTGCTTGGGGCCAGGGTCTGAAACAGGTAGGGTCTGGTGCCTAGTCAGTCATGGCCGGGTGGTGACATCCGCAGGGAACCAACAGAACCAGAGTTTTTTAAGTATACTCTTTGTACCTTTTACATATTTGATTTGGTTATCAAACATTTTCACAGAATGCTTAAAACTTAACACAGCAGACTTCTTAGTAGTTATCAAAACGTCCAGAAAAGCCTCTTCTGAGAGCTACCCAAGGCTGTCATGTCGGGAAGGGAAGCAGTCCAGGGTTATTGGGTGGAGTCCCACTGTCCTCTGCTTCGGGGCCTCTATTGGGATTTTCCTCAGCTGCTCTCTCCACTGGAACCTTCTGTCAGTATTAGGGCTTTCTGACTCCCCCTACCCATTTCTGGTCTGAGAATATTTTGATTTTGCATAGGTGCTATTATGGATCCAACCTGTATCCTTATCGGCCTGTTAAGGAAAATGAGTTATACACTCATCCCTCCAAAAAATGGTGATCCTGATTGCTGTTTAAATGGAAAAACTGCATGAGGCAAAAGGGAGATCCAGGTTGAAGTGGAAATCTTATTTTTCTCTTAGGAATGAAAGATAGTGAAAGTTTTAACTAACTGAAACTACTTTCAGTATAGTCAGTTGGGAAATTACATTAAGGACTTAGTCTCCAGGGCCAGGCAGGTGACAGAAATGAGCAGGCTTCTCTCATGAGGGCATCACAAGTGTCTTCACATAAGAACACTATATGTGTAAAACACGCAGGCCTAATGAAAGTTAACATTTGAGTGCTCACTCTTTTCAGGCACCATTTTAAATGCTTTATGTGTATTTATCTTATTTAATTCTGACAAGGCCCTTGTTTACTGGTGAGGAAACTGAGGCTTGGGGAGGTTGAAGAACTTAAATCCCCGTGATGGGAAGTGGCAGAGCAGGGACCTGGACCACGCACGCTAGTTCCAGAGCCCTCGCTCATAATCAGCATGCTGAATTCACTTCTACAAGGGAATGTTTTCTCTCTGATGTTCTCAAAACATCTTGCCTGGTCAGTCTTTCATTTTTCCCACTCTTGACAGACATTTTAGTTTCCTACTTACTGTATAGTAACACCACCAGTCCATGTGTGATGGCAACTGGCACTCAGGGGAAGGGAGTCAGTTGGGAGTGGCAAAGACTGAGGCAACAGGGCATCTGCAAAATTCATGCCCTGGCTGAAGAGGACAGCTTCTCCTGGTTCCAGCCAGTTGTGACTCAGCATTGCCACATAGTTGGGTGTTTTTTTAATAGAAGCCAGATCTGGTTTTTGAGTAGTCTCTCAGGTTTTAAATGTTGGCAGCTAATTCAAAAGTTTTAAAAAGCAGTGCACAGGCTAAACAACACATACCTGCAAGCCAGATAATACCTGCCAGCCACCACTTTGTAGCCTCTGGTCTGACTTAGAGATCCGGTAGCTTCTCTGATAAAATGAGTCGATGTTTCTTGGGTGTTGAATGCGAACAAGATGCAGTATACCTAGTCCTTTGGAATGTACGATACAGATTAGAAAGTGTCACTATAATTTTATTAAATCATACCATCAGAGAATGTTAGAACGAGAAAGAAACTTAGAAATATTTAGTCATATGTTTACTAAATCGTGGTGTAGGTGAGATGATTTTAGGTGGCTCATAGGTGGACAGTTTATATTTTAATATTTATTTTAACATGCATTCAGAAAATAAAACTAGCATATCAAAACTGTTATTTTGTGGATTTTATTCCTTCAGGTGAGTTAATTTAAAGAGCACTGTTAAATATATACAGTCATGTGTTGTTTAACAATGGGAGTACATTCTGAGAAATGTACTGTTAGGCAGTTTCACCATTGTGAGAATGAACATCATAGAATGCACTTAACGCAAACCCAGATGGTTACTATATATACTATATACACTATACATAGTACTGTACTATACTACACACTAGGCTATGTGGTATAGCCTATTGCTCCTAGGCTACAAACCCATACCATGTTACAGTAATGAATACTGTAGGCAATTGTAACACAATGGTAAGTGCTTGTATATCTAAACATATCTAAAAGTAGAAAACGTGCAGTCAAAATACGGTATAGAAGATAAAAAATGGCATACCTATGTAGGGCATTTAGCATGAATGGAAATTGCTCTGGGTGAGTCAGCGAGTGAGTGGTAAATGAATGTAAAGGCCTAGAACATTACTATTGTAGACTTTATAAACATTCTACCCTTAGGCTACACTAAATTTATAAAAATTTTTCTTTTACCTTAGCTTACTATAGCTTTTCTACTTCATAAACTTTTTAATTTTTTTTTAACTTTTTGACTCTTTTGTGGTAACATTTGGCTTAAAACACAAATACATTGTACAGCTGTATAAATTTTTTTTAATATCCTTATTCTATAATTTTTTTTCTATTTTTAAAATTTTAAAATTTTTTTTACTTTTTAAACTTTTTTATTAAAAACTAAGACACAAAAACAGATTGGCCTAGGCTTACACACGGTCAGGATCATCAATATCACTGTCTTCCACCTCCATATCTTGTCCCACTGGAAGGTCTTCAGGGCAATAACACATATGGAACTGTCATCTCCTATGGTAATAATGCCTTCTGGAACACCTCCTGAAGGACCTGCCTGAGGCTTTTTTACGGTTGACTTTTTTTTTTTTTTTTTTTTTTTTTGAGAGACAGGATCTCACTCTCTTGCCCCACGCTGGAGTGCAGTGGCCTGATCATAGCTCACTGCACCCATAAACTACTGGGATCAAGTGATCTCCTACCTCAGCCTTCCAAGTAGCTAGGACTACAGGTGCATGCCACCACACCTAGCTAATTTTTAAATTTTTCATAAAGACGAAGTCTCACTATGTTACCCATTCTGGCCTTGAACTCCTGGCCTCAAGCAGTCCTCCTGCCTTGGCCTCCCAAAGTGCTGGGATTACAGGCATGAGCCACAGCACCTGGCCAATTTTTTTTTTTTTTAATAAGTAGAAGGAGTACACTCAAAAATGACAGTTAAAAGTTTAATATAGTAAATACATAAACCAGTAACATAGTTGTTTATTATCAAATATTGTCTACTATACATAATTGTAGGTGCTGTGCTTTTATAGTCTGGCAGCACAGTTAGTTTACACCAGCATCACCACAAACGTGAGTAATATACTGCTCTATGAAGACATCACTGGGCAATAAGAAATTTTCATCTTCATTGTAACTTTATGGAACCACCAGTGTATATGCAGTTCATCGTTGACCAAAACATTGTTGTGCAGTGCACAACTATATATGAAACATATATAATATATAATAATGTAAGTGGAGCATGAATATGGCGAAAATTATGAAGGTATGAGAATGACTAAAGTTTGGGTAACACGGATCTAGTCTTAAATCATCCTTTTTAGATGAAGAAGTGAGTTCAGAAGATTGTGACCGTGGTTGGAGTTTGCTAATTTCAAGTTCTTTTTTGCCCTCTAAGAAAATCTTATAACATCAGTATTTCCCACATAAATTTACTGAGCCATTTAGATAGTTACAGCGTGTTAAGTGCTCGATGGAAGTGAAAATACCCAGCGGTACTCTCGATTATGAAAACAGTGGCTGGGTTGAAAATCCTCATTAATGCAGAGTTAAAAGGGTTATTTTGGTTTTGTTTATTTAAGGTGATGGCCTTTTTGGTCCATGTGACGTTTTATAAATCAGTAATGTGTACTTCTGAGGGTTTAGTCAAGAGCTGTTTACTTTATAAACTCTTTCCCAGAACTAGTTTTCTAAAAATATGTATAAAAGGAACTGAACCTCTTCCATGTGAACAATTGACATTTTACAGAATAATTTCATTTCATATTTAGTAAATCCTCAACTATCACATTGGAAATCTCATGCTAAATTGTGGGTTTACAGTGTGGGGAAAGACAAGGCGGCAAGAAGGCATGCCACTTACCAAGGCTTTTTGGTACCAGAGGCGTAGGCCAGAGAAACTCCACCTATTTGCCAAGAACCATACTGGTAATCAGCCCGACCTCCATGGGGGTTGGGGAGACCTGGGCCCAAGCACTGTGGACTTAGGAGAGGGAGACTAGAATAGGGGGTTAGTTTCCACAAGGGAATACTTGAAAGCAAGCAGATGCTGCAAGCTTTCCATTTCAAGCTATTGTCAGGTTGTTACACAATCATTTGGCCTTGGGGAGTACTTATTTGCACTCTTTCTTTGCCTTCTGAAATTTGAGTCTAGAGGAACATTGCCATAATCTCCTTCTCCCCCTTCCTTTGTTTTCCTTGGAAAACCACGTGTGTGTATTTGTGTATTTGGGTGTGTGTAGGGCCTGATGAAGGAGCCCAGGAGGTGGTGAAGGACATCTTGGAAGATGTAGTCACATCTGCCGTTAAAGGTAAGAACCAAGGACAACCCAGCCTTTCCTCCTAACTCATTCCTCCAAAAAAAGTCCTCAGCCAAATATTTTAGTGGTGGTGTTCCCTCTTCCCTGCCCCGTGAACTCATGGAAACGGAGTCTGCCCATGTCTGCCCATTTCAGATGGGCTTCAAAAATTACTTGTTTTTAGTGATTGATTTTATTCTCATTTGGGTCGCTATAGTCATTTTGTTAGACTTCATTCATAATTCCCTCAGTTTCATGGTATGGTTTCAGTGGAATTAAACTTATATAGCTCAGAGTGACTATTAGATGATTTTTTTCTTTGTTTTTGCCTGAAATCTCAGGTCAGTGGCTATGTGTTGAACGCTTGGTTCCAGTGCCAATAAATCATTAATTGGTTCAGAGATCAAAAACTTAGAGGATTGCAATCAGCACTTTTTTAAATGAAAGAGAACAAAATGAAATAGAGTACAAAAGATCTGACCACGTTGCGTATGGTGTTAAGTATTATTTCATGAAATGTGTTTCAGTTATTTATGTGCACATGTCTGTATTGGGACGTGATTTTAAAAATTAATTCTTACCGAGGTCATGATTTGAAAGCCACTTCTCTAAGCCCTGTCTTTTTGTCAAGTTAAAGTACCGCAACTGTATATGGATTCTTTTATTTACTTTGTTTCATATAGAAATGTCTTTAAAATGGAACAATTTTATTTCATACTTTTAGATTTGTTTCTGGGGTCTGTATAAGAAGTCACCACATAATGAATGTTTGTCTTGTTCACTGCTATATCCTCCAGCCCCTACCACAGAGCTTGACATGTAATAGGCACTTGATAAATATTTGTTGAATGAATATATGTTTTGTAGAGCTATTATTGAAGATTGTGCTTATTAAGTTGTTCAATGTCCCTTATATATAAAGACACACATGATAAATTCCTCCTAGAGGAATTTCATTGTTCTGCTGATCATCAGATGTGCTTTCCTTCATTAAATGATGAAATCCATTTAATTCTTTCTTTAATTCTTTCCCTTTTTCACACGGCTGCCAGGAAGCTCAGGTTTACATCTTTCTCTGTGACTAAGGTTTCCTGTCATAACTGGCTCTTCTTCTCTAATTCCTAGCTTAATGGCCCTTGTAAAAAAATCTGTGCTTTTCATGTTTAGATGCTTCTAATCTTTTTCAGAAGTGAATGGGGTGGGCAGGGCTGCTGCACTGCACAATTCTGGAGGCACCATTGATACAGATTGCAATATGAATGAAGCCCCCTGGAGAGAGTTGTGCATTGCTGTGGCCCTGGCAGTGGAGCTGTGGATAACAGACACCCATAAAACTTAAGCACCACTTTGACCAGGCCTTTTCCAGTATTATGTCAGTCATAGGCCAATGGCACAGGAAAAGGGGAGAAAGCAACAGCTGGGAGGTGGTGAATAACTTCTTTCTGGTGTCAGCCAGCCTTTTAGGATAAGTACAGTACTAACTGGGTTATGACTTTGCATTTGTGTTTTAAGAAGCAGTGGAAAAGCATGGTCTGCCAGAACCTGAGAGGGTCCTAGGCGAACTGGAGTGCCAGGAATGTGCTGTTCCGCCAGGAGTTGATGAAAACTCACAGACCAATGGGATAGCAGATGACAGGCAGTCGTTGTCGTCAGCAGATAATCTGGTATGTTGGTGATCATCCTGTACAGACTCGTTTCCATTTTTGCTTTTTTAGAAGATGCAGAATTAAATCTTTTATGAAAAGAAACAAGTAAAATAAGCAAACCCTATTCGGTTATTAGTCGCACAGTCCTGGCCTGATGTTTGTATTAGCAGATTCAGTTCTTAGAACATACTAATGTTGGTTGTGTATAACATTGTTATTAAACCCTGTTTACTTAGACTTTTAAAAACTTTCATTTCCTGCCATTTTTCTTCTCTCTCAAAATAGTATACATTCATTATAGAAAAATAAGAAAATATATAGTTCCCTATATTTTTTCTCTGTATTGGGAAAATCATCCATAATCTCATAACCCAGGAATAACCCTCATTAACATCTTACTTATATCCTTCCATATTTTTCTCTCTTTCACGTATTTTTATACTTAAAAGGAGTAACACAATATATATGCTGTGTTGCAACCTGCTTTTTAAACTTAATGCATATTATGAACATTCTTTCAGGCCCATAGATATGTCTGCCACATTATTTTTTATAAATAGCTGTATCGTTCTCTTGAAAATTGTACATATAAACATTCAAAACAGGAATTTCCCTCCAGACTCCACTTTCTGCATCTTTTCACCCCTGTTTTTCAACCTTTTTCATTATTGATCTCCCCTCCACCAAGGAACCATTTTAGACCTTTTTTTCCCAGTTATCACCCCCCTTTAAATGTTAATGCTACTGATAAACTGGATGTCTATATACTGTTTGTATGTCTGCGCTTTATACATCAAAAAAATAAGGCTTTTTTCACCCCCACCCCAAGAACCAATTCCTCCATTAAGAATATGCTTATAGGGACACTGATGATTTATATACTAGGTTGCATTTGCTTTGTTCACTCAGCACTATATCATGGACATCTTTCCATACCAGTACATGTAGATCTAACTAAATTTTTTAATGGCCATGTAAAATTTCATGTGGATTACCATACTCTATTAACCAATTCCCTATTGGAGTTTTAAGTTAACCCAGTTTTATCACAGGAAACAGTTCCATAATGAATATCCTTATAGATAAATCTTGTGCACATCCTTAATCCTTTATTAGGGATAAATTCCTGTAACTGGTACTGCTGGGTCAAGACTTGAGGGTTTTAAGACTTTTGATCTTAACACCAAATTAGCCTTGTGGGAAGACATTACCTGAATCCCTGCCTGCTTCGGGCTCTCAATGCTCATCTTGCCATTCCCTCATTAAAGCTGGGCGAAAGCATTTATTCACATCTTTCTAGTATGATAGGAGGGAGATTGGCCTTAATGATCAATGATAAGGTCATTTAGGTTTACTTGTCATTTGTATTTCTTGATGAATTGCTTATCCATGTTTTTGCCTGTTTTTCATTTGGGGGAAGGGTTTTTATATTTCCTAATGAATCGTAAGAATTTTTGTATGTTGAGGTTATTAATATTTGTTATATGTTACAAATATTTATTTTTTATTTTTGTTTTATTTTTAAATGGGATTTACTTTTTTAGGTAAAGAAGTTTATTTTATAATGCCTATCATTTTTTTTCCGTTTATCCTACAAAAGTTTTCTTAGAAATACCATTCTTACCCAAGCTAATATAATTGCCTATATTTGTTTTAGTTTTTTTATGGTTTAACTTTTGATCATTTATCATTTTAGACCATCCATACCAACTTATTGAAGGACAGGGAACACATTTTAGAATTGCTGTAATGACTCCCCCATACCTCCTATTTTGCCATATTCACCCCTCCCCCACACCCCTCACCTACCAGTTGAATAAATACAAGAATTTACATTTCCATGAGATAATTACATTTCTTATTTTTGAAGAGTTATCCTTTTGTTTTACAACTTTTGTTTTTCTTTTATTTGTTTCTAATTTTAGGAATCAGACACCCAGGGACATCAAGTGGCTGCTAGGTTCTCTCACATTCTGCAGAAGGATGCCTTCCTCGTGTTTCGCTCCCTGTGCAAGCTGTCCATGAAACCCCTTGGTGAAGGCCCCCCAGATCCAAAGTAAGCAGACAGCAGTTCTTGGCTGTCTTCAACTCAGTGATCCAGGAGCATATGGTACTGTGTTTCATATTCCCCTCGTTCCAAGAAGTCCCAGAGCCATGTTCCTGTGTTGGTGTAAGTGCAAGAATTTGTTTAGCATGACTTTGCAACTTTTCAAACTCATGCAGTCCCTGTAGTCCTTTCATACTTTCGTATTGAGTTATTCCCGCCAACCAAGATTTTGCCCAGTTTTGGGGTTTTTTTTGGTTCATTTGCTAAAAACAATCAGTATATTGAACATGTACCCTCTTTTTACTAACTAGTGGATTGAATCTCATGATACGGAGTGGAGAGGGACAGGATGCCAGCAATCCTCAGTTCCCTGTTCTGTTTGGAAACCTCTGCTTCATGGAGACAGATTTAAGGCCCAGATTCAACATAGGGAAGTCAAACATTTCTTTGTAGTAAACAAACTACCACAAGGATGTCCGTGCTGTGGAGTGAAGAAAGCAGAGGGCTCAGGGCCACAGAGAGCTGCGTTCACATGTTGGCTCCTCCTCTTCCGAGCTGCTCTGTGGCTGTTCAAGTTACCATACTAAGAAGTGGGAATATGGAAAATCACCGTACAGGATTGATTAAATGAAATGACACAGGTGTTGTCCTGAGCACAAGGCCTTGTACTTTATAGTCACTATTGTTACTGTCATTATTGTTAGTTATTCATAATAATTTCAGTTCTTCTATTGAGAATGCTGCTAATGTTCTGATCACCATTAGGAAAATGGTTCATGAAAATTTTCCATTTCTTACCATCCCTGCGCTTGAGGCAGGGGCCGAAGGGGGGCGAGAGTGTTGGGAGGCAGGTGGATAAAAAGTGCCACCTTCACAGTGTATAAAGGTAGAGTGGGACAGGTGTCTTGGCCTCACGTGAGTGATGTGAAGTCATTTATTCTGTCAGTGCAGTCACATAACCTGCTCTCCAGGGTCCGTTGACACTTACTTTGCTCCTGCTCTATGTCTCTACTTTGTGGTGGGGAGAGACAAAAACAACAGGAGTTGGCAGCTCTTGTTCCCCCAGGGCCGGCAGGATCCAAGAGGATCCACCTCATGCCATCCGCCCTCATTCTCCTCACATTGAGGTGCTGTGGCTAGCTCTTAGTTCATTGGCTTCTCAGACAATTCTGTTCACTGGTAGAGGAGCAAGGCCTTCTCAGGAAACATGCTGTTTGTTTCACATTTTCTCTTTCAGCGCTCTTGTTGTTTTCCTTGTCTTTGCCAGATCCCACGAGCTGCGTTCCAAGGTGGTTTCCCTGCAGCTGCTCCTCTCCGTGTTGCAAAATGCTGGCCCAGTATTCAGGACTCACGAGATGTTCATCAATGCAATCAAGCAATATCTCTGTGTGGCCTTGTCCAAAAACGGCGTCTCTTCAGTGCCTGATGTCTTTGAGCTCTCTCTCGCCATTTTTCTTACTCTTCTTTCAAACTTTAAAATGCACTTGAAAATGCAGATAGAGGTACGGACTCCATATTTTTTTTTATTTGATGACATTCATACCAGATGTGTTAATTGTTGATGGCATACTCACCAGAACTACAGTTACACAGTCTGCTTGCTGGCGCCCCAGCAGTGAGAACTTTTTGAATGAGTGAGAGAATACCTTTTTATAAAAAGTTATTGCCCCCCAAATCTTGTGTGCCTTTCATTTTAACCAAGGGTTTAAAGTATGTGGTCTGTGTGCTGGGCTCAGCTCCCCTGAACATGTTTGTTTAAGGTCTGTAAATTGTTTGAAATAATTTGAATTCGTTGCCAAATTGGAAAATCCTATTTCACATGAAAATCCAGATTTCTGATTTCTCTCAAGAAGTCAGAACATGGGTCCTGCATTCCCACATGGCAGGCTCTGGGTGGGAGCCCAGCAGTGGCTGCTCCCCTAGTGGGCCCTGCCCTGCTGGCTGTCCCCACACTGAGGCCTGGTGCTGTTCAGCAGGCCGTGTGCACAGCTCTGTTCCTTCTGCCCAGACTGCTTTACTTACCATAGTATCGGCCTGGCTGCTGAAGACTTGGGAGTCTTTGAGCTCTAATTGAAACTGCTAATTGGTATCCTCCTTTGTCTTCATGTCATATAGGTCTTTTTCAAGGAGATTTTCTTGAACATTTTAGAAACATCAACAAGTTCTTTTGAGCACAGGTGGATGGTCATTCAGACTCTGACAAGAATCTGTGCAGGTATTTTTACCCAGAGGGGCTCATCCTTTGGACTTGCTCAGAAACCCTTTAGGTGCTCTAATTTGTTAAGACCCTTAACTCCTCCTCTCGGAGTTTTAGCTAAGTATTGGGAAAATCATGCCCTAAAAGGCTAATTCTAACCTAATAACTAGTCCTGCCCATTTCTCCTTTTTGAGAGCATGATCAACTCAGGCAGGTTTGCGTGGGACTTTCTGGCTTTAGCATTAAAAGTCTCACATCCCAGAAACCCCCTAATCCTGGCAAACTGGGACACTTGGTCACCCTGCTTACAAGCTAAGCACTGTTTGTTAATCACAGGGCCCAAGGTATTGGTGCTGCCAACCCTTGATGGGATGCTAAGGTAAATGTGGATTTACCTTACACCATACAATTGTGTCTTCAAACTAAACATCCTACTTGTCTGTCATGAAACGTAATTTCGTAAGAGTGACACAACTTTAAGAGGTGAATCAGGCAATTGTTAGCCCCTTTTTTGATGAGAAAAGTGAGCCTTGGAGAGGTGGAATGAACTGCCTGAAATTTCAGGTAGTGCAGAGACGGGCCTAAAAACCCCCACCCCCACCCCCACCCTGACTTCCTAGTACTTCCAACGTCCCTTTCCTGAGTGAGATGTGGCCACCTGAGTCAGTAGTTCACTGGGGAAATTTTTTGGCAAAGAAATCTCATTTAATAAGAAAACATAACTGCTGTTTGTCTTTGACCAAAATTTTTAATACTCGTACGTTATTTTCGAAGATGCCCAGTGTGTTGTGGATATTTATGTCAACTACGACTGTGATTTAAATGCTGCTAACATTTTTGAGCGCCTTGTAAATGATTTATCCAAAATCGCTCAGGGAAGAAGTGGACATGAGCTGGGAATGACACCTCTGCAGGTAAAAACACTGAGGACACTCAATTATATTTAAAGTTCATTCATTTCAATAAACATTTATAGAGTGCCACCATGTGCCAGACATTGTCCTCGATGCTCAGGAGACAGCAGTGAACAAAACACATACATGTGTACGTGCTTGCACACACACAAAATTCCTGCCATCATGAAATGACGATAAAGAAGTAAATTGTCAGGTGATGGTGAGTGTTGTGGAGAAGAATCTAGCGGGGACAGCAGAGAAGTAGTGCTGGAGGTGGGGGTGTTGGACTTTTTAATAGTATCCTTGAGAAAGGGACATTTGAGGGGAGACTTGTAGGAAGTGAGTTCGTTCTCAGTGGCCTTTCCAAAGATAGTGTGATCCCAGTCTCCAGTACAGGCAGAGGAGATCGCCTGTTACTCGCAGATGGCCTTGTTGTAGAGTGCCTACAAAGAAAATAGGATCCTTAACTTAAGGTCTCTGAGTGAACTGGCCAAAGGGTCTATGAGACCCCCAGAATTATGTGTAAAATTTTGGTGTATGGGTATTTTTCCTAGAAAAAGGTCATGATTATAATTAGAATCACGGAGAGATCTATGCTGCCTAAGATGCTATTTTGAATCTAGATTATCTGCAATTCATATTCAATTTCTTTTTTTTAATATCAGAATATTATGGGGATATTCAATTTCTTATTTAGGAAATGGTATTTATTTTTAAAATTCGTTATTAGTATTTATTTGTAGGGTGAGCCATAAAATAGAATGCATTTGTGGGTGTTTAGGGGATAAGTTGTATCCACAATCTCTCATTTATTACATAATTCAATGTTCTTTTCTCTTTTTGTTCAAGGGTCATTGGTTAAGACTCTGTTGTTTTAAAAAATAAAATTTTTTTAAACCATGTGGTAAAAGCAAGAATAAATAAAAATTTGTTCAAAGTTTTTAAAATTTTTTGGGGGGGGGGGTTGTTTTTGTTTTGTTTTTTTTTTTTTTTTTTTTTTTGGAGACAGAGTCTTGCTTTGTTGCCCAGGCTAGAATACAGTGGCCTCATCATAGCTCTCTTCAACCTCTGACTCCTGGGCTCAGGTGATCCTCCTGCCTCAGCCTCCTGAGTAGCTGGGACTACAGGCACATGCCACCACTCCAACTAGTTTTTTCATTTTTTGTAGAGATGGGGTCTCGCTATGTTGCTCAGACTGGTCTCGAACTCCTGGCCTCACGCAGTCCTTCCACCTTGGCCTCCCAAAATGCTAGGATTATATGTATGAGCCCTGCACCTAGCTGAAAGTTGTTTTTTTTTTTTTTCCTAAGTTAGACAAGCAATGAATGAAAACATCTTTTAAAAATCCAGCTAACATTGTTCATTTTAAGAAAGCACACGTCCCATATTGTTGTTGCTGGAATGTTTGTAATGAACACCTTAGAGATGTCCACGGGTTTTGTAATGTGTCCTTAATACCTGTGTCACCTGTTAACTTCCTTGAGTATGATTCATCCTTAATAACATTGAATGTCAATGATTATCTCATATCGTCACAGGATTCCCTAAGAGGCCCGTAGATGTCTCTTCTCTTAATTTCTCTGCTAAGTCTCTACTCTGTGTCACTTTGTCTTTCAGGAGCTCAGTCTGAGGAAGAAAGGCCTGGAGTGCCTTGTATCCATTCTCAAGTGCATGGTGGAATGGAGCAAAGACCTGTATGTGAATCCCAACCACCAGACCAGCCTTGGTGAGAGAGCATGGTTGTCACCTCCATTCATAACAGGCTACTTACAACTGCTAGGAAAAGTTATCTTGGTGGAGTTGTCTTAGAATCAAAGAAAACATTTTAGTTTGCTAAATATTACAGTATTTAAAAGTTCTGCTTTTAATAGATTAAATCTGGAATTTGGGGGCAAATAGTGTGAAGTTATACTCTAACTCTACTGTTCCAAAGGGGGAGCCAGTTGTTCCAACTTTTTTAGTAGTCTCTCCTTTCCTCACTGATTTGAAGCATCATCTGTATGATATACCAAATTCTCCTATGTATCTAAGTCTGTTTCTGGATTTTCTGTTTTGTTCTATTGATTTTTCTGTTCTTACACCAATACCACACTTTTCAAATTATTGGAGTTGTATAAATTTTGGTACCTTGTAGGGCAAGTCTACCTGTCCATTGTTCTTTAAGTGTCTTGTCTGTTTTTGCCTTTTTTACTCTTTCATGTGAATTTTAGAATTAGATCATCAAATGCCATGAATAAATAAGGGTTTTTTTTAAGACTATTGAAAAAAAAAGTTTTAAAGTAAAGTGTGAGTGATACTAAGGTTTCATGCTTATGATCCTTGTACTACAAACTTGTTGCTGTTACAGGTCTGGCAAAGGGAGCCATGAAGCCAGACCTAGCTTGGCCATGTCTCTGTCCCATCAGCCTTTTTGGTTTCCTTTGCTTTTATGTCACTGCAGGTCAGGAGAGGCTCACAGATCAGGAAATGGGGGACGGGAAAGGCCTTGACATGGCAAGACGGAGCAGCGTGACGTCTATGGAGTCCACAGTGTCCTCAGGGACCCAGACAGCCGTTCAGGATGACCCGGAGCAGTTTGAAGTCATCAAGCAACAGAAGGAAATCATTGAACATGGCATCGAGTTGTGAGTGTGGTCACCGCTCTAGTGGGATCTCCTGAGGCCTCAGACAAAGCCACATTTTCTCTAGGAACCTGGAACTGACTCCTAAGGGGGAAATGCCTGTTATAAAAGCACTGTTTGTGTGGTTAATGCAGCCTTTTTTCCCTTTTCTGATGAAAATAATTAAACCCATTTAGAAAATACAGAAAAGTATAAAGCAAGAATATAAAAATCACTCATAAAATTACTACTTGAGGGAATCACCATTGTTAACATTTTTCCCAATTACATATTATGAAAAGTTTCAACATAGAGAAAAATTAATATTTGCCATATTTGTTTTACCTATGTATGTATTTTTATAAACCATTTGACAGTAATTTGTAACTATCATGATACTTCAGCAACACATCTTTGAAAAATAAGGACATTTTCCCATATAACCACAGCATCATCATCACAGCCGTTGGTAAATCTTTATTTCTTTCCAATCTTTTACACATATAAACGCATACACAATCTCATACCCTGTCCAACTTTTGAATGATTAGTTAACTTAGTAAATTCAGAGTTGATGTTATTAATGAAGGAAGTAGTGAACGCCTCATGTCTACTCTCACCACCCCACCTCCCCCAGTGTATTCTCCCCACAGCAGCTAAAGTAATCTTTTAAAAACATACATGAAGTCTCATCACTCCCCTGCCTAAAATCATTCCAGGTTTCCTGTCCTGCATCACGGCCTGACCCAGCCTCTGGCCTCCCTCGCTGAGCTCATCTCCTGCCAATACCCTGATCACACAATGCGTTTTCAGTCCTTTGAACACCTCCAACTCTTTTCGCCATGGTGCCCTCTGCCTGGAATACTCTTGGCTCTTTTTCATCCCTCAGACTTGGTAAAACGTCTCTTCCTTAGAGAGGCCTTCTGTAACCACACTATCTAAGCAGAGTTAGTCTCCATCCTTGCGCCTGTTTGTCTTTCATGGCCCTTGCCAGTTTGTGCTTATGCATGAATGTCACTCGCCAGTGCAGGCCTGGTAAATAATAAGTTGAATCTATGTATTAGTTAGTTTTACCTTCCTTTAACAAGAAATACAAAATAACAATGCTTAAACTATGTATTTCTCTCTCAAGTAAAGGAAAGTGGGCAGTCTAAGGCAGTCATGGTGGCTGTCATGGTGGCTCTTACGGGATCTAGGCTCCTTTTATCTGACTGCTTTACCATCTTAGCACATCATTTTCATCTTCAGGGTTGCTTCATAGCCTAAGATGACGGCTGGAGTAGCAGCCATCCCACATGTATTCTGGAGGGGAAAGGGGAAAGGGCCAAAAGTGTATCCCTCCCACCTGAGTCAGCTGTGTTTAAGGATCCCTCCAGAAGTACCCACATCACTTCCGCGCACATTTCACTGTCTAGAACTCTATCACATGGCTGTACTTTATTTAAGGGAGGCAGGGAAACATAGTTTTTATTATAATGGGTGTGTGCCCAACAAAACACCTAGGGTTCTATTAGTGTTGGAGAAGGGGAGAATGGATGTGGGGTGACAACCAGCGGACTTCTGCTGGGTTAGAAATAGAAGGTGGGATTTGGAAAAGCTGCCAGGACACACAGGACCTACTAGCTTATATGTGATGGCTTGTTCATAGTGTTCATTGTAACTTACCTCAAATACCAGCTTTTTCAATCCTCCAGATTTTGAAATAAGCAACCTGTGTCCCATCTCTTCTTGAAACAGGTTCAACAAGAAACCCAAGAGGGGGATCCAGTTTCTCCAGGAGCAGGGCATGCTGGGAACATCAGTTGAAGACATTGCCCAGTTCCTGCACCAGGAGGAGCGCCTCGATTCTGTAAGGCTGGGGGTTTAGCTCTTGCATGTGAGTTCCGTCAGGTGATTCTGAGCCCTTACCAGCGTTACCCTCAGGATTGGCTGGCCCTGAGTACATTGTCCATTGTCCACCTGCTGGTTACAGCAGTCCTGCTTATCCCTTTGGCCAGTGATGCAAAAGCTCTTCGGTGAGAATAAACTAGAATAAACCAGACAAGTGGTTGCATATTTGGTGGAACAGTGTCAGAGCTCGAAATGTCCTTGACTATTAGAAAGTGTTCTTCTGACTGCCCAGCTGCAACTAACCTCATTCCTGAGTGTGCCCCATCGTTCTCTCCATTTTTAAGTCTCTTATGCGTCTTCATCTTCCTTCATCCATAGCAGGATAGACTGAATCTGGAATGCTTGGGTGGGTGGGCAGCTCAGGGAGTTCCCTAGCTGTTTGAGTAGTCCAGTTTGTTCTGGGCATTTAGGGACAGGGTGTTCTGACTCTGCTGTTTGGCTAGTAGCTTTTGCTGTGGGTTCATATTTGACAATTTCTAGATGTGAGTAAGTGTGTATGTTTCAGACCCAAGTAGGTGATTTTCTGGGAGACAGCACAAGGTTCAACAAGGAGGTGATGTATGCCTACGTGGATCAACTTGACTTCTGTGAAAAGGAATTTGTTTCAGCCCTGCGGACATTCCTAGAAGGTTTCCGCCTACCTGGAGAAGCCCAGAAGATTGACCGGTTAATGGAGAAGTTTGCCGCAAGATACATAGAGTGCAACCAAGGGTGAGCACTGTATTTAAGTCCCTTCCACATCAGAACACTAAGCTTAATTTGGTTGAGGTTTAATCTTTCTAAGTCTGTGCCAAGCAACTAAAGTTTCTGTTCACTGTGTGCCAGGCACTGTATTAAGGGATTATCTCACGTAAGACCTCACAGCAACCTGTTTGTGTCCCTACCTCCCATTCTACAGACAAGGAGATTGAGGACCAGAGAGGTTAAGTACCTTGGCCAAGATCACACAGTTAAAGCATATGCCATTAACTACTATAAAAAAGTAGTTTTATGAGTTTAGAGGATTAAATTAGTTACCTCTTCCCTAATCAAGAACAGCTCCCTGATTTAATATATGGGGTAGATCTCAAGGATTTTGCTTTTTCTCTGATAACATACGATGAGCAGGTTACAGGAATGGCTACAAAACTAATAAAAACCACCAAAGGACATGATTTTATCTTGGGGCCTTTTTTGATGGGTGGTTTGTGTTTTTGTAGAAATTGGAAATAGAAAAGGGAAGAAACCTTTATCAAACGCTGCTTGTGTGTAGGCCATGCCATGGGTTTTACATGCATTTCACTTAATGGTAAGTGTGGGAGTAGTATCCCCATTTTACAGGTGAGGAAACTAAGACTCTGGAAGATTGAGCAACCTATCCAAAATTAATCAGGTAGTCAGTAGCAGAGCCAGGATTGAGTATAGATTTGTCTAACTTGAAAGCTCATGCCTTTTCCACTAAACATGAAATTAAGAATGTCTGAATATACTGTGAACATGATGTGGAAATTGTTCAGTGGAAACATTTTGATAACAGTTTTGCCTCTCAAGTCAACTTCGTTTTTATATTAATTGGTCTCAGTCCTCTGAGTAGATGGCAAGCTGTTCCCAGGAGATGGCAGGATTGGCAAAGGCAGCATCTGATCATTTTAACTGAATGGACATTAGGATTCTTTGTGAAAACATAATTAGACATTATTTACTTTAAACATATCTCCCATGTGGACCTGGAAGCCTCGTTGTGTTTTCCTAAATACTAAATACATAACCCAATTAAATCTCATATTAAAATGCAAACCTTTCATTGTGTTCTTCAAATTTTTCCCTTTCCTATTAGGGGCAATTTGGACAGACCAGGTTTTCTAGCTTCACCTTTACATATTATGAGATTGTGCATCCACATGTTTTTGTCCATCTCTTCTTGCCTGAAGCCAAAAAGTCAGACTTCACCAGCTTATTTTTTAGAACGACATAAATGTTTTCCTTTGTATTTCCATTCAGTATCATAATGGATCATATAAACTGTATATAACTAATAACTAAACAGCAGTTTTAGTCTTTCTGTCCAGTTCCTAGCAGGGTGCATGGCACAAAGTAGATGCTCTCAGGAGCAGGGTAAGGTGAGGCAAGTGAGGTACTGAGTGTGTGAAATGTAAGGAGGTGTCACTCTCCAGGTTGGGCAAGTGCAGGGTTGGCAGCCGAGAGTGAGGGTCTCCTGTCGTCTTGTGCTCACTTGTCTCACCCTAGTGTTGGCCCTGGATGCTCCTCAAGGGTCTTTAAAAAATTAACTTGAAACTATTTTATTCAAAGAAACCTAGACTCCAATACAACATTAGCATTTTCTGTACTCTGGGTTGTTAATTATTGTTCGATGATGATGAGAGCATAAAAACTCTTGACTTCTTGGGGTCGGGTGGAGCAGCCAGCCTGCGTTTAGTGAAGTATGTCCCCTTTAGCGTTGTACCTTCCAAACCTCATTGACATGACTGTTGTTTATATCTGGAATCTTTTCTTCCAGGCAAACTCTGTTTGCTAGTGCTGACACTGCATATGTCCTAGCATATTCAATTATTATGCTAACTACAGACTTGCACAGTCCTCAGGTAAAATATTTTAATGATTTATATATTGTAGTAGCTAAATAAGTAGCTTATTTGGGCAATTGGATGTTTTTTAAATGGTTTTTAATTTTTTTCAATTTCAGGTAAAAAACAAAATGACAAAAGAACAGTATATTAAAATGAATCGAGGTATCAATGATAGTAAAGATCTACCAGAAGAGTATCTCTCAAGCATCTATGAAGAGATAGAAGGCAAGAAAATTGCAATGAAAGAAACAAAAGAGCATACGATTGCAACCAAATCTACTAAGCAGAGTAAGGTCTAATGGCAAACTATTTCTATTAATTCTAATTTTCGAGTGTATCAAAATGCATGATTAAGTACTCTGGTGATAAATTTAATTTGCATATCTAGATATCTGAATAGGAAATGTGATTATATTAATTATTATGATTGTTGGTTCTTTCATAATATCTTGCTAGATTTGTGATTAGAAACAAGAAGGAATTTAAAATATGTAATCTGAGGACTAAATTACCCTAAAAAAGTGTTCTTTAAAACTTTGCTTGAATTCCAGTGGTGATTGTGCCAACCTTGATTAGAATTCTATTAAAGTCTCTTGTGAAGTTTTCAATTTCTCTGTTTGAGAGGCAGCAGAGTGTAGTGGTTTAGAGTGCAGGCTCTAGAGCCACACTGCCTTGGATCAAGTCCCTATTCTACTACTTATTAGCTGTATGACCCTGGGCAAGTTACTTAACCTCTCTGTCTCATTTTTCTCATCTGTAAAATGGTAATAATATTACATCTGTGGCAGATTCATGAGGTGGTTGGGAAGATTTGGGAGTTAATCACTGTACATCTTTTGAAATAGTGCCCAACGTGTGACAAATAGTGACTGTTAGCTGCTCTATCATGCTCTTACTTCCTTGTAGGTGTAGCTAGTGAAAAGCAGCGGCGGCTACTGTACAATTTGGAAATGGAGCAAATGGCTAAAACAGCCAAAGCTCTGATGGAGGCCGTGAGCCATGCCAAAGCCCCGTTTACAAGTGCCACTCACTTGGACCATGTCCGTCCAATGTTCAAAGTGAGTATCCTGAGAAGCTGGATGGCCTGTGGCCAAGCCGGATTCTGGAGTTGGCCAGCTGGAAGCTGACTGGCAAGAGTACAATGGTAAAGAGATGGAGGAGAGGAAAGGCCAGGTCTGGCTGCTTCTGTCTGAACAGTAGTGAAAGTGAGTCATTCCTGCACATCCTTTGATGCTGGGGAAGCCCCAGCACCAGCCATGGACTCTGCAATCACAATATCTGCGTTTGAATCCTGGGTTCGCTATTTTGTAGCTGTGTGACCTTGGTCAGGTTACTCAACCTCTCCCTTTGTTCATCATCTATAAAATGAGGCCACATACAGGGCTGCAGGAGGGATTGAATGAGTTATTCAGGCAAAAGATAAAGGGACAGTTTTATTGGGACATGTCACCTCGGTGGCCTTAGGGCTATTTTGTTACATGAGATTAGATGGAAGAAAAAGACAATAGTCTGAGGTCTCTATTTTTAAAATATCTAGAAAAGATATATATTCGATATACATAGCATGGCATTTTTCTCTAAGATGTTTTTATAGTAACTGTCAATGTTCTGTTAGGTGATCAGTTCTAGATTTTTGCGACCTTCTCCAAGGGATTCGCAAGAACATTGGAAGAAAAGTAAAGTCTAAATACTTTGAGTTAGGAACCTTTCAGTAAACTGTTACAGAATGTAAGTCACTTATAGGTTTTATTCTGCATGCCAACCCCTGATTGGTGACGTCTGCCTGGTACACTGTGTAAAGAAGCATTCTCAAGCCTGATACAGATTCAGTAGGGAGTGGGGTGTTCGGGGATTTACTAGTGATGTTTGCCATGGGCACAGGTAGATGTAGTTGTGGCACGCTAGCCACATGGTAACAATCCTTCCTTTTGAAATGTATGTTTAGTAAATAGTGCATTTATGGTGATAGCTGTGACCATAGTTTAGGAGGAGCTGTTTTATGTTGTGAATGGAATAGATTGAAGTAAGAATAGCAGTGAACTTGGCATCCTGGCTGTTCCTGTGACTAACAGCGTGGCCTGTAAGTGCTCTTGCCATGCTGAAACTCTGGATGTTATTGAAATCTTCCTTCCTTGATAGCTGGTGTGGACGCCACTGTTGGCAGCATACAGCATTGGACTACAGAACTGTGACGACACTGAAGTGGCCTCACTGTGTTTGGAAGGCATCCGATGTGCAATCCGAATTGCCTGCATCTTTGGAATGCAGGTCGGTGTACGTCAGCAACGCTCCACATACACTAGTGGGTTGTGTTCTTTTAGGTTTGGCGAAACTTAGAAACTATCAGAAATTTCCAGTAAATCAAGAGTCTTAGCAAACTACTTACTCATGCCCACTGAGAAGAAACCCATAGCTTTGTACTGGCAGCTCATTAGGGGGAAAAAATTAAGAGATTTGGATTAAAACCTTCTTTAAGTGTAGGTGGGATCCAAGCTACTTGATTGGATTCAACAAAACAGCCTTCCTAGATATCTGCCTAACTTGCTGGTTTTAAATGTGTGCTTAAAAATATCGTTTTCCTTTTAAGATCAGATTTTATTTTGTCCTGTCTTTCCAGTTCTTCTCTGGAGAAACAAATAGTTCAGTGCAATATGAATATATCTATAAACCTTTTGAATCTTGAAAAATTAAAGCAAATAAATGGAATATAATTCTTAAACTGTTATGAAATCAGGAGGTTGTCAATCCCATGCATCACTTTCTAAGTCAGTAAGAAGTTGCACCCATTTATTTTAAAAAACTCAGTCTTCTGTTCCCACTCATTTTACTATTAGACATTTTCCTTTGTAGCAACGCCACAGGCTTTGAAGTCAGACAATTTGGGTTTCAAAACCCAGCTCTGCTACTTCTCCAGCCATGTGACATTGGCCCAGCTAACTTCTCTCTAAGATACCATTTATTTCCTCACTTGTAAACTTGAGAAAATAGACCTACCTTGCAGGATTGTTGCAGATACTAGAATTTATTTGGCAGTCTTAGCATTCAAGAGAGAATGGAACATGGGATAGATGGGTTTGATTGAAGTCAGTGGGAAAGGAGAGAGCTGAGGTGGTGTCCTGCACAACATGTGGTGGTGTGCAGGGAGCCTCAGTGGGATGTTCTGATAGCATTAGGACATCAACATGGAACAGCTGGTGTGTTCATGTGCAGAAAGCCTGTCAATGTGCATACAAAAGGTATCAGATAGGATTCAAAAGATGTGATTTTAAAAAAGGTGTCAGAGAAGCCCAGTACACCAACCCTACAGGTGTGAAAATGGCCATGCTAAAGGCAGAATCAGTGTCCTCTCTTGGGCTTCCCTTACAGCTGGAACGAGATGCCTATGTTCAGGCTCTTGCTCGCTTCTCCCTGCTCACGGCCAGCTCCAGCATCACTGAAATGAAGCAGAAGAACATCGACACCATAAAGACACTTATTACAGTGGCTCACACCGACGGCAACTACCTTGGGAATTCCTGGCACGAGGTGTGTGTCTCCTTAAGTTGCCTTTTCTCAGTTAGGATGGCTCCTGGCATTTCTTTTATTCAGTGTTGATCTCTCTTGGTCAGTTCCATTTTTCTTGAAGTCAAACCTCACTTTACCTCGTGTGTCTGAAAGTCAGCCTATCTGGGGCTGTAAAAAACGGAGCGAGTTCAGATGCACCGCCTCACAGTGTGCACCCTCATGAAGTGCACTTCTGTTGAGGCGACTTTATTCCCATCTTAGTGCCACTTTTCGTAAGTCCTCACACATCTCCTGGGAGTTCCTACAGTCAGTGTATAGATTTAAGACAAAGTTAGGAGCCTGATTTCTCTCCTAATTGTATCTTTAAAAAAAAGGTCAAAATTCGCAGTGAGCCATTAGAGAGAGCGCCAGTGAGTTCATACTTTGATTTAACTAAACAATCTTATAAGATTCTCACCTACGGACACAGTTACACATATGTGTACAAAGATGTTTTGAAAGGATGATCATCACAGTTTTAATTGTTCTAGGGAAAAGACTGGGTTAGAAACAGCTAGATGTCCAATATCCCAACAAGAGATGGCTCTTTTTTTAAAAAGTGTGGTACAACATTCCTAAGAATGTTACGTGGCCATTTAAAATGCTGTGAAAAGAGAGACAAGCAGACATTATGCACTCCCTGCTGGAAGTGCACGATACCGCCTAAGAAATGTTCTTATCCCAGACTCAAACCTGAATGCCAGTTTATAGGAAATGTAGAAGACAGAAGCTGTGACAGACAGATGATAGCATGAAGATGCAGCCTGCAAAGTCTAGGTGTGGCAGACCCACAGAGTAGGTGACCAGGTTTTTCATCGAACACACTGTAAGAAAAAAAATAAATGGAAGGGGGAGACCTGTGGATTAAGAGAGACTTCAGAGGAAAAAGATAAAGATGATATTAAAGACTGTGTTATGGGAAGATGGTCACAGTACAGTAAATAAAAAGTTGTTATAACACTGTGAGGCATTGTCCCTTGTGCCAAACATACAGAGAATGGAGTTTGAAAGGATAAACCAAAGTGTTAACATCCTGAGTGATAGAATTATAGAGGCTATTTGTTTTCTTCTTTTTTTCCTTAATTTCTAATTTTTCTACTACCTACATGTGTTACCTTTTGTTTAGAGAGAAAACTGTGAAAGAGTAGAGATGAGGCCGTGGAGAGTGGAGGTGACTGTTTGACCTAGAAAGAAAACTGTCAGCCTCCTCCCCCTACATGGATCGAGTGGTTCGGGGTAAAGGCTCTGAAGCCAGGCAGTTGGGGTCTGTTCTGGGGGCTCCACCTCTTCCTGCCTGTATGGCACGGGCTGGTGACTTAGTCGCTAAGCCCCGCCTGCCTCATTTGCCCGGCCTTCGTGGGGTGGTTGTGCAAAGGAAAAGGGCTTGCAACTGCATTTGGCAAGTAGGAAGAACTCAGCAAGGTTAGTTGCTGTCATCATCATCATTGTGGCACATAGCTGTGTCCCTGTTTCCTTTCTCTGTCACAACTCTGAGTAGTCCATGTTAGATACTGTTGAGTTGTGTGCTTTTTAAAGAAAATCATTTTCTGTCTTCTAAGGAATCATAGTACCTGGAGAATCAATGAATAGTTGCTTTTTCTTCTGGAACTTTTTCTTTTTTTGTTTAAGCCTGAGAGGTATGATCAATGTGGGGTTTCTGCTGGTTGCCAAGTATGTGGTGGCATCTGGAAATACCAAAAATGAATTAACCACCTTTGTGGTAGCCAGAAACTTGGAGAAATCAGTTTAGAACCAATAAGTCCTTGGCCTTTGCAGTATTGTTGACATTCTTGAGATCCCGGCTATCCCAAGCTTCTGGAAAAAGGAGGGCATTAATAGTTCACTAGTAATAATTTAATAGTATTTGTGCCGTGTAGAAAATCAGGGGATGATTCTCTTTGGAGGAATTAAATCCATTTCTCAGTCAAGAAGGTGGCAATTTATAAGCAAAAACACTAGGCAGTGCTCAGTGGTGTAGTGGAGTCCTGTACTCTGGGACTGGATTGTAACTCAGCGTGAAAGGCAACATTCAGCTTTATTTAGTCAGAAGTTCCCGTGAAAATTCCTTAGGAAGGGTTTACCTGGGGCTTCTACATGCTGTCCCTCAGTAAGTTTCGTGTAGCCAGTGCGTCCTGCAGTAGAAGTTGGGACTGAATTCTGTTTGTTCAGGTAGCTCCAGGAGAGAGAGGGCTTGTGTGCAGACATGTGTCCTCAGGGACCACAAGCTCCCTGGGGCTGAGGGACAGTCTCATCGCCCACTGCATGCCCACTCTAAGGCACATATTTATTTGTTCAGTTAACCAAATAATAATTGCCAACTATTTTGAGTGCTGGAGATTTAACAGTGATTAAGATAGAGTTAATGCCCTCTTGGCACTTAAGGCAGAGAACAAACAAATATATGGTATAATGCCAAAAAACGTATGCGCTACGGAAACAAAAAGTGGGACCAGGGGTGGCGATGGGGCATATGATCTCAGATAGTCAAGGAAGGTTTCTCTGAGGGGGACACTCACGTCTGAGCTGGGAATTGAAGGAGCAAGCCACAGGGAAGCAGCATCTCAGGCATAAGGACCAGCTAGTGCCCAAAGGTCCTGGGGTGGGACCAGAGATGGCAAGTTAAAGGAGCAACATTGAAGCCAGTGAGGCTGGTGTGTTGTGTCTCGGGGGAGAGCAGAATGGGAGATGGAGGTGGCTGGGTCAGACTAAATGGTGCACTTACTGAGTGGCATGTGGGTGGGATCCCCTTGCTCCAGTCAAATACTTTTTTTCTCTTTATTGAGTACTTAACTAAATAAACATAGTTAGAGCATAACTCCATTGTACCAACTTGCTCATTTGCTCCTTTTTAATAGTTAAAAACTGTGTGGTTTGTCTTCAAGACCCACAGTTGAAGAAGGGCTGTGTAGCCAGGACTCTGGATGCTGCTTGGCCAGTGGATATGTCCTCTCGGGAAGCCATCCTAAGGCACTCAGATTTTATTCTCACCTTGAAAAGCTGCTTGTTTCAAAGAACACTTTAATGACTGACTTAAAATTACAGTGCCATTTTTCAAGCTGTGAAGTGGAAACTCATTTCTTCACACCTTCTTTCCATTAGATCTTGAAATGCATCAGCCAGCTGGAGCTTGCTCAGCTGATAGGAACTGGCGTGAAGACCCGCTACCTGTCTGGGTCTGGGCGTGAAAGAGAAGGGAGCCTGAAGGGTCACACATTGGCGGGAGAAGAGTTCATGGGCCTTGGCCTTGGTAAGATACCAGGCCCCACGGCTGGCCATCATGGATTCGCAACTTAACCGGGATGAAACCCTGTCTCATCAGGACTGTCATGTAAACCGTCTTCCTTATGTGCCAGCTGACAGTGTATTTATGAATGCAAGTGGATGTGCTGCTTCAGCTCTCTTTATTGTGATTAAACTGTTGAGTAAAATGTCTATTTTACCAAAATCAGCAGGGTGCATTACTTTTCTTTCTGTACCTATAACTATACTGGGGGGAAGCCATTTGCTTTGAAAAGGCTATAGCTCTAGTGCCTGATATTAGAGGGGTATATATGTGTGTCTCTGGATTTTAAAGGGTAGGTTCAACATTTCTTCCATTTCATTTGGGGGCTTTTATTAAACAGTATTCTTATGCAGGTAGCTAGCTATACATTGGATTGAGAGACTGTTCTGTCAATTATGTTATAATTGACTCTTCTGTCAATTATGTTATAACATAATAGTAAATAATATATAATAATAGTAACATAATACTATAACATCATAATAACAACATAACATAATATTAATAGTAAATAGGGCAAACAAATGTGCCAGGCCACATTCTGAGCACTTAGTTTATATATTTTAATTCATTTAATCCTCGTAACAACCCAATGAGATACTATTATCCTCCCCATTTAGTAATTGAGAAAACTGAAGTACAGGGTGAAGAAACATGAGCAAGGTCACACTGCAAGGAAGTGGCAGAGGTAGGATGCAAGCCCAGGCCTTCCAATTGCAGAGAGTAGGCTCCTGGTCCCATATACAGTGGTTGGAATAGTACACAGTATAATGGTTAAAAGCACGGGCTTGGAAAAATAGGGGTTGTAACAGCACCTACTTCTTAGGGTGCTTGTAAAGGATGACAGGAATGAAATCTGTAAAGCACACGAAGCATTCAACAGATGTGAGCCATTATGTGTTTTAGGAGTCCTGGATTAGTATCAGTTGATTCTAATTTGTTTTCCTAAATGCAGGCTTTTAATACTACATAGAGAAAGGGAGATGGTTGGTATATATGAGGGCTTGTAATAAAGATGTGTGCCAAATGCCAAAACATAAGTTTAATTTTATCATCAGTGGTTTTTTTTTTTAAGCCTGTGAAACCGTTCTCCTTTACGTCTCTTGTCTCTGCATATTATTACAATAGGATACCTTATTGGAAATACTTGACTGTTTTTGAAGTACTGTTGATTTTGTGCATTGTGTTTCAGGTAATCTGGTGAGCAGTGGAGTAGATAAAAGACAGATGGCCAGCTTCCAGGAGTCGGTTGGTGAGACCAGCTCACAGAGTGTGGTTGTGGCTGTGGACAGGTAATGATTTTATTCTCTGGTGATGCTGGACTCTAGCCAGTGGCTTGGCATTCTGTCTGTAGTTACTGGGTGTGTGAGTGATTCCTGATGTGTTTGATTGTTGGAAATATTGTCAGCTCCAGATTTCTTGAGCTTCACATTCATTTAAATTTTGACCTTGAATTGTAATTATGATCTTTCAAAAAAAATTATAACTTTAACATTGTGACAAATTATGTCAAAAACAAGAGTTTTTGCTTGTGCTAATGTTTTAAATTACCTTGTTTCCGGCCAGGCACGGTGGCCCATGCATGTAATCCCAGCACTTTGGGGGGCTGAGGCAGGAGGATCACTTGAAGCCAGGAGTTCAAGACCAACCTGGGCAACATAGCGAGACCGCGTCTCTACAAAAAATTTAAAAATTAGCCAGGTGTGGTGGCATGCACCTGTAGTCCCAGCTTCCCGGGAGACTGAAGCAGGAGGATTGCTTGAGCCCAGAAGTTCGAGGCTGCAGTGAGCTATGATGTCAGCCTTAGTGACAGAGTGAGACCCTGTCTCTAAAAATAAAATAGATTACCTTGTTTCCTTAGTGGAAATCACTTTAACAACAGAAAAACAAAAACCTCGAAAAGAGTTTAGGATTTAAAGCCTGCACAAGTAAGAGTTGGCCAAGTTGAAAGTTTCCATTTTTTTTCCTTCAAAACCTTTCTATTATTTCTGTTTACTTGAAACTTGACCCAAAAATCCAGGGAAGACATAGGTATTCTTATTTAAATTATTCTAATAAGAGAACATTTTTATCACTCCATAGAGAAGCTGTGTACTTATTAGCAATCCCTCCATTTTCTTTCCTTCCTTTACCCCATCCCCTGGTTTCAGATTTGTCTATTCTGGACATTGTTGAATTGTCTATTTTCCTTTTTAATTCTATCCTTTTTTTGCCTCATGTATTTTAGGGCTCTGTTGTTACATCCATAGATGTTTGTAATTGTTATGTTTTCTTGATGGATTAAACCTTTTATCATTATAAAGTATTCTTTGTCTCTAGTAATGATTTTTTATTTTAGTCTGCTTTATCTGGTATTAGTGTAGCCAGACTAACTCTCTCTGGGTTATTGTTGCCATGGTATGTCTTTTTTCCCATCCTTTTACTTTCAGTCTCTTTGTACCTTGGAATCTAAAGTGAGTCTCTTGTAGACAGCAGTTAGACTATATTTATTTTAATCCAGTCTACCGATATCTTCCTTTTGATTGACATGTTTAATTCATTTACGTTTAATGTAATTGCTGATAAGGTAGGATTTACATCTGCCATTTGCTTTTTTGTGTCTTTTTTTTTAAATGTTCGATATCTTTTTTGTTCCCCTTTCTTCTTTATTACAGCCTTTGTGTTAAATAGATATTTTCGTTTTACTTCTAGTTTCTCTTTCTATATGCATATATTTTTTTAAATTATAGTCGCACTCCCCATAATGACGTCTCAATCAACGATGGAGTGCATATACAACACTGGTCCCATAAGATGATAATACTATGTTTTTACTGTACCTTTTCTCTATTTAGAGATAGTTAGATATACAAATACGTAACCATTGTGTTACAGTTGCCTCAAGTATTCAGTACAGTAATACGCTGTACAGGTTTGTGGCCTAGGAGCAATATACCATATAGCCTAGGTATATAGTAGGCTGTGTAAGTACGCTCTATGATGTTTGCACAGCCTAATGACATATTTCTCAGAACATATCCCTATTGTTAAGCGACATATACCGTATTATCTGAGTGATTGCCTTGGGGGTTATGATTAATAATACCTTAACTTATAACATTCTAGTTGAATTAATATCAATTTAATTTCAATAGTATAAAAAACTTTGGCTCTAATATAGCTCTATTTCCTCCCCCCCATCAGTGCTGTTGTTGTCATACAAATTATATCTTTATAAATACATACCCATCAGCACAGATTTATAATGATTACTTTTTGCAGTTGTCTTTTCAATCAGATAGATTAAAAAAAGAATGACAAACAGAAAATACATTATCTTTTGTATTTTCCTATGTAGTAACCTTTACCAGTGCTCTTTATTTCCTCCTGTAGTTTTGAGTTATTGTCTAGTTTCTTTTCATTTTAACCTGAAGCACTTCCTTTAGTATTTCTTATAGAATAGATCTGCTAGTGATGAATTGTCTTAGTTTTTGTTTTTCTCAGAATGTCTGAATTTATTCTTCATTTTTGAGGGCTAGTTTTGCTGCATTTAGAGTTCTTGGTTGACAGTCTTTTTCTTTCAGCACCTTGAACATGTTGTCCCAATGCCTTTTGACCTCCCTGGTTTCTGGTGAGAAATCCGCTGTTCATCCTATTGACGGTCCCTGGTGTGTGATGAGTTTCTGCTGTCTTGCTGCTTGCAAGATTCTCTTGTTGTTGGCTTTCGGCAGTGTGATTATGATATGTCTGGGTGTGGCGCTCCTTGAGTTTGTTTCATTTGGAGTTTGTTGAGTTTCTTTGATGTGTAGATTGTTGTTTTGCATCAAATTTGGGAAGTTTTCAGCCATTATTTCTTCAAATGTTCCTTTCGCCCCTTCTTTCCTCTTTTTCAGGGACTCCCATTATATATGTATGTTGGTATCTTTGGTATCCCACAAGTCTCTGAAACTATTTTTTAAAATTCTTCCTTATTTCTGTCCATCACGTTAGACAGTCTCATTCAGCTTATCTTCAAATTCACTGATTTCTTTTCTTCTGCCAGCTCAGAACTGCTTTTGAGCCCCTCTAGTGAATTTTTCATTTCAGCTTTATAAGTTTCAACTCCATAATTCCTATTGGATTCTTTTTTATTATTTCTCTTTATTAGTATTCTCTATTTGGTGAGACATTGTTCTCATATTTTTTTTTAGTTATTTAGACATGATTTCCTTTAGTTCTTGGAACATATTTAAAATAACTAAATGAAAAACTTTATCTAATAAATTCAACATCTGGGCTTGCTTGGGGATAGTCTCTGTTGACTGGTTCTTTTCCTGTGAATAAGCCATCCTTTCTCATTTCTTTGCATGTCTCATGATTTTTTTTGTTGAAAACTGGATATTTAAAATAATGTGGCAATTTTGAATATCAGATTCCCCATGTCCCACTCAGGGTTTGTTATTGTCATCATCATTGCTATTTGTTTCTTTAGTGACTTTCCTGAACTAATTGTGTAAAGTTTGTATTCTTTTTTTGCCTGTGGCTACTGAAGTCTCTGGTTGGTTAGCTTTAGTGGTCAGAGATTTCCTTAAATGCCCGGGACCTTTGTTAAGTCTCTGAGCTTTTGCTTGCTGAGGGGCTCTGTGTGCATTTTGGAGGTGCTTCTTCAACACTCAGGCAAGCAGTTTGCACCTCTACCTTTGCCTTCACTTCTTGTTCGCATATAGTCTGAAGGTCAGCCACAGATAAGAACTTACCCTTCTTGTGTCTTTCCTGGATGTGCACAAAGCCTTGCACATGTGGTGGCTATCTAAATCCCAGGAGTATGTTGGAGCTTTTCAAAGCCTCCCATGGATGCCTGATTCCCAGCTTTTCCTTTTAAGTTTTTGACCAAGTACTTGTTTGCCCCAGTTGATTATTGCTGTCTCTTGTAGCTGCACTGTTAAACTGCTGGTTTCCAATAAAAGTTTGGTGGTGAAAGGATGTTTGCACTGAGTGAGGTCTGAGTTAGGTCAAATAATGTCAATTCTCTAAGAATGGTGTT
Organism: Daubentonia madagascariensis; assembly: GCA_023783475.1. Lineage (NCBI taxonomy): Eukaryota > Metazoa > Chordata > Mammalia > Primates > Daubentoniidae > Daubentonia > Daubentonia madagascariensis. The sequence continues at coordinate 11,353,889 of JAKFHU010001640.1, read as the reverse complement.
TTTAGGGAACTTCACAGCTGTTCTTCAAGCCCTCCCAGTGGCTACTAGGCTGCTGGCTTGACAGTTACTATTATTTTGAGGCTCTTGGTTTTTAAGACTTCCTATGGAGCTGGGCAGAGGATAATGAAAATAGGCCAAGTTATCAAAACCAATTACAGATTTTTTTGTTCCTTCTCTATTCCCACTGCTTCACTTGACTAGCCTTAAAAATAAAAAGAAAGAAAGAAAGAAAATAGGCCAAGTTAAAATACCACAGCACTCACTATTTAGACCAAGAGTCAACTGTTTTTCTTGAAAAAAACACTTCTCAGATTTTTGTAAGCCTTTAGTTAATTTCAAGAGTTCAGTTCTGAAAAAGTTGATTTTGATAATTTTTTGCCAGTGTCCTTGTTATTCTTATGGAGGAGCAGCTTTTTGGAGGTTCTCACTCTGCCAGTTCCCATTGATGTTATGTCACACACTATTCCATTTTGACTCTTCCCCTGTCCCCCTTGTGATGTGTCACTTTCACGCTCTCAGTGTAGGCTCTTCTGCCCTCAGCTCAGTTCCTTGACCAGTTCTGTGCTTGTGGTGCCTCATCATTCATGTTGGTGGAGCTACCAGAACTGAAATGTTATCTCTCTGCCTTTTCTGAGTGTTTGAGAAACTTTAGCTTCCAAATATTAATACAGTTATTATTTTATTACTATAAATATTTTTGGCCGAGTGTGTGGCTCATACCTGCATTCCCAGCACTTTGGGAGGTCAAGGCAGGAGGATTGCTTGAGGCCAGGAGCACATGACCAGCCTGGGCAACATAGTGAGACCCCATCTGTACAAAAAATTTAAAAATTAGCTGGGCGTGCCATGTACCTGTAGTCCTAGGTACTTGGGAGGATAAGGCAGGAAGATTACTTGAGCCCAGGAGTTTGAGGTTACAGTGACATGTGACCATGGGACCATGGCATTCTAGCCTGGGTGACAGAGGGAGACTCTGTCTCTAAAAATATATATATTTTTAAGAAGTTTTTAATTATTTTAATTTACACTTTATTATGTAATTATCTTCGTAGAATTTTTACTGGATCTACCAGATTGGATGGAAACGCAATAGGTATGTATTTGACTCACTTGTGGCAACTACAGAAGCCTCATCTTGTGACTGGCCGTTCCTAACGAGGCTTTGCATGTGTTGTTGGGTCTGGCCCATAGTTGACTTTGTCCGCTGGCTGTGTGCTGTGTCCATGGATGAACTGGCTTCCCCCCACCATCCTCGCATGTTCAGCTTACAGAAGATCGTGGAGATATCATATTATAACATGAATCGGATCCGACTGCAGTGGTCCCGAATATGGCATGTGATTGGAGATCACTTCAATAAGGTAACTCTTCAAATTTAAAAACCATTCCACTGATGTAAAAAATATATATATGTATATATTTTTATATATATATATATTTAGGTTTTTATATATATATATATGTATATATAAATAAAACTAAATTTTTAAAAGAAGTGATAAAGAGTTGGCCCTGGGCCCAGTGCAGTGGCTCATGCCTATAATCGCAGCACTTCGAGAAGCTAAAGAGGGAGGATCGCTTGAGGCCAGAAGTTCAAGACCAGCCTGGGCAACATAGTGAGACACTGTCTCTACAAAAAATTTAAAAATTAGCCGGACATGGTGGCATATGTCTGTAGTTCCAGCTCCTTGGGAGTCTGAAGCAGGAGGATCACTTGAGCCCAGGGGTTTGAGGCTGCAGTGAGCTATGATCATGCCACTGCACTCCAGCCTGAGCAACAGAGCAATACTCTGCCTAAAAAAAAAAAAAAGGTGGCCCTGTTTTTTAGGTGCCTATAATTCATTTTCCCTGTGAAGTCAAGAACAGCTTGATAGGAGTAGTGTCATACTTATGTATTGGTAGAATTCATGTAGAATGAATTAAAAATCCACAAAGATCATTATAGTCACAGGACTGTTGATGCTTGGAAGCATTGTGAAATCCTGAAATGCCTTCTTAATGACTGAAGATTAAGTTATGTTCCATATAGTTTCAATATTAAATGTCACTAGTTCTTACATCCTGGCACCTATTGCCACCACTTTTCTGAGACCTTTATTGAAAAAAATTAACATTTGTTTTTAAATCAGAAACAAGCCAAAGACACTTCTGTGTTCTAAAACTGACTAGTGCTGGGAGTAAACCAGACTGAACTTCTTTTCCTTCACTAGAGGTTTTATTATGTACATATAGACACATGCACATGTATATTGAATAAATAAAACATCAGATGTGTATTTTACCACAATAAAAAAAATTATGAAAAAAAGCAATCAAAAGAAATACATGTATGTATCTGTAATTTCATTTGTTTCTTCAGGGAAATGTAATAACATAATAACAGTGTTTCCTACCAAAACGCATTTTGTGATCTGAAGAAAATTTTCTCAGGCCTAGAGATGTAAAGGTATAATAGTAATGCTTAAAAATAGTGTTAGTAGAAAACAATTGATCCAACAGAGAGTGGCTCTTTGACCACTGAATAGAAGAAAATCATAAAAAGCAGTCATTGTTGGAGTACAGAGCAATCAGTGGGGTGCTGGTAAATGATTTGTAGCATCTGCCAATTTCTGTGTTGTAAATACCCTAACCACAACCAATTTAAAACTAGTAATATGATGTCACTATACCTTAGACTCGCTCTCAGATGAACAGCACTGAAACTCCATGCCCAATGATGTCACTGAACGTGGGTCAGGGAAGAGCTACGCACCATCAGCTCTTGGGCACAGGTGTGGCCTGCGGCACTCCACTGAATTGAAGTGTTGTCAAGTGTAGCTCTTGCTCCTAAGTTGGTACATCAGCTAATGGAAGTTCTTTGTTTCTTTATCAGCTCAAATTAAGGTATCTCACAGCACACCATCTGTTTAACAAAGTATCTGAATGCCTTGTGACAGGCAGTGGACAGATGAGGCCCCTGCCCACATGGAGCTCACCTCCATTTTATGATAAAGTAACTGATGGGGAGCAGTACTGTATCTCAGGGTTCTTGAGATAGCATGGTCAGGGAGGCCTCTCTATGAAGGTGTCCTGAGCCCTCGGGGAGGAGAGAAAGGCATAGGAGCCTGTGGATGACCCAGAGGGACTACTTGTTGAGCGGATGGTAACACTGTAAAGTAGTTGACTAACTCTGTACCATCTTTCCCACTATTTTGGGTAAATGAATTCTTTAGTGGACCAGTTAAAATACTTGGTATGTACTTGCTTAAGAAAGAAAATGTGAATCATTACCATTACTGTACCTTGTATTCTTGTCCAAGCCTGTGACAGCTAAGGTAGAGCAAAGATTGCTCATTTATTCCACACGATCTTTTGGATAACACCTGTGGAATCCTTTGTTCCCTCAGAAATAATTATCCAAAAGTGTTTTGGTAAGCATTTTCCCAACTCTTTGAAGTCTCGATTTTGTGTTGAGGGGGACTTCTTTCTTGGGAGGGAACATAAGTTTGTTCAAGTTACTTTCCCCACCTGCTATTCTGTTGTCAAGACTTTGCATGCCAATTCTCAGTTATCTATTGGCCCCTTACAGGCAAGCTCGGGACAAAAGCTGGCAGGTAGTAATTAGATGTTTCATGGTTGTCACCGTCATTACAAATGCCTCTTTGATCTAATCATTGCTGTCAAGCACCAAATTGTAGAAAGCTCAATTGCTCACTCTAGGACTCTTAATTTTTTCCACCACCTTGGAAAGATGTTCTGCTTCCCCTTATAAACTGGGGCATATGAGAATCTCATGGTATTGAAGAAGTGTGGGTGGCTGAGTCCAGCCATAACTTAGCACTCAGGCTGCTAGCAGAGGTCTTTGAACAGTCACCTATGATGCTTTTCTTCTAAACTAGGGCACAGGCACTGTGTCCTGGGGTGAGCAAAGCTATACAATAAGCATGGTGTGTGTTCTGAAGCACTTGTTTTAGTTGAATTTTTAGGAGGGGAATATTTTTTCTGTTAGTCTCTAATTACATGAATATTACATGAACATATTCCCCTTTAAACAAAAAGTACAGCTAAAAACACCTTTCACCACCCTCCCACACAAATCTGGCCCTCCCCAAAGTTAATTACTCTTATCAGTTTGGTGTATGTCTTTCCAGACATTTTTCTATGTACATACATATGTATGAACTCATAGAAATATGGATTATATTGATTTGCTTTGCTTTTTTGAAAAACAAAAATAGTGTTACATGTAGCATTTTGTAACTTACTACTTCTACTTAGCAAGGAATCTTAAAGATTTAGCCATGTTAGCACATGTAGATTTCTTCTTTTTTTAATTGTGATAAAATAGTCATAACATAAACTTTACCATCTTGACCATTTTTAAGTGTACGGTTCGGTAGTGTTAAGTATATTCACACTGTTGTGCAGCAGATCTCCAGAACTCTTTTCATCTTGCAAAACTGAAACTCCATGCCCATTAAACAATAACTCCCAATTTCCTCCTCCCTCTAGCCACTGGCAACCACCATTCTAGTGTCTGTTTCTGTGAACTTGACTACTCTAGGTACCTCATATAAGTGGAATCATACAGCATTTGTCCTTTTGTGCCTGTCTTATTTCACTCAACATAATATCTTCAAGGTTCATTCATGTTGTAGCATGGATCAGAATTTCCTCCCTTTTTAAAGGCTGAGTTTATTCTCTCTTTTTAACTGCGAAGTAGTATTCTACATATATGAGCATACCATTATGTAGCCATTTTCTCATTGCTGTTTCCAATTTTTCATTATTGCAAATGATATTGCTGTATTACTTTTATTAAAAATAAAACATTATCAGGTCAGACTACATATCAGTGGAGCAGGCCATTGCAAGATGCTCCCAGATCCCTTGGCGGGGAGCAGCTGCTGGGAAACATTCTCTTGCTCTGCTTTTAGAGATTCTTCTTGAGGGTAAAGTCTGAAAAGCATCAACCAAATATATACCTGTAACTCTACTTCCTAAAATAGGTAAACCATAGAAAAGTACAATTTTTAAGGAAATTGAAAAGCCTGTGTGGAAATATTTCTGCAGAATTTTTCAAGGTTGATGCTATTTATTTTATAATCATTTGCTTTAGGTGACAGACATTGGGAAAGTATGAAAAGGCTTTCCATAGAGTCTAAAGTCTTTTGAACCCTCATATATATTTGGATAAAATATATACCAAAAATATAAAAATAACCAACATGGGGAGATGTTGGTTAATGGGTATAGTGTTTTAGTTCTGCAAGATGAAAAGAGTTCTGGAGACTGGTGGCACAATAGTGTGAATGTATACTACTGAACTGTATGCTTAAAAATGGTTAAGGTGGTAGATTTTGTTGTATGTATTTTATAATTTAAAAAAATTAAAATGGCACATTTTGAAAGCACTTTTAATTAAATATGCAACATTGATCTTTCATCATTACACTTAAATAAAATTGGGGAGATCATAGCCAAGAAATAGCATTTTCTTTTTTCCTTGGCTGTGTTTCCCCAGAGTGTGTTTTGAAGGTAGGCCGTCCATTTTTTTTTGATGTTCAGAGCCCCACATCTGTAAGTGGTACACTATACCTGTTTCACTTCACTTCCTGTTGTTGTTCAGGTTGGCTGTAACCCCAATGAAGATGTGGCTATTTTTGCTGTTGACTCATTAAGGCAACTCTCTATGAAGTTTCTTGAGAAGGGTGAATTAGCCAACTTCCGTTTCCAGAAAGATTTTCTGAGGCCCTTTGAGCATATTATGAAGAAAAACAGGTATGTACTTTGCTCTGGAAGACCCTTCGTCAAATTCCCCTGCAAGAGCCCAGAAAGCTCTCCTAACACTAAGCACATGATGAATTTTTTCTTCCCTTGTTGGTGGAAGCAAATAGAATGGAAGTCCGTGATTCACATCAGTCATCCTAAGTAAATCACACAAAGATCTGTGTGTAACTAGGAGAATAGATGACATCCTACAACTAATAGAAATATGTCATACACCCTTATTGGGACTGGTGCTGAGGGAGTTTAGAGAAAGAACCACTGCTAAAGCGTCCTCAAACAAGGACAAGAATTACGTGACCCAGCATTTCTGCCCCAGGGAGGTGATAAAGAGGTCAGGACGCCTGTCCCTCTGAAGCAGCCATCCTGTTCATTCATTCACTTGGCCTGTATTTATTGAGGGCTGCCATCTGCTAGGTACTATTCTAAGTGCAGAGAATACAGCAATAAAGAAAACATTTAAAAATCCCTGTTTTCATTGGGCCTTGAATTGATAATACCTGCAGCTGGGTGTGATGGGTTTACAGGAGTTCATTACACTATCTTCTCTACTTTTCTGTATGTTTGAAATTTTTCATAATAAAATTAAAAAACAAATCCCTATTTATATTCCAGTGGAATAGATAAACAAATAAATGTTTAGTACATCAGTGGTGATGATGTACTCTGAAGAACATTAGATCAAGGTAAGGGGAAAGGGATGGAAGCACTCTTTTATATAGGGCAGTCAGCTAAGTTGTGTTCGGTAAGGTGACCCTTAGGCAAAGGCCTAAACGAAGTGAAGAACAAGCCAAGAATGGCCATATGCTGCCTTGGCAAGAGAGTTACGAACGGGGGAAGAGCAAGAGCAAAAGGCCTGTGACAGGCGGTTCTTGGCATGGGTTAGAAAGCCAGTGTGGCTGGGCAGAGTGAGCAAGGCAGGTAGTTGTAGAAGATGAAGTTCTTCCCAGTGGTAGCAGGATATGTAGATCTCTCAGGAACTGATGGCCATTGTAAGCACTTTGGCTTGCTCTGTAGGAGAGATGAAGCTGTGGGAGGATTTTAAGCGAAGAAGTGAAATGGTGTGACGTGTTTTAAAGGATCATCTTGAATTTATCCTTGGAAAATGAGAAACAATAGGATGAGTTAGGAGGCCATCGTAGTTGTCCAGGTTTGGACAGGGTGTGAGCAGTGGCAGTGGTGGATTGGACCCTGTGCACATCATGAAAGGGAAGCCTGAGACGTGTGCTGATGAACTGTCTGTGGAGCGTAAGAGGAAGAGGTGTCAAAGATGACTTTTGGGTGTCACCCTTTGTGTCTTTTCACTCCCCTAAAAAGTATACTCCACACGTCTGCCTGGATCATTTTTTTAAAAGAAAATGAAAGCTCACAAGCTGGCGGGCTTCAAGCCAGAGTGGGCTGTTGGGGTAGTGAATGAAGGGGCAGCAGCAGTCTCCTGGATGTGTCTTTTTCTCCTGGGTTCTCTATACTCTGCCTTATTGCTTATTTTAAGAGAACCAAAATTAAGCCCAGAGTCTGGCATCACCCCTGATTTTAGCAAATGCACAAAAATATTCTCTGGCCTTTGGGAACAGCATTGAGAGTGCCTGAGGAGACTGAGGCCTCCCATGGCTAAGCCACATGGTCACGCCTGATAGCACCAGGACCCCTCATCTCCTGGCTGCAGGCCTTCCCTGCCTATTCTGCTATTGCCCACCCAGCATTTGAAAATGGGCAGAGTGAGTTTAGAATCACATGTTGCCAGTCACTCTCAGACACTCTCAGTGGAACTGTAACTTACTATAACATTTTCAAAAGCATTTTGGTGATATGTGTCAAGAACTTTAATATTTTTGTGCCCTTTGACTCAGTAATTCCACACTTCTGTAACTCTCCAAAGGAGTTAATTTGAAATACAATAAAGCATTGTGAGTCACACAAAATAGTTGGGAAAAAAAAATCAGATTCAACCTGAGAAAGCTGATTGAAAAATAAATAAATAATTTTTAAAAAATCAGAAACCACCTAAGTAGACAAATGTTAAAGTAAATGTTGGTCCAGCCACAACATGAGATGTTGCACAGCTGTTAAAAATGTTCACAATGGCTGGCGATGGCAGCTCACACCTGTAGTCCCGGCACTTTGGGAGGCCGAGGTGAGAGGATCGCTTAAGGCCAGGAGTTCAAGACCAGCCTAAGCAACATAATGAGACCCCCATCTCTACAAAAAATTTAAAAAATTAGCCAGGTGTGGTGGCACACACCTGTAGTCCCAGCTACCTAGGAGGCTGAAGCAGGAGGATCTCTTGAGCCCAGGAGTTTGACGTTGCAGTGAGCTATGATGGTGCCATTGCACTCTAGCCCAGGCAACCTGTCTAGCCCAGACTCTGTCTCACAAAAAAAGAAAAAAAAAGAAGAAAAATGTTCACAATGTTTATAATGTGGGAAATGCTTAATAGTTTGGAGAAAAATGTAGGATATAGAATTTGACAAAGAGTACAATAGGGATAGTGAAATGCATCTCTCCATATGAAATACCACACCATCATGTAAAGGGATTTTTTTTCATTATACTTTCTCTGCATTTTTCAGAACTTCTGCTATCATTACATACTACTTTTAACAATCAGGCAAAAAGCATCTTAATAAATACATACAGTTCTTGCCAACAAGTTGCTGAATTCTCCATGAAGAGGCAACCATGAATTCAATTTTATTATGTATTGAAGTTACCTAAGTACGTAGTCAGTCCTCCATTATCTGCGGGTGGCATGTTTACATTGTGGACTTCTAGCTAATTTTTAACTGTTTTGACTTTCTCCTTGCCTTCTCTAAATGACCTTTCCTATTATCAGTTTTTACGGGTCTGGAAGACAAACATGAATGTTGTTTTAAGACAGATGAAATTTGAAAACCAAATCCTCAATCCCAAGACCACTGTAGTGACTTTCAAAGCTAATACTATAGAAACAATAGGTTTGTATAGCTTACCTTCTTTCTATTTATGAGATAATAGAGTTTCCCCATAATTGTTATGTCTTAATAGGTTGCGAGACATATATACTAACCTATTACAAGTATTCAGATGTTACCATGTTTAACCATGCAGCTGTTTCAGAAAATAGGCCGTGTATTCTACCTCCAGGTTTTGTTTTGTAATAATTAAAAACATTGCATCTTAAATCATATATGTATACCCCAATCCACGTATATGTTTTTGTCATACATGTATATTCCTGCCCAAAAATCTAAGAGGATATACAGTAAGAATTTAGTAGTGGTTATCTCTGGGTGGCAGAATTATAAATATATTAGTTGAAATATTTTGGGCCAGAAAAACTGACCAACAGTAACCACGAGGCTGTGCACTGTTTACGTAACACGAAGTCAGAGGCAGGCATCCCAACTTTGGTTCCGTGGCCCGAATTGTCAGTGGAAACCCAGGCTCTTTCCATCCTTTCGTTCTGCCATCCGAAGGGTCAGCTTTTCCACCTTGAGTTTATTGTTTCGTGATTGCGGGTGGTGGGTCTAGCTCTAGGCGTCATGGTGGGCGTGGAATGGGAGTGAGAGGAAAGGCGCAGAGCCGAAATGCGTGTGGATTACTGTGTGCTCTAGAAAGTGTTTTAAGTGCTGCTTCTAAGGAATAAGCTATGTTAATTTCTCTTCTGACTCTCCAGCGTACGGATGACATGGCTGTCCCATCTCTTCCTCAGGTCTCCGACCATCCGGGACATGGTGATCCGCTGCGTTGCCCAGATGGTGAGCTCCCAGGCAGCGAACATCCGCTCAGGCTGGAAGAACATTTTTGCCGTTTTCCACCAGGCAGCCTCTGATCACGACGGGAACATTGTGGAGCTAGCCTTCCAGACCACGGGCCACATCGTCAGTAAGTGGCTCTGTTCCCTCCTGACTAATGTCCCACCTGCAAATCTAGAAGGTTGATCACTTACTTGCTGTCTGTTTTCCTTACTTTAGCTCTGCTGTGATATAATAATGTGCCAGGTGGTATTCTAAGCACTTGACACGTATTAGTCCTCATTTTAACTCTATTTTGACTTTTTCCTTGCCTTCTCTAAATGGCCTTTCCTATTATCAGTCAGTATGGGTCCAGCAGACAAATGTGAATGTTATTCTAAGCCAGACGAAATTTTAAATTCAAATTTGCAATCTCAAGGCCACTCCAATGACTATGAAGGAAATATAGTCGATCCTAAGTATTGGCAGATTCCATGTTTGAGAATCACGTGCTCACTGAAATGTATGTGTAACTGCAAAACCAATACTCAGCGGTGCTTTTGTGGTCATTTGCTGGCATGTGCATGCACAGAGCATGTTTAAAATGCTCCCCAAGCAAATTTCTGAGTGTTGGCTAGTATTCCTAAATGCAGAAAGACTGTGATGTGAAAATACATGTGTTAGATGAGTTTCCTTCAGGCATGAGTTGTACTGCTACTGGCTGTGAGTTCAATGTTAATGAATCAACTATATATATTAAATAAGGTGTCTTAAACAGAAACACACATACAGCAAGGTTATGTATTGATCAGTTGATGAAAAGGTTGTGACCAGAGATTTGCATGAACCTCACTCCGTATTTCCTCTAGGAACAATGGTTCAGTATTCACTAATTCAGTGTTCACAGCAACTTTATAGAAAATAACTATCTTGAATAACGAGAGCCAACTGTGCTGTGATTTCCTCTATTTTACCAAAGAGGAAATTGAGGCACAGAAAAGTAAACTAGAACAGCTTGCCTGAGGTCACACAGCTGGGAAGTGATGGAGCTCAGGCTGGTCTTGAACTGCTGGCCTCAAGCGATCCTCCCGCCTGGGGCTCCCAAAGTGCTGGGATTATAGGCATGAGCCATTGTGCCAGGCCCCAGCAGTGATGGAGCCAGGACTCGCATGCAGGCAGTCCAGCCCAGAGTTAGTGCAGTGTCCCTCTACCCCCGGCTGACCATGAGTCCCTGATCCTGCCTGTGACCATGTAACAAGATGTTTACTTGTTCCCTGTGGAAATTGTAAGGCATTGGGTCATCTTTGCACATAGTTGGCACTCAATAAATGTTTGTTGAATGAATGGATATTTGGGCCTTTACATCATTGCTTCAGCTCAGGAAACCAGTTTTGCCCAATCTGTACTCAACATAATCATTCATGAATAATTTAATAAGAAAAACTGTCATCCAGAGATACTGACTTGCTTTTCTTAGATTTCACAAGGATAATTATCTCTGATCTGTGTGTGTTTTCATCCCCATCCCTAAATCCTGGTCTTATAAAAAATGTGCCTTGTGTTTCCCCAGCAACTATCTTCCAGCACCATTTCCCTGCAGCAATTGATTCCTTCCAGGATGCTGTGAAGTGCTTGTCGGAGTTTGCCTGCAACGCTGCTTTTCCTGACACGAGCATGGAAGCCATCCGGCTTATCCGCTTCTGTGGGAAATACGTCTCTGAGAGGCCTCGGGTATGTTTTTCCCCTCCTTGCTCGTATGGGCAGTGAGGGAGGAAAGCATCACAGGGCAAACACCCTTGCTCCTAACAAAGAGCTTCCCAGCTACTCTTAGAGATGTGTGTTTGCCCTAAACTAGGTGTTTATTTCAAAATGCTGCCATTGCAAGGATTATACCTTTTCATTATTTTGTATGTATGAAATTATTTATTTTATTCATACTGAACTTACATTATTTTACAAATTATTTTTGTACAAAATAATAATATTTTAGCTTTTGAATCTTGGCAAAGCTCAAGAAGCTATACCTTTCTATTTGAAAGAAAACAAATATCCCTTTTAGGAAATGGCATTATGCCATTGTGGTGTGCCTAAGAAATCACATTTAAAAATCACCTTTTGTTTCCTCCTGAAAATGTTTTGGATTTTGTTGATATGTCTCACCTTTCTAAAGAGGCATACATTGTTAATCCATATAAAGCATTTTTACAGTTCATGGCCCATAGCAGGCACTCAATAAATAGTAGCTGCTGGGGCCTGGTACAATGACTCATGCCTGTAATCCCAGCACTTTGGGAGGCCCAGGCGGGAGTATCGCTTGAGGCCAGGAGTTCAAGACCAGCCTGAGCAACATAGCAAGACACTATGTCTACAAAAAATAAGAAAAATTATCTGGGCATGGTGCTGCACGCCTGTAGTCCCAGTTACTTGGGAGGCTGAGGGAGGAGGATTGCTTAAGCCCAGGAGTTCAGGGCTATGGTGAGCTATGATGACGCCACTACACTCCAGCCTGGGCAACAGAGCAAGACTCTGTCTCACCAAAAAAAAAAAAAAAAATAGTAGCTGCTGCTACACTAAGAACTAATGGTCTTAATGTAACATCTCCCACCCCCAGGATCCTTGTGACCTGCCCCACTTAATTTGTTCTAAAGCCCACAAAGGTCCATAGGTTTATATTGGGAAATTGCTCATGTGCCTTTGGGGATATGTAATGTCTCTGTGTCCTTTGTCCTGACTGTACCCTTGCTGAATGGAGATTTTTAGGAGAGGAATATGTGTGGGGCATATTATAAATAAATAATATTTATTTAGTTCCCTTTCAGTTCTTGCCTTTCGCATGCTTAATCTACATCTGAGGTGTGATTTCCATCGTAGGTACTACAAGAATACACAAGTGATGACATGAACGTAGCTCCTGGCGACAGAGTCTGGGTCCGAGGCTGGTTCCCCATCTTGTTTGAGCTCTCCTGCATCATTAATAGATGCAAGTTAGATGTACGGACAAGGTACCGTGTCCCAGAGCGGTGGCGCCTCAGTCGTTTGCTCACCTGGCCCTGTTCTCTCCCGCTCTCTTCTCTGATGTTCTCTTCCCCCACCCATTCTCTCTTCTGTCCCTGACTTTGTTTCCTCCAGAGGACTCACGGTCATGTTTGAGATCATGAAGAGCTATGGCCATACCTTTGAAAAGCACTGGTGGCAGGACCTGTTCAGAATTGTGTTTCGAATTTTTGACAATATGAAGCTCCCTGAGCAACAGTCAGAGGTAGGTGATGACTACAGCACTGCTGTGGCACGATGGGGAGAAAGTCTGGCCTGTTTCTACTTCTGGGGGTTGCGTTGTCATCTACCCAGAGTTCTTAAATACTGAGAGCTACTGAAGGTATGTTTTAAAAATGGAAACACCCTTCCTGGCCCCCATGGTCCTAAGAGACTCTCCCCATCTTCAGAAGAACGAGAGGAAGTAAATCACCGCGGTCTGCTGCTTGGCCCTCAGGCATTGTACCTGCCAATTCAGCGGGGCTCCTCATGGGTCACAGTTCTGTTCATAGTGATTTCTGAACAGTCAGTAGAAGGTGGAATGTCTCTGGTCCTTCAGCGTTTTTATGAAGTTACATTTGGAGATGATGATGAATATTAGGCCTTTTCTTTAAGGGACGTTTGATGCCTCTAGGTGTTTTTGTTATTTGTCCCTTAGAGGTAGAGGGGTAAGGAAAGGCTATTCTATCTCAAAATGTTTAGATGGGAGAGTAACTTTTTTACCTTCTTTTGGGAATACCCTTCCCTCCCTCACCCCAGTATAAAAGTAACATGTGCTTAATATGGAATATTAGGCATATACAAAAAAATTCATATTTTACCATTCAGAAATTAACATTTTGGCAAATTTCCCTCAGTCTTCTATGTGGTTTAAACATGGTTGATGTCATAGTATAGATGGAGTTTTCTAATCTTTTTTTAATTTAAAAATAACTTAAAGTTTTCCTTGTTATAAAACAAATACAAGCCCAGGCACAATGGCTCACACCTGCAATCCCAGCACTCTGGGAGGCCAAGGTGGGAGGATCGCTTGAGCTCAGGAGTTCGAGATCAGCCTGAGCAAAAGCGAGATCCATCTCTATGAAAAATAGAAAAAATTGGCCAGGTGTGGTGCTGTGTCCCTGTAGTCCCAGCTACTTGGGAAGCTGAGGCAGGAGGATCGCTTGAGCCCAGGAGTTTGAGGTTACAGTGAACTGTGATCACGCCACTGTACTCTAGCCTGGGCAACAGAGCGAGACTCTGTCTCAAAAACAAAAAGAAAAAAAAAATACATATTCATTGCAGAAAAAAGACAAAAACAAAGAGAAATTTAAAGACCCACAGTCCCAGTCTTCAACAGGCAGCCACTGTTAAGCCCTTCAGGTCCTGCTTGAGTGTGTGTGTGTGTGTGTGTGTGTGTGTACACGTTCCTGTTTGTGATCCATCTTTTTTTCTTTCTACAAAAATGAAATCTTACCACACATACGTAAACTGCTTTTTAAACTTAATACATGAGTGTTTTTCCACAACTGTAACTTTTCCCCTACTATGACTTTAATGGCTGCAAAATATTCCTAGTTGTGGATATTCCATAGTCCATCAACATTTGGGTGGTTTCCAGCTTTTCCGGACAGCACTGAAATGACCATTTTTTGTAGCTACACTTGTGGTGTGTTTTGTTTTGTTTTGTTTTTTTAGGACAAGTGGCCCAATGCATATTTTCCCTCAGAGCATCAATTGTTCTTTTATGAATTGCCTTTTATATCCTTAGCTCATCTGTTGGGTTATTCATCTTTTTCCTATCAATTTATGAGTTTTTAAACATATAAATAATACAGCATATTCTTACATGAGTTGCAGATCATTTGCTCACTTTGTTATTGTTATTTCCTTTTTATTTTCGGAAAATTTTAGCTTTAAGTAACCAAATCAATCACTTTATATCCTTTCTGGCTTCTTTTTGGAATCATGCTTAGCAACCCTTCCCTTTTCCATAATTTTATAAATATGCCTCTGTATGTCCTCTGGTAATTTCATGGCATCATTTTTAATATTTAAATTTTGGTGTAAGTTGTGAATTTTAGCACAATCTCATACTCATTTTTTTAAAGTATCATTTTGAATAACTGTTCATTCTGTCATATGGCTGTACTTAATTTAATGCGCACATTGCTGGACTTTTGGTTGTTACCTGTATTTACAGTATATAAAATACCATCTTTATTCATAAACCTTTGTTCACAAATCTTTGATTATTTCTTTAGGGTTGATTCTTGGAAGTAGTGTTACGAAGTCAGCAAGTATGAACATTTTTAAGACTGTTGATAGATAGATATTGCCAAATTGCTTTCCAGAACAGTTTTGCTAATAGGGTACAAGAATGCCCATCTCACTGCAAGGAGAGTAGCTTTTAAGCAGTGTCTTTTTATTGTTTTTCCAGAAATCTGAGTGGATGACAACAACCTGCAATCATGCACTTTATGCTATTTGTGACGTGTTTACCCAGTTTTATGAAGCTTTGAATGAAGTTCTTCTTTCTGATGTATTTGCACAATTGCAGTGGTGTGTAAAACAAGGTATTCTTTAACTCTCTAGGCATCATTTTTCTTACATAGTCCTTAATGAGAGGTTAACTTTTTCAATATATAAAAGCGTGGACGTAGTACTAAGGAGTACAATATATAATTTAGTTGGTTAAAATGTATATTTTTAAATTTAATTAGAACAGAAAACAATCCCTCCAAGTCAGTTTATAAAGCATTTCTTTAAGATAAGATGTAGTTATTTTTGTATTTTAAAAGATGTACCAAGTATTAATAGTTCTTTTGGAGTGTAGTTTAAAAAAAAAAAAAAGATGTAGCTTTGTGCATTATGCTATTCTTTCTACTTTTGTATATGTTTGAAATTTTCTAAAGTAAAATGCTTTTAAAATGTACAGTTGTTGTCAAGATCAACAGCTTCATCAGTGGACAAATTTTTGTTTGAATAGTTATGTATTTATTTTAGTGTATATCAGGAAAAATACCCAACTATCACATCAGACCTGGATTCCATTGATAATTTTTGCTTAGGGCAAAGCTAAATTTAGTTACATTTTTCAAAAAGTGACTCAGTTTTAAAATAATGACAAAATAATTGATATTGTTTAAATGGAAAAAATTGGAAATGTAGGGTTTGAGTAGAAACATGGTCTAATATTTTCCATATTATTTTCCCATTTCTCATATATGATCCAGTTGATTAGAGTAGCAAGATGCTGACCTGCTTTCATAGCTAGCAATAAAACTATGATAAATAATTTTACCTCTTCATAACCTACTTAAACTGTAAAAATTTTAATACTGTCTGTAGCATTGCTTCATTAATTAAAAGCCTACCAAAAAAACAGGCTGGGGGTGGAACACGCCTGTAATACTAGCACTTTGGGAGGCCAAGGCAAGAGGATCACTTGAGACCGGGAGTTTGAGACCAGCCTGAACAACATGGAGACCCCATCTCTACAAAAAATAGAGCTATGATGATGCCACTGCACTCTAGCTGGGGCAAGAAAGCAAGACTCTGTCGCAAAAAAAAAAAAAAGCCTACAAACCCATGTGTTACAATCGCCACCTCACAATATAAAGTATTTGGGACCTGGTTGGCATCAAAACAGCAGTAGAAGTTTAATGGTAGGTATTGCTTTATTTTGCAGATAATGAACAATTGGCTCGATCAGGTACAAATTGTTTAGAAAACTTAGTAATATCCAATGGAGAGAAATTCAGCCCTGATGTTTGGGATGAAACATGCAACTGTATGTTGGATATTTTCAAAACAACTATCCCACATGTGTAAGTGTTAATGCAATTATTGCAATTTATTTGGTGGATATTGTAAAGCTCCTGCTTGCCTTTCACATTAAACATTTTCCTTCTCTTCCATTCCCTTAAGTTTGCTGACATGGAGACCTGTAGGAATGGAGGAAGATTCATCAGAAAAACATTTGGTAGGATATTTTTTTTTTTTGGTTGTCTTTTCTTTCTTCTCATATCTTAGTAAAACATTAATAGCCTGAGCAACATAGTGAGATGCTGTCTGTACCAGAAATAGAAAAAATCAACCGGCCTGTTGGCATGCACCTGTAGTCCCAGCTACTCGGGAGGCTGAGGCAGGAGGATCGCCTGAGCCCAGGAGTTTGAGGTTGCAGTGAGCCACGATGATGCCACTGTGCTCTGGCCCAGACAACAGAGCAAGACCATGTCTCAAAAAAAAAAAAAAAAAGATTGAGCCTATACAGTTTGTACTTTTCTGATAGGAAGTGAGTTTAAAAGGTTATAATATTTAAAAATAATATATGTTCATCATTAACATGTTTTTTAGAAAATACAGAAAAGCATTAAGAAATTAAGTCACCTCACCCAGTAAAAAGCACAGTTTACATCTCTAGCTTTTTCTTTGTGTGACTGTGCACACCCAATAGACCCATATATATTTGAAATTAAGGATCAGTTCGCATAGTTTGTTAACACCATTGTGAGCATTTTTTCCATATTCTTAACTATTCCTTGAGAACAGCCTTTTCAGTTGCTGCATGTTATTATAATTTCTTTAACTAATTCTCCCTTATTAGACTCTCAGGTCTGTTCTGGTGTTTCACTGTTATAAATAACACTGTGGTGTGACTATCCTTATTTCTTGCCCTCCTAAATAAATAGTGCTTTCGTCTCCACCAAAGAAATGGTAGTTCTTATATTTTGTGTGAGACCACATAAAGAAGTTTTAATTCAAATATCACTTTAAAATAGTTTGGTTTACATGGGGAAATTGAATTATTAACTTTTATTCCCAAGTAACTCTAAGGCCATTAGATTTTAAAAGGCATTTGGGACACAGCAACTTAAAAATGAAGCACATTATTGAAACGTTTTCTGGTTTTTAACTCTGTCTTCTGCTGTCAACTTTGTAACTTATTTTTTAACTTGATCTCATTAAAAATTCATCACACTTATTGTTAAATCATAATATATAGAGAAATGTCCTCTGAGTTGGAATAAGAAAATTGTGAAATTTTAATGGAGAAATAATTGAAATTCTTAATCTCTCCAGTGCAGCCTTTGAGAAGTGCTACATTAAGCATACAGTATAATTGTGCTTGGAGCTGATCAAGGCTGGGCCTTGCTGTGTTAAAACAGGCACATCTCTGCCCAGGTACTGACTTAAAACGAAGAAAAGTGAGCACTATATTCTCTCTGATTTACATTTAGGATGTGGATCTGGACCGCCAGTCTTTAAGCAGTATAGATAAAAATGCCTCTGAGAGAGGCCAGAGCCAGCTCTCTAACCCAACAGATGACAGCCGGAAGGGCAGACCATATGCAAGTAAGGCCACTTTTTTATTTATTTTAAGTAAGTAACAATTTACCTGATTCAAATATTTAGAAGGCACAGAAGGGTAAGCATGACAAGGCACTGTCTACCCCTGGGCCTCAGTCTACCAGTCCCCTTCCTTGTGGCAGCCAGTGTTACCAGCTTCTCGTGTACCTTTCCAGAGTCATTTTATCTATGTGCAAGCAAATACATACACATACACATTTACGTACATACTTATCTAGTACATATGAATTCTTTCCTTTTTATACAAATTATGGAATACGAGGCATTATTCTTTGTTAACTTAGTATATCTTAGAGATCATTCAAAATCAGTACTTAAGGAGCTTTCACATTTTTTTTACACTATTGTCTATTATCCCAGGATGTAGATGTAACTTTATTTGCTTAATTGGGTCCCTACTAATGAACGTTTATATTTCTAATCTTTTGCTGTTAGGAACAATTCTGCATTGAATAACCTGACACACATGTCAGTTGTGAATTTATTTAATAAGTTCCTAGAAATAGAAGCATGGGGTCAGTGAATAAGTGCATTTGCTGTTTTGACAGATATTTCCAAATTGCTGTCTGGTAAGATTATGCCTGCTTACATGATCTTTGGGAGCACCTACATGAAATTTGGTAACTTTGGAGTATTTTTAATTTGGAAATTTCTAATTATGAGTGAAATTGTGTAGTTTTTCATATATTTGAGAGCCACCTTCTCGTCTATGAACTCTCTGTTCATAATCTTTTCTCATTTGGTATTGGTTCTTGGTTCTTTCCTTCTTGGTTTGAAGGAGCTCCTTAAGTGCTAGATATCCTTTGTCCGGATATAAGTTTCAGATTACTTTTACCAACTTGTCTCTTAATGTTGCTTATGGTGTGTTTTACTATCTAGCATTTTAAAAAATAATTTAACAGTGATAATCTGCCAGGCACTGTACCATGTGTTTCGTGTGTGTGATCTCATTTAATCGTTATATTAATATTAATATTAGCCTTCGAAGAGGTGCAGTTTTACATTTGAATGAACTGGGGCTTAGATGATGTAACCTGCCAATATGTAGTAGAGTTGGGATTCGGATACACTTTTGGCAGACTGAGGAATCAGAACTTTTAAAGTGTTATTCTGGTCCTTTGAAAGTTGTATGCCCCTTTTTTGCCATTACAGCGGTCCCACCCCGACCTCAATACACCAGGCTGTAGGTGTTAACATTGAAGTTAACTTCTGAAGCACATTAGACAAAAACAGAGTGTGGTCACCATTTTCTTTAGAAGGAATAAAAGTAGTCACCCTTGAAATCCATTAAAGAGGCACCATGTTGGGACTGATGTGCTGTCTCTCAGTAACTGCTGCAGAGCCAGTTTCTCTCCAGTGGTCAGTGATAGAATGATCTCTTTTTCTTCATCAGCTCCAAATAAAGTGGTTAGCTTGTGTGAGGAGGCCAAGTGTACATTTCTTTCAAAAGGAGACTCACTCTCAGCGCAGCGAGATGTCTGCACTCTGAAAAGTGCCTGGGACTCGATTGCCCTCCCGTTCCCCCAGGGAATATTGCACTTGCTCCTCCCAGTCTCCCAGCTCAGCCTCCCTTCTGGGCATAAGTTCAGGCAGGCAAAATCTTTGCGTTATTGGTATCGTTTCCTTTATTCCTTTTTATTTTTGGTCTAAAATGCTGTAATCGAATTGCTGTAAGTTGAATGTACATCTGCTGCAACTCCACTGTATTTTTTTAAAACTTAAAACATTTTGCATAGAGAATTGTTACATGTTTATATAATTTCACAAACACTTTCAGAAACTTGAAGGCAACTTGGCCTCCTTGATTTCTATCACTAAAACCTTTATTTACTGTTTTCAGCATTCTGATTCTATGACAATGAGTTGGGAAAGGAATCTCTACTTTTGCTATAGTCAAATCAGTCAACACTTATGAAGTGTTTGACATTGGCCAGCCACTCCTACACCCCAAGAGACACAAAGATGGATGGAGTCAGGGTCTAGTCAGTAGGCAGAAACCACACTGCTGCTTTGAATAGGAAAAATTCAATATAAAGGATTGTTAACTAGTCAAAGGTTGCTAACCACTAGAAGGAGTAAAAGGCTACTCTTAAGGGGTACAGAAGTGGAAAATGCAGAAAGTAGCTACTGCCTTTAGTATAGACAGAAAGTGATCCAGAGACTGAGAACTTACAAGAGCCACTCATGTGCCCACCCAAAACTGAGATTCTTGCCTCTTCAGAGAGGCTGGCTGCTCCAGGAACGTGAACCCTTGTGTGGTTAGGGCTCAGTCCAGAGCTGATCGGTAGGAGTGGCCCATGTGGTGGCAGAGAAACTTGCTGGTGGGCACAGAATAGATTCCCTCATCTTCCTCAGGTATTCATTCAAATATCACATTTTCATAGAGACCTTTCCTGACCAGTTTATTTAAACTTGCAACACTACCGTGACATTTCCTATCCCTATCTCTGCCTTATGTCATCATTATTTGACATACTCTATCTTATAGTTAAATATTTTATTTATTGCCTATCAACGTCATAGGAGCAGGGATTTTTTTGGGGGGGGGTCTGGTTTTATTATTGCTATCAAGAATCATGCCTGGCATACAGTGATCTCAGTGAATATTTACACAGTATTGGGTGAATCATTATTAGGGTTAATCTTTATCATCTAATATAGATCAGAAACTGTTTGCCAGCCTCCTCATCAAGTGTGTGGTCCAGTTGGAATTGATACAGACCATTGACAACATCGTGTTCTACCCTGCGACAAGCAAAAAGGAGGATGCAGAGCACATGGTTGCTGCCCAGGTAAGAACAGCAGGCCTGAGGAGGGGCATCCTTGTCCCCAGGGAGGCTGCAGCAATGCAGTAGTGCACTGGATCCAGCTTATATTGGCTTTCCAGAACCTGCCTGGTGACCTCTTCCCAGCCCCACATTCAGTGACAGCATTTTGGTAGCTTGAAATTGGCCATGATGTAAGTTATTTATGTCACAGAGATCAGCAAACACTAAAACTTGGGGCTTTGATTTTTTTATTCCCCAGAGAGCTGGTTAACCAACATACCACTGCCCTGATGCCAGCCTTTTTTTTCAAAGCACCTACCCTGGTGCTTTGAAAAAAGTGTTATCATAGAGACTATTCCCTGTAATTGGTAAACAGTTTAACCATAAATGAGAGGGAAAATATGTATATAAAGGTGCAAGTTTTTGCTTCTGAAATTTCACTTTTTGGTTTTGTATATGCAACTATCTATAAGAGATTCGTGCAAACAGAGAACTGAGTGTCCAGAAGTTGAACAGTAATCCTACACCATGAATTGCAAACTTCAGTGCTTCAGGGGCCAACAGATTCTGTGAGTGAGTGAGGCAGGCTAGGTAGGGACTGTGGTAAACCAGAACTCTCTAGCCCAGCCAAAGTGGCAGCCACCTCCCAGCTCCACTGGCATGTTGCCATCCAGGTGGGTTAAGTTGTGACGGTATTCCAGTTTTTAAAGAGGAGCCAGAACCAAGATTTTTTTCATGTAGGAAATCTGTCTTTTAAATATGGGCAATTAATGTAAATTTTATTACTACTGAACAAAATACATGTGTGGGCCATAAGCTGTCCTTTTTGGGTTTTTTATTTTTAAGTTTACAATTTAATGGTCTTAGTGTATTTACAGAGTTGTGCAAACATCACCACTGTCTAATTGGAGAACATTCTTATCACTGCAAAAGAAATGCTAAAATTGTTAGCAGTCACTCCCTGTCCCCCTCCTTTTGGGCCCTGGCACTGCCACCTCTTATCTGCTCTGGATTTGCCTATTCTGAACATTTCATATAAAAGAAATCATACCATACATGAGCTTTTGTGTCTGGCTTCTTTCCCTTAGCATAATGTTTTCAAGGTTCATCCATGTTGTAGGATGTGTCAGTACAGTTATTCATTCCTTTTTCTGGCTGAATAATATTCCATCGTGTGGATAGACCACGTTTTGCTTATTCATTCATCAGCAGATGGACGTTTTGGTTGTTTCCGCTGTCTGGCTATTGTGAATAATGCTGCTGTGAACCTTTGTGTGGACATACGTCTCTTGGATGTGTATTTAGGAGTGGAATTGCTGGGTCATGTGATAACACTAGTTTTACCTCTTTGAGAAACTGCCAGACTTTTCCACAGTGGCTGCACCATATTTCACTAGCAATGTATGAAGGTTGCCCTTTTTTAAAATTATTATTATTATTATAGCCATTCTGGTGGGTGTGAAGTGGTATCTCATTGTGGTTTTGATTTGCATTTCCCCAGTGACTAATGATGTTGAGCATCTTTTGTGCTTATTGGTCATTTGTATATATTTGGAAATGTCTACTCAAATTCTTTGCCCATTTCAAAATTGTGTTATTTATCTTTTTATTGTTGAATTATAAGAGTTCTTATATTAATATATTCAGATATACTAATAATCCCTTATCAGATATATGAGTTGGAACTCTTTTCTCCCATTCTGTGTATTGTCTTTTCAGTTTCTTGATGGTGTCCTTTGTAGCACAAAAGTTTTTAATTTTGATGAAGTCCAAGTTGCCTAGTTTTCTTTAGTCACTTGTGCTTTTGGTATCCTATCTAAGAAAGCATTGCCTAATTCAAAGTCACAAAGATTTAGGCCTATGTTTTCTTTGAAAAGGTTCATAATTTTAGCTCTTACATTCAGGTCTTTGATCCATTTTTTAGTTCATTCTTGTATAAGATGGGAGGTAAGGGTCAGACGTCTTTCTTTTGCATGTGATATCCAGTTGTCCCAGCATCGTTTGTCATAAAGTCTGTTCTTTCTCCAGTGAGTTTTCCCAGCACTCGTGTTGGAAATAACTTGACCATAAACATTTCTCTATTCTATTCCATTGATACATTGTTATATGTCGATCTTCGTGACAGTACCACGCTGTCCTGATTATTGTAGCTGCTTAGTAGGTTCTGAAGTTGGGAAGTCCTGCTAACTTTGTGCCTCTTACACAAGATTGTTTTGGCTGTTCTTTGTCACTTGCATTTCCATATGAATTTTAGGATCAGCTCATTGATTTCTGCAAAGAAATCAGCTGGGGTTTTGGTAAGGAGTGTGTTGAACCTATAGATCAATTGGGGAAGTATTGCACACTCTTCCCTTTTTTAACTTCTGGCTTATAAGAAGAATGGGTCTATTTCTAGAGTTTCAAGAAATATAAAAATCCCTAATTATGTCTCATATTTTAGGCAGCATGTTCAATAAAATTTTCTGGCATTTCATAACATGTTTTAAAGTGTAGTTTTTTTTCCCCTTCACATTTGAAAACACAGTCACTGAGCCTGATGGGAGGCTAAAAATGCCACTTGGGCTTTGCTTACCAATTTTTACCTTTTAATTGGTATGTTTGAGACTCAGATCTTTTATCACATGTATTACATTTTGATTTTCTCATTTTTCAATTTTCTTTATAAAATAAAAAGATTAGAATTCAATCCTGTAGTGAAATAATTGTAGACACACACACACTCCTGTTCATGCAAAGAAGGCAGCACTGATGAAACTGAAACTTTGGCCAGCCAAGCCTGCCATCCTGCAGGAGCCCAGTATGTTCCTTCACCAGCCAATGAACAGAGTCTCAGTGGAAATAGTTCATGGTGTTGAGGAATAAAGTATATCTTACAGAAAGGATGACTTTTAGAAAGTCATGACTGCCTTTGTCTGTAATCGCAATGCCCAAAACCACTCCATCGTCTTCACTTAGCTGTCCTCTGTCTTGTAGCAAGACACACTGGATGCAGATATCCACATAGAGACGGAGGATCAGGGCATGTATAAGCACATGTCTTCCCAGCACCTCTTCAAGCTGTTGGACTGCTTGCAGGAGTCCCATTCTTTCTCAAAGGCCTTCAACTCCAATTACGAGCAGCGGACCGTCCTCTGGCGGGCAGGTAAGGCCACGCCAGTCACCATCCTGAAACATGAAAGCCTTTAGAAAATTCCTGAGATTTTAAGTGTAGCTGGAATAACTTACCAGATATTTTCATGTTTGAGGGAGAAAGAAGGGAAATCCTGGATAGATTTTATCCCAGTATCAGGGATACTGCCTGGCACGTAGTAGATTCACATTAAGAATTAGATGAAAAGACAAACAAAGTTAGAGAATTGAATGATTGAATTGATCTAGTGAGTCAAGAACTTTCACATTAAATTCAGAGTTAAATATGATGATATAAAAAGTATGGCAGTCTGGGAGAAACAGAAAGCATCCATACACTTGCTCAGGCTTTGAAGGGTTCTCTCTCTTTCCTGCCTCCAAAATAAATACATAAATCCTGGAGGTAAATATATTTTTTTTCAGGGGCGGTGGTGGGATTCTCATTATTTTGAATTTTTCACAAAAATGATACCTTATATAATTTTTATATTGTTACCATTACTTTAATTTTCTCCCCAAATAAATATTTAACCCACAATTAAAGAATGTCATTTTTCTCTATGGCTTTAAAATATCCAGATATTTTATATCTTTGCCTATGATAAGGTTTTGCTTGTAGGAGTGGTTTGCACATCTCTTTAGCTGATTAGTACTGCTTTGTTTTAAGAACATGTGTTCTTGTATGTGCTTTGTAGAGAAAAGGTCTCACAAATTAGAAAATGCTAGATAGTCCTTCAGTGCAACTGGGAAAAAAAATATTAGAATTCTTAAGAGCTGTTACATTTGAGAAGATGAAACTAATGGCTCCACCAGCTTATGAGCAAAGTCTAAATGGAGAACAGTTCAGGTCATGGAATGAAGTGTATCTTACACAGAGGATAGCTTCTGGAAAGTCATGACTGCCTTCATCAGATTTACAATTGAGTTGTATTAAGAACATGAGGTGTTTCAATATTTCCTGAAGTCACTAGATTACTAGTTCCCACACAGTTTCTCAGCATTATCCTAGAAATGTGCAGTATTTATATGACTATCTGCTCTGTAGGTTTTAAGGGCAAATCTAAACCCAATCTTCTAAAACAAGAAACCAGCAGCCTGGCATGTTGTTTGAGGATCCTGTTTCGCATGTATGTCGATGAGAACCGCAGGGATTCCTGGGAAGAAATACAGCAGCGACTTTTAACGTAAGATTGATTTCTAATTAACTTTCGTATCTGTCATATACAAAATGCATCACAATACTGTGAAAAGGAGAAAAATGTGTACATGGTGACATCCCAACCATTTTCCTTTTTATTTTTTCCTTTTATTTCGTGATTCTTCCATTTCACTTTTCTTAATGCCGTGAAGAGGGCAGGGCCTCATCTGCTTCACTCATAAGTCCTCCTTAAGGCACAGAAACATGGGCAGTGACAAGTGCTTAGACCTCAGAGTCAGCAGGCTGGAGTGAAGTCCTGACTCTGGTTAAAGACCTGTGGCCTTGGGCAGGTCACTGTTTCTCTTGGAACTAGGTCCTCTTTAGAGTTACTGTCAGTTCTAACATCCCATCATTCCTTCTTTCCAAGAATAATGTATTAGAATCATATAGATACCAGGATGTGCCCGTATCAATTACACAGAAATGCACCAGTGGGGAGACAATGGGATGCCAGTGAGAAAGCCCCAGCCAGAAAAGTAGGTCTTGGCCACCCAGCTTCCTGGGCATCCAGCAATATGCTGATGTCTGAGCTTCCTTTTACTCCTTTAAGATTTAAAAACAATATGACACAGTGCTGGCAACTGTGTGATAAGACACGCACTCTCCTGCACGGCTAGTTGGAGTGGACAGTGACATGATCTTTCTGGAAAGGAGGTGGGATTATATACCAGGAGCCCTAAAGTATTTGTTTTCTTTGACTCAATAATTCCACTGTTATGAAATCTACTTCAGGAAATACTTTAGAAATAGGAACCAGAATTCCCACACAGAATATTCATTATTGACTTATGAGGAGAAATAATTATAAACAGCTCAACTGTGGAATGGATAACTAAATTATGGTATGTCCTAAATTATGGTATATATGATTGAATATTTACAGCCATCAAAAATGAAGTTTTGTTTTTTTTTCATAATGCCTCCTCCCACCACCAAAAATGAAGTTTTTAAAAAATAATTTCCCTTCACGTGGTAACATGCTTATAATCAATTTTACCAAAAAGGGGGGAAGATGCAAAACTATTTATTTGTGATCTTAAGCAATGTTTTTTGTTGTTTTTTTCCTACAGACAGGGTCTCACTACATTACATTAATTAAAGGGAACACTAGTGGGTGGGACTTAAGCCCAAAAGAGAATTACCTACATAGTCTCATAAAATTTTTCTAAAGGAGATACATAAATGTCAAGTTTTTGGCATAGCATGTTTTTAAAACAATTATTTGTGATTATGAGGAGAGAACAGGTTTTGTTTTTTAAAGAAACAGCTCTTTCTCTGTCACCCAGGCTGGAGTGCAGTGGCGCAGTCATAGCTCACTGCAGCCTCGAACTCCTTGGGCTCAAGCAATCTTCCTGCCTCAGCCTCCCAAGTAGCTGGGACTATGGGCGCGTACGAAGATGTCCAGCTAATTTTTTTTTTTTTTGGTAGCGACAGGGTCTCCACAATGTTACCCAGGCTAGTCTTGAACTCCTAGCCTCAAGCAATCCTCCCATTTTAGCTTCCCACCCCTCAGCCTCCTACCCCTACAAGAGTGGTAGTTATATGATTAACTATGAATAAAAAGCTCTTCTTGTGCTAATTGTGCTGCAGACATTGATTGAGCCCAGCCCTAGCCATCTGCCAGGACTGAGCTAAACTATCTTTAACATACTTACTTCATTTAATCCTCACAACAACCCTTTGAGTTTGGTACAGTTATTTATACCCATGTTATAGCTGGAGAAACAGAGGCTCAGTGATTGGGCCAAGATAGCACAGCCAGAGCAGGTGCTCAATAAATGCTCATTGCAAGAATAAATAGTTCTTTCACCCCTGCATGTGAAATGTTAATCAGTTGTTTGATGTGCCTCCCCCTCTCTAATTCTTCTAGTGTGTGCAGTGAAGCTCTTGCCTATTTCATCACGGTGAATTCTGAAAGCCATCGGGAGGCCTGGACAAGTCTCCTGTTGTTACTTCTAACTAAAACCCTCAAAATAAATGATGAAAAGGTATAAACAAGTAAACCCTGATATCTCCTCTAGGATATAAGGTTTGGGTTGGCTCTTCACTCAGAGTTTAAAGTAACTGTTTTCTGAATTCTCTCAAGGATGGTTACATGACTAGCACCATTCTAGATGCATTGGAGATAAGTTAGTTCATTACAAACAATGGATGCCTTGGGATATTAGGGCTTTTTCTCTGGAAGAACCTCAGTTGAGAAAGGCCAAAGTTTAAACCAGTGTGTTGCAGTTAGGAACAGTATGATTATTTTCAGTGTGGGACGAGAGGGTTAAGATTATAAAGATGTGACCTAGGAACTTGCTTTACAAAATGAAAGAGCTATTGACTTTTGGTAGCAAGACTATCCAAATATAATGAAAGGAAGTTAAATATAATTAAAAGAAGTTTTAATTTGCAAGTTTTTTTGGTATTAACATTCTGATAGTAAGAAAAAGAAGCCCCGGGTTGAGATGAACACTTTTGAAAAACCAGTGCCAAAAAAATAGTTCCATGTCTAATTTTATCTCTCTGCTTCTCTCCCACCTCAAGTTCAAAGCACATGCTTCAATGTACTACCCCTACCTGTGTGAGATTATGCAGTTTGACTTGATCCCTGAGCTCCGAGCAGTTCTGCGGAAGTTTTTCCTGCGGATAGGTGTTGTGTATAAGATATGGATTCCAGAAGAGCCATCGCAGGTACCAGCAACACAGTCTCCAGTGTGGTAGCCCTGGCCCCTGTGGGCCACTGCTGCAGCTCTGCAGACTGTTCATCATGCCATCTCTGACTGGCACATCTCGGGAAGGGTCATAGAAACAAGGAGTAGGCATCTTGGATCTCAGAACGGCCTGGATAAGGATGGCCTCTACACTGGTCCCATCTAAGGCTTAGTCCCCGTCTAAGGCTTGTGGTATTTCATTAAACTGTTGTGTACCCAGTTAACACAGTAGGTGGTATTTTATTGAACTGTTGCATACCCAGTTAACATAGCCTTGAGAAATGTTTGGTTTTGGCCAGCAGAACTCTTGTCTACTTTTTTCTTCATCTCTGTCATTCCATTTTACTGACTAAACTGTCAAATCTGTCATTGCAAACACCATCATTTTCTAGCAAAGTCCCATGATTGGCTATAAATGTTTTGTCGGAAGAAGTCACTCTCCTTGAAAATACTGAACATAGTTGTATAGGTTTGTGATTATTAAAGAGTATGTTAATAAAATTTCTTATAATGGCTAACTGCCATCTAAAATACGCTGGGGTTTTTTGTTGTTGTTTGAATGTGTTAGAGAAGCTTGAGTGTTTTTGTCAGTTACGAGTCAGCTGTGGTTAGATTAGTTTGGGAAAAGGTAGGGAAAGGAAGTGGTGTTTTTTGTGTTCCATTAATGTCTGAGTGATTTTTAAAGTATTTTACAAAAAGATATTATTGAAGATTTATTGAAGGCAGAGTTTAGTAATTAAGTTAGAATTAAGAGCTTGCAAGGTTAAAAAAAATGTAGTGCCTCATGGCTCTCCCTGTTTTAGTAACTTGGGGAGGAAAAGTCTATAGGAAAAAGTAAACAATTTAATGATGATGATTAGCCTTCCTTGAAGTATTTGTGGATGGGTGTTAAATTAAAATTTCCAGAATACATTGTCCATCTCATACACTCTGAAATCTAATATATGAAGTAGTACTAAAAATGAAGTAGTAATTTAACCAGAGTTCATTTATCTTTGAGTAAACCTTTTTATTTTTACCTCAGAAGAGTATACTGACGGTTAGTACCGCTGCTTTGCACAGTCTCCATTGCAGGGCCCTCGAGATAGGGACAGTAACTGTGCATGAGACGGGTCGCTCCTGTGAACCTCCTCAGCCTGATGTCATAGGTGGAACCAGCGCTGTTCTGGGGCCAGCACAGCTGAACTGTGACAACGGCAGGAGGTGGCATGTGCCCAGCACTTCAGCTGAATTCTTTGGCAGTGTTAGATTCTGAGGTCCTTATTATGTTAATGATGGTGCAATACTCTTAACTACAGTAGAACTGAATTCTGATGTAGCTTGTGTAAAAGTGGGCAGTATACAAGTACAGCCCGAAGCCTATAAGCAGTGTATTTGGAAGCTTAATTTATTCTGAGTCCATGAGAAAGAGAACACGTACTTCATCCTCTGCCCTCATCCACTGCTTGCCTAGAGCAGCACTGAGCATTAGAAGAAGTGTTACACAGAGTGATTAAAACATTCAGACTTCTGCCTACACTCTTTAGTCCTGTAAATTGGGTTGTATTGATGTCAACTCTGGTGCCTTAGAAATTAGTAGTTTGGGAACCTATCTGTAAGATTGGATATTTTTACTTTCTAGAGAAGGATTTCTGGTGCTTTTGCTTGCTAAGAGACCAATTCCTTAAGTTTTTTGTTTTTGTTTTTAACAGCCTTGAGAAATGGTTGGTTTTGGCCAGCAGAACTCTTGTCTACTTTTTTCTTTCCCAAAAAGTGTTTTAATTTCTCTACCAAAGAAAAAAAGAGCGGGTGTAGGTTTTTACATTATTTACATGCATTGGATAAGAGGAGCTATATAATTTAGCAGGAAAGTACTATGGGAGAATATTTGTGAATGGAAAATGTTAGCACATTTGACTGATTTGTCCTGAAATCCATTACATCTTTACACTGCACCATGAAACCTGCTTTCCCTGCTATCATAGTTCATCACAACCTCAACAAGTCAGTCACCTCCATTGATTTTTGTACTAAAGGTATAAATGGGGAATATGCATGTTCATTCATTACATACATCTTGCATACAGCTATATCCCTGATTGGGGATTTTTCCTTTCCTTCTGAGGTTCTCATATGGCATTTTCTTCATCGAATGTGACTGCAAGAGTTTTCAAGTGTATTCCTGCCATCTCTTTAATTTTTGCCTCTTGCAGGGTAGGAAATATGTCAGTACATTTTATTACTTGCTGAAACGTTCAGGCTTCAATTTCTTAATTTTGTCTTTTCAAAGATTTAATTTTCTGAATAAGGCATTTAAATTGTACCAGCAATGGACTTTTAAAAAACTGGATGTAAAACCATTCAGGGTAATTTTTATTGTTAGCAGACAGTGACAAACAGAGGAAATCCCTCCAGTAATAAGCCACTCCACCTAAATTCTTTTTTGTGAATAAATCTATTCTTTCTCATGGCAAATGTGGCTTGCGCCACTCAAACACTAGTGAAAAGGGTGTGTGTGACTCCACAACATCAGGCCAGGATGCCATTCATTTAACAAAGTTATGGAGGAGAGTGAAGCGTTTTCCAAGGCCTTATTTCTTTTTCAGAATGCTTTAAGTGTTGAGTATATGTTCTAGGTCTCTAGAGAAGTTTTTATTTGTTATAATACTGCTGCTTTGAGTGATTTTTTCTTCATTGTCTGTTAGGGAAATCACCAGCTCTGGCATCTTAACAACAAACCATGGATGGGAAATTTTATTTCTAATATGCATCTTGAGAGTCAAATACACCTTTTCCCTGTGCTCCTCACATACGACCAAAGAACATACATTATGAAAATTGTATAATAATATCTGGAAACAAAACATTTTCCTCTGACAGGTGACTTTTGTACAAAATGCAAAAAAAAACCTAAACTTTTTTTGTTCTTTTGTGATTATGGCTATATGTTTAGTAGTCTTTATAGTTACTAAAGGAACCTGCTGACAGGTGAAAGTATGATGACCTCATTCAAATGTTTGTTGTTATGATGCAAATGGATATTGGTTTCAATAGAAGCTGGATCCTTAATACTACATTTTCTGAATTCTGTTTTAATATTTGTGTTAAAGTAGACATAGCTTGAACTTACATGAAATCCTAGAGATTTGTTATCAGCAGCTTTGCAATTTGGGAAACAAAAGAAACCAAAGCTGAATATTTTAAAGAATGAATACATCTGGACATCTTTGCTCTCCAAAAAAGACAAAAACAAAACACTCTTTATCAAAGGTGTAGTTTTTCTCAGTGTTCTAATTTTTTAAAAATTTTATCTGCATATTTGCATAAAATATTTCTTTATGTGCAAAATATATGTTTTACCTCCATAAAATACCGAAAAGTTAGTTAATAGTTACTTTGGTTTAATCTATACACAATGATTAAGTGCATTTAATATTAGTAATTTAATGAAATGCATTCCTTGCCCAATGGATGTATACATTTTTGAAAGAATAAGCAGAATTATATAATATGAAATGCTATGTAAATTTTTCTATGTAAAAATATTATGTATAATACTGTTAAAATATCCCATGCTTTGATCAGGTGGTAAATCAATAAAGTTTTAAAAAGTATAGCTGTTTTTAATGTAGTAATTAAAAATATATATATCAAACCATAGTATTGGGTTAGTTTGAGTTTGTTCATATGGCAGGTATAAGCTTGTAGTTCTCAATTGGTGGTAAAGTTTGGCCTCTGTATTAAATAGAATTATTAATGGGAGAACATTAATTGTGAGTCTTAATTTTTAAAATTTTTTAAGTATCCCCCCATGAAAGGGAAAAAAAAATCCAGTCATGAGAAGATTGTTATATATCTCTTGAATCCACTTTAACTTTTTTTTTTTTTTTTTTTGAGACAGTCTTGCTCCCTCACCCCAAGTAGAGTGCAGTGGTGTCATCATAGCTCACGGCAACCTCAAACTCCTGGGCTCAAGCTATCCTCCTGCCTTCAGCCTCCAGAGTAGCTGGGACTACAGGCATACACCATAATGCCCTGTTAATTTTTCTATTTTTAGTAGAAATGGGGTCTCACTCTTGCTCAGGCTGGTCTTGAACTCCTGAGCTCAAGCAATCCTCCCACCTCGGCCTCCCAGAGTGCTAGCATTACAGGCATGAGCCACCACGCCCTTTAACTTATTAATTTGACCAATGGTTAGTTCGCCAGAGGACGGAAATCTATTGTCATGGCATTGAGGGCAAGACTGGCAGGGTAGCCAGCTGGGTACTGGGTGAATGGGGAGTGATTCTAAAGGTTCACACGGGTGCTCACCTATGGGGACAGGAACATCCAGGCTTGTATTTACCACCTCTGAATTCAGAATCTGTTCTCTCTAAAATACTCCATTATTATATTTAAAATATTCCACTGCTGAAATTGGTTAAATACATTGTCATCTATTCACTGGAGTAAAACTGCTAAATTTTACTCCAGTGAATTACTATGTGATACTAAATTTCAGGTACACCCAGTGAAGAACAAAAAAACAGCCGTTTCTTTTGGAAAAGGCTTCTAAAGAGTCTTTATTTCTTCTGAGCAGATAGACCTGGGTTGTATCTACAGCAGTGTTTTTCAATCTGCTGCCAACCAGTGGTTTTCAGTTCTGTCCCCAAGTGACAGGGGACCTGTGGCAATGTCTGGAGACGTTTCTGGTTGTCTGAACTGGAAGGGCAGGGACAGCAACTGACATCTGGTGGGTAGAGGCCAGGGACGCTGCTAAACAGCCCCATGACAAGGAATTACCCAGCCCCAAATGTTAGTGGTGCTAAGGTTGAGAAACTCTGAATTAAAGTGACTTCCTTCCTCTAACAAGTATCCTTCAGCATGGTGGTGTAGGGCCCAAAAGTCAATTTGTGCCAGGTTATTTCCAGTTTTCTTTGGCCTTCCTATTATTAATTTAAAAAGAAAAAATCAGGCCACGCAAGGTGTCTCATACCTGTAATCCTAGTACTCTGGGAGGCTGAGGTGTGGAAGGATTGCTTGAGGCCAGGAGTTTGAGACATCCTGAGAAAGAGTGAGACCCCGTCTCTAGAAAAAGTAGAAAACATTAGCCGGGTGTAGTGGCATGCACCTGTAGTCACAGCTACTTGGGAGCCTGAGGCAGGAGAACAGCTTGAGCCCGGGAGTTTGAGGTTGCTATGAGCTGTGATTACACCACTGCACTCTAGCCGGGGCGACAGAGTGAGACTCTGTATCTCAAAAAAAAAAAATCACTTCTGCTTACCCATTTTGTGAAGAAGATGCTGGGATCACTGGTTGAGGAAGGGCTGGATCAACCGTGTTTAAGGTGCCACTATTTTAGCATTTGTAAAGGTAGTTTTTAAATTATACTGCATTTGTAGTCTGCCAACAGACTGGCAGAATAACACAATTTAGGCAAAAGTACATTTTCTTCTTTCAGAGAACCAGAGTGGTTCCCTGGAATTTTTGCAAACCTGTGTAGTTTTCTAGTTTACGAAATCCGCTAAAATGTCCTTGGGTTGTTTTTGTGTCACATCTTAGGAGTGTCCAACTGAGTAAATGCAACTACATGCCCGCAGCAAGAGAAAGAGGTGGAGGAAGGGGTTGGGGGGGACTCAAAGGATTCTGGCAAAAGTAATTTCCGTATTTCTTAAAATGCCTATTTCCAGACACAGCTGACCTTATCTGGTGTGTTCAACTGATAATTGAGCCATTGAGGATATTTTATATAAAATTCAATTTTCATCTTTCCTAGAGATTGCCAATCCTTGCATAAAGCTTCTACAATCTCCTCTTCATTAATTCAGATTTGCTTAAAGAATTTATCTTGATTTATGTTCAAGAAATACCCATGTGTTCTCATAAACTCCTTAGCTTGAGTAAATTTAAGGTTAAATAAAGGCATGTTGATTGATTTTCTTCTCCAAAGTGCAAAGTGTATGGGTTTGCACTTTGCATACCTCAAAATTGACTAATTTGTGACTTCTTTTGAGTTCCACACTTGCTCCTGCCTCAGGGCCTTTGTACTTGCTGTTCCCTCTGCCTGGATGCTCTTTCCCTAGATCTCCCCATGGCTGGTTCCTCCTTGTCCTGGGTCCAAATCAAATGTTCATTCCTCAGAGAGGCCTTTCTTCACCATAGTTACCTTCTTAGTCTCCTCCTCAGAGCTCAGTGCAATCTACAGTGATCTGTTTGATCTCTCTCTCCAGCTGGAATATAAGCACGTGAAGGCAGGGACCATGGCTGTTTTGTTTATGACGGTCTCACTGGCTGGAGCACAATATCTGACACACAGTTGGCACTCAGTGAATATTTGGTGAAAAACTGCAAAGTTTTTTTTTTTGTTTTTTTTTTTTAAGAGACAAGGTCTCTCTCTGCACCCAGGCTGGAGCTGGGACTACAGGCGCACACCACTGTGCCCGGCTATTTTTTTTTATTTTTTGTAGAGACAAAATCTCACTATGTTGCCCAGGGTAGCCTCGAACTCCTAGGCCTCAAGCAATCCTGCCTCAGCCTCCCAAATCGCTGGGATTACAGGGGTGAGCCACCATACTCGGTTTAGAATGCAGGGATTTTTTTTTAAGTGGAAATTCTGGGATGATCAAGGAATATTTCACAAATTTGGGAGAATTAGATAATTTCCTTTGTTTTCTTGGGCTGCTGGCTGAAGACCCACTTCTGCATACCTGTGTTGGGTAGAAACCAGCCCTCAACACCTGCTTCCCACTGAGAAAGTCCTGGAAGGTGTATGGCCCTCGCCCGCTCCCCTTCCCCCAAAAGAAGAAAGAAAGAACTTTATTACTTTCTCCTGCTAGGTTTTCCCTATTGATCGTTTTTTATATTCTTGCTATTTCAACCATTCTTCAGCCTTTAATTCTCACAACAACCCCATAAAGCAGGTACTATTATCATCATCCCTCCTTTTTATAGAGGGGTACCTGGGGCTCAGAGAGGTAAACAAACTTGCCTAAGGGTTCGGAGCCGGTGGCCCTGCAGCCTGTTCCAGAGCCTGCCTCAGACACTGCCCCACACCGCTTCCCAATCCCATCCCTCTCTTCCTTTGCAACATAGATGCTCCCTTCAGTCTCACCCTGCAGAGGACTCTCACTAGAGGGAAGGGCTGCTCTGATGTGCTGGAGAGCAGATGGACAGATGTAGATAATGTGGGGACCTGGCCCCTGTGGACACTTAGCACTTTGCAGGCCCTGGGGGAGAAATACAAATGTAGGCTCACATGCTATGAGAGTAAATACTTAAAAGTTGGGGATGTGGGAATTGGCCCACTGTCTGCACCCTCTCTCCACCTCAAGTTTCAGCTTGCACCACAAGGCCTTTCATGTGCACATGGATACCACGCTCTGCCCAAAGCCCCTGCAAACACCTATCTGCCCCCTACTTGCCCTTTTAGCTTAGGGGTGCTCACAAGCTGTTGTGCAGTTCGTCCTCTGAAGAAGTGACCCAAGCAAGGGGTCTCCACAGACCGAGGGCCTATGGGTGGGGAACTCCAGGGCCCTGTGCAACTGGAGTGTGGTCAGCACAGCTTCTGGGTGAGCACACCCACTTGACCCATGGGCTGTTCCCGAGGGAGGGAGCAGCTGGGGAGGGTGGGAGTGGAGCC
The DNA here is from genome assembly GCA_023783475.1 of Daubentonia madagascariensis. Taxonomy (NCBI): domain Eukaryota; kingdom Metazoa; phylum Chordata; class Mammalia; order Primates; family Daubentoniidae; genus Daubentonia; species Daubentonia madagascariensis. The sequence continues at coordinate 11,318,637 of JAKFHU010001640.1, read as the reverse complement.
ATCTAAAGCAGGGGCTTGCTGGGGTCTAAGGCAGTACCACCTGGGGCCATGGAGGACCGTAGGAGATGGGAGGACGACAAAAATACATTTCTACTTGGCCACAAAATGGCCATAACAGCCAATGCTCTTGGCCACTTGCTATTTCCCAGGTGCTCTTTTATGGAGTTCATACGTATTGACTCTTTAACCCTCACAACCACCCTAAGAGGCAAGTTACTATTATTATCCCTATCTTAGAGATAAAGCAACTAAGAAATTATAAAGTATTTGCCCAGCCTCACACAGATGGTGACAGGATCTCCACCTGGGTAGTCTGGCTCAAGTCCACACTCTTAACTAGTATAATACAAAAGTATAAAGAAGAGTGGCGATAGATGGCGACTAATTAGGATGTGAGCATGCCAGGAAATTGTTAACCGAAAGGAAGCAAGCCAGGAAATTGTTAACCGAAAGGAAGCAAGTCCAACATTACTAATACAAGACAAGACAGAATTGGAAGAGGAAAGCTTTGCAAAGGCCAAAGAGAAATATTTCATTTTGTCAAGCGGCAGACTTCATCGAGAAGAAATAACACAAACCTTTATCTAATAACATAGCTTCAAAATAAAAACCAAAGGCAGACTGAAGAGAACATCAGAGAAAATTTTAAGGCCAGGCACCAAGGCGGGAGGATCACTTGAGCTCAGCAGTTTGAGACCACCCTGAGCAAGAGCGAGACCCTGTCTCTACAAAAAATAGAAAAATTAGCCGGGCATGGTAGCGCATGCCTGTAGTCTCAGCTACTCAGGAGGCCAAGGTGGGAGGATCGCTTGAGCCCAGGAGTTGGAGGTTGCAGTGAGCTATGATGATGCCACTGCACTCTACCCGGGCGACAGAGCAAGACTCTGTCTCCAAAAAAAAAAAAGAGAAAATTTTAAATAAGGGAATAGAAGACATAAGTAATCAATATATTACCTACAGCTCACATCCTAATTAGTGAAAGATTAAGTATTTTACTGTTTTGTATTGTATGGATTTTCCCATCACGTGCCCATATATTTAAAAAGAAATCAAAGTACCTCCACTTAAAAAAAAAGGTAAGAACCAACAATCAGATACTTCTCAATTTTTAGCTATTAACATTCTTCTGCATCTCAGTGGGGCCTTAAAAGTGTGATTGAGCCAAAAGAAGACTTGTTCTTTCCAAGCACAGCAAGATGTGTCCACACCCTCCTGAATCCAGATAAAACGTAAAATTATCTTCCTCTTGTTGTGCACACCATAGATAACGTGTCTTTTCAGAATGTCTTCCCATACATTAGATGGATTGTTTATCAGGGTTTGAAAAGAAAGGAAACTACATGAACGAGTAGTTTCCTGCTCCTCCAATTGGCTGAATTATTTTCTTTCGTTTCCAACTCAGTCTGTTAGGAGTTGTAGCAAACCCCAAGAATGTGTGTAAGTGGGGGTCCGAGGGGGAGGGGGTGTATTTCCAAAGGAATATTCAGCTGGCTTCGCTAACTTCATCTCCTGCCACCCTCTACTTCACTAAGCCCCGGCATTGCTCATTCTTGCCTTATAGCCTTTGCTATTGCCATCCTCAGCTCCTGGAACGCTCGCCAGACTGACCTTTCGCTCAGCTGTCTACTGGCTAAAATTCAGGTCCACCGTCACTTGTTCAGAGGCCTTCCTGGAGCATCCCATTTGTCTTCCAAGTTACCGCTTGCCATACCATCCTGTTTTATATTCTCTTCTCATAGCACTTACCAAGATTTGAAATTCTTACTCATTTGTTTATTCCATATTTGTTTATTCCATATTATTTGTCTCCCTCTAAAACAGAAGCTCCATGAGGAGCGGGAAGTTCTCTTCTGTCTGAGACGTTGTGTGCATGACTTTGGATAGTTAGTTCCACATTTAAGACCTACTACGTGCCAAGCCCTGACATCAAAATAGGTGACAAACCAGCAGCCACTCGCTGAATCTGCGTTCAGGAAAACCGGCATTGTGAAGCCGGTGGGAATGGTCACAGCGAAAGGGCATTGTCACTTGTGACGTCCGCGCAAAAACAGAGCGGGGTCCCGATTGGCCCTTCGAGTCTGGGTGGGGCCAGAGTGTTCCCGACCCCGCCCCCTGCCTCTGCCCCGCTCGCGCATGCGCTCCGGCCGCTGCCTCGCTGCCGCGCCATTTTGCCGGGGTTTGAATGTGAGGCGGAGCGGCGGCAGGAGCGGGTAGTGCCGGCTACAGTCCGCGGCTGGGAAGCCCTCCTCCGTTCCCGTAGCCCCACGAGGTGAGGCGTGGGGCGTTCACGGCATGGCCGGGTTGCTCTTGGGGCCCTGCTCAGGAAGGGGTGAGGCACTTCCGAGCGCTAGGAAGCGAGAACCGCGCTTCTGGGAGAGAGCGGAGTGTGGGCCTGTGCCTCGGGCGGTGCACTCGGGCAAGGGTTTCGCATCCGCGGACGGGCCTTAGCGCACCCCGTGGTTTCCTAGGTGTCCGGCCCAGGCCCGGCTGCCCCGGGGCCTGTGAGGGGCGAGGGCGGCTGAGACGCGGCCTAACTCGAGCGGCCTGAGCGCCCGCCCCTTCCCCTCCAGCGCCGCGCTGATTGGCTGCGCCGCCGCCTCGCCGCTCGGGAAGGCCGCTCCTCATTGGTGGCGCCCACGCGTCTGTTCTCGGCGCCCGGGCCGCCGGCAGCGTGAACCGGGTGTGCGGCAGCAAGGCCTGTCCCGGCCGGGTCTGCGGGGTGTGTGCGGCGGCCCGCTGCCTCGCGATCGCCTCTTTCCCCGGATGCTGGTGGAGCCCCTGAGCTCACCCTTCTCTAACCTCCCTGTGCTTCAGTCTCCCTGTCTGTAAAATGGGCACCGTGATCTCACTTGGCTGAATTATGAGGATTAAATTCTAGTGCATGCATGAGACATAATAAATGCCCGGTAAGATGGGAATTCCCCTGTTTTTGAGGAAACGCTAAGCTGTGGTGGTTCGGAGCATGGGCTTTGGAATTAGATCGCCTGGGTTCATTCCAGACTTAGCCTCTAAGAGGGTAAGTTAGGATTGGTCACTGCATCTCTCCGAGCCTCTATTTCCTTAGCTCCAAATTGGGGTTAATAATGTAATCTACATCGTAAAGTGGCTATGAGGATCGATTAAATGATTTACCGTGGTTTATAAAGGTTCCGCCTGAACTGAACGTTGTCCACGCATCTTCCTTAGCCACCTTAGCTATAGTTACCTGACCTTTTTTTTGTTTCAATAGTCCAGTCTCATTTCTGCTTTAAAGCATTTGCGCTTGCCTTTCGTTTGCTTGGAAATTACCAGCATCAGATCCTTGAAGCCTGGCTCCCTCCAAGTTTTCCTCACCTTAGGCCTCCCCGACCAACCTCGCTAAGGATGTTTTTCCCTCAACTCTTCACCAACATCACCTAATTTGATTTACTTCATAGCATTTGCCTTTATCTACGGTTACTCATTGTTTACTTGTTTATTGCCTTTCTCAACCACTAGGATGTAAGCTCTTTGAGGGCAAGGACCTTGTCTGTCCTGCTTACTTCTGTATCCCGGGTGCGGTGCCACCCCACATGTGCTTGCTTCATGGTAGATGTACAGGTGTTCTTGCTTGGAGGCAGAGAAGGGGATTCCACCGTGCTTTTTTTCTCCTCACCTTGGGCTTGTAGGCCTTTGTCTTTTTTTTTTTTTTTTTTTTTTTTTAAAGAGACTGGCTCTCTGTTTCCCAGGCTGGAGGTCAGTGGCCCTAGCATAGCTCACTGTAACCTGTAATCTTGAATTCCTGGGCTGGTGCAACCCTTCTGCCTGAGCCTCCTGTGTAGCTGGAAGTACAGGCATGCACCACCACACCCAGCTGATTATTTTTTCTAGAGACATGGTCTAGCTGCTTTGCTGAGGCTGGTCTTGAACTGGCCTCGATCGATTCTCCCATCTCAGCCTCCCAAAGTGCTAAGATTACAGGCATGAGCCACCGTGCCAGCAGCCCTTTATCTTTCCCTTCTTTCCATCAATGCAAGGGAATTCTCGCTCCCCTTCTGGTTACTTTGATTTCTGCTAGTTGGGGTCTGGAACAGAGGGAAACCATTTTCTGTACAGGATTGGATGGATGTGAGAGCAGTGCTCTAGTTTTGAAACTAATTTGTTTCTTTATTCATTTAATAACGTTGAGCATCCAGTTGAACTCTGGGAATACAGTGAAGAAACAAAAATGGACAAGGTCCCTTCCCTTGAGCATGTATTCCAGTGGGTGAAAGAAACAAGAACACAAATAAATTATTGATTAGATAATTTCTCATAGTGACTAGTGACAGAATGATGTGACCGGCAAAGACTTCTCTGAGGAGGTGACATTTGGACAGAAACCAGCCATCAAAAGGTGAGGGGGACAGGACGTTCCAGGCAGAGGGAATAGAAAGTACAAAGGCTCAAAGACAGGAACAGACTTGGAATATTGGAATATTTAAGGAACATCCAGGTTCCTAAACTGCTGTGTGAAGAAGGAAGAATTATCCAGGGACCAAGATCATATAGGGCTTTGTAGGCAATATAAGGAGTTTGGATTTGATTCTAAGTCATGTTTTGCTGTGATTAGAAAGCAGAGGGTGGGTTGAGGTGTTGGGGTATGTTCTTGATGTGTGAAATATTGGGGTAGGTTCTTGATGTGTGGGTGCCAGATAGTTTTCATTCATTGGATTTCCTTCCCTGAGATGTAAGGCCTCGGGAATGGTTCTCTAATGTGGAGGAAATATCTAAGAAAAAGGCACACATCTTGGATCAGCTTATGTTATAAATGTCTGTTAGATGGCCTTGGAAAGCAAAGCTTTTATTCCAGAAATCTTCATCTGTAACTGAGGGCCTGTGGGAAGTGACTAGACTTAGGTCGAGCCATTTTATTCAACAAGAACTTGGAATTTAGCTAAGTCTATCATAATTGATTTATTGTGGTACATGGTTTTTATTTTTTAATTGTGTTTTGGTAGGGAACTATTCCAAAGGTAGTTCTATGAAGAAAGTAAACTATCATCCCCTCATTTAAAGGTGTTAAAATGAATTTTTTTTCATTTCTAGTTTGAGTCTTTTTTATATCAGTAACACTTTTTGTATTTGTATATTGCTAATATTCTAAAGTATCAAAGCACCTTCACGTGTGATCAAAGTAAGAATTAGACCTTGATCTTGCTGGTAGTTGTGAATGCCTGTGGAATGTTCTCTAAAATTCCCTGATTTGTTGCACTTCTCAAATCAGGGCTAAGCTTACAATTTGTTGTTGTTTTGGTTTTATTTGCTTTTTTTGAGACAGGGCCTCACTCTGTTGCCCAGGCTAGAGTACAGTGGCATCATCATAACTCTCTGCAACCTCACACTCCTGGGCTCGAGCAATCCTCCTGCCTCAGCCTCTGAAGTAGCTGGGACTACAGGTGCGTGCCACCGCACCCAGCTTTATTTAAAAAAACAGTCTCACTGTTGCCCAGGCTGGTCTCGAACTCCTGGCCTCCAGCAGTCCTCCCACCTTGGCCTCCCAAAGTGCTAGGATTATGTGCATGAGTCACTGTGCGTGGCCACAATTTGGTTTTATAGACTTTATCAGTAAGGAGATATAAAAAGGATTTGTTGACGAATACTTAGTTCCTTAACTAATTTTAAGTAGTATTTTAACTTTCAGGGATTATAGCATGCATATTTATATAACTACTCACTTTTTTTTAACTTAAAATAGTCCTGCCCTAGCACCTCAACTTTGTCTTTTTAGGTTTCATTCTATTGTGTGGTTTTAGAATTAGATGTCTCCACTTCTTTCTGTTTGTCACGGTCAGTTCACCAGAATAAATATGAAGAATGATAATACTTTTGAGGGAAAAATCAATCGAGGATATCAAGCTTTTTTAAATAGTACAACAGATATGTAGTAGGTGCTCATAAGGTTCTAGGGAGATAGCAGTGAACAAAACACAAAGTCCCTGCTATCATGGAGCTTATGATCTAATGGAGGGAGAAGCACAGTGAATAAGAAATCAATATGCCTGATAAAATTTACTTGGAAAATAGAGTATTGTAAGGGAATGGAGAGTGATTGAGGTGGGTGCTCATTTAGTCCAGGAAGGCATCTCTGAAAAGAGGTGACATTTGAAAAGAGACTGAATGAAGTGGGCAGGGAGTGATGTAGCTTTCCAGGGGTAGAGCTGTCCAGGCAGACAGAACAATTAAGTGCAAAACCCTGAAACAAAAGTATAAGCACTGGCATGTATGAACAATAATACGAGACAAATCTCAAAATTCACTTCTTCCTTGAAGCACTTTTGAATGAATATAAATTAATTATGGCAGTTAAGTTGGTCCTTTGTTTGTCTGACAGATGTAACTGAGTTCCTATTTATGTTGGGGTTGCTAAAAATTGATCCTCAAAGGATAGTCTCCAGTCATGACTGCAAACTCATGTTTAAGCTGGGTGACTGACATGTTGACTCATCCATTAGTTCATGCAACAAATGCTTACTGAGTATCTGCTATGTGCCATGCAATGTTGAATGTCCTGGGCAAACAAACAAAAAGACATGCAGAGCTCCCTCCGGAGCTTGCAGTCTAGGGTGTGCAAGAGACAACAAATAATGTCAAAGATGACTTCAAGTGAGGATAATTGCTAACACAGTAAAACAGGTTTGATGTAGATGGTAGTCTTGGAAGGCCCTTCTGAGGAGTTGACAGCAGGCTGAAAGCTGAATGGTGCCCACTATCAAGTTAGAAGAAGAATATTAATTACATTTAGGGAGAACTGTCAAGGCTGGTTCAAGGAACAGAGATAAGGCTTTTGCAGCTGAAATGTAGCAAGAGCCAGGAAGAGGAGGTAAGTGATGAGGTTGACAGGTGCCAGACTGAATAGACTCTTGGCCATGGTACAGAGTTTGGATTTTTAATACAAGTAATTATGGGGGATCTAAGGAATTTTGGTTGAGAAATACACAAGTGCTAGAGGAACATAATGAAGAAAGTTAGTGAAATGCAGATTTATTGAGAAGTGTATTAAAAAACTCAACAAAATAAGCCAGGCACAGATGCTTGCACCTGTAGTCCCAGCTAATCAGGAGGCTGAGGCAGGAGGATCGCTTGAGCCCAGGAGTTTGAGGTTGCAGTGAGCTATGATGATGCCATTGAACTCCAGCCTGGACCAACATAGTGAGACCCTGTCTCTAAAAAAAAAAAAAAAAAAAGTCAACAAAATAGATCTAATTTATCTCTGTAAAACAACACCTCCCCACCCCCAGCCCAGTTTCTAACATGCTGCCTTGCATAAATCTCCAAATGTAGAATACATTTACATGTGGCAAAGAAGGGCCAGTTTTTTTAGCTCAGATACGCTGATGCTAATGATTTTGCTTGGCAACAGCAAACTTTCATGATTTCATAACAGATTCAGCATTTCAACACAGAAAAATGGAATGGGAAAATGAGTTAACTCAATCACTGCTTTCCAAGTAACAGGGGAAACACTGGATTAAATGATGTAAACTGGTCACTTACTCTCAAGTTCCTGAAGCCTTTAAAGTGCTTTGTATTGTGAATCTCCAAAGTGGGTCAGGATATAATGTGTGGCATTTTCCAAATTTTTGACATAAAAAAAAAACCCAGAAAGGGTAGCCTCCCAATAGATTGTGTGTATGGTTGAGTGGGACTTGATGTTCATGCCCATGGAGTAGGATGCCTTGGATCAGAGGGATAAATAGGTGGTGGAATCTCCTGAATCAATCAGAATATTAGCTTCCCTTGTGATAAACATGTTTTCTAATTAAGAGAAAGGAATGCGGTAAGGAGAATACAGGTCGTGGTTTCTGGCTGTTGAGGGGTACCCTGCATGAGTACAGTATTAGATATAGCCCTTTTCTGTCTTTCTGGCTTTTTTTTTTAAGTATTGAGATAAGAGGTTTTTGTTGTTGTTGTTTTTCCATTCTTTGGATTATTACTGTTCAAAATCTCAGAGTCATCTTGAATACTTCGTCTCCCTAGTTCTCCTCTGGCTGCCCTCTTCACAGCAGCCTTTCTGTTGTGTTCTGAGTGCTTCCACTCTAGTTCAGTCCTCTATCATTGTTTCCACCTAAGGGCAGCCATGGATAATAGAGGGTAGAGCTATGGAGTCAGACTGATTTGAATCTGATCTTTGTTTATTACCCATGTGTGACTTGGGGCAAGTTACTAATAGTTGACCTCTCAGAATCCCCTTCCTCATATAATGGTGTGTGAAATAAATGGTATGAAGTATATAAACATCTAGTATTGTGCGCCTAGCTCATACATGGGACCCCTCCCTCATTTAAGAAAAAGTGTCCTAACAATTCTGTTGTTCTCTTCTTCAACTCCATTCTGCAAACCACTAGCAGTCCAAAGTTCCTAAACTCCACTTTCATTAAATTTTTACCCACTTCACAAAACCTTTGGTGGCTTCCTATTGTACATTAGATCATGAAACTCTTCAGCCAAGTATTGAGGGACCTATGAGATCTGCTGTTAGTCTCTTGGTCCTGTTCCCCTCTTCCCATCTGTTACTATGCTCACACTGTTTCCTTTGTGAAGTGGGTCCTCATCCTACTTTGCCTGTCCAAATCTGCATATTCTTCAAGGTTCAGCTCAAGACTCACAGCCTCTGGAAAATCTTGGATGGCCACATACCCCAGTGACTCCCTTCTTAACCTCCTAGCATTCAAGGTGCTATCTGTGTGATTCATTTGGCACTTCTGCCCAAGGGGACAAATGTACTTCAGAATTCAGAATTTTTTTCGGATGCTCATACTATCAATTACTCAACATACCCAGTGGGGCCTGGGGTAGTGCCCTGCTGTCGAACACATTAATATTTCTTTAGAGAAACATATTTACATTCTGACATAAATAAAAACTATATTTATATTCTCCAGCAGTTCAGGCCAAATTTTGCTGCCAAGTGAGTTTGCCACAAACTTGTTTTAAAAACAAACTTTCAGTTTATTGACATTTGTATTTCAAGACTGCAGGAAAGGGATTATAGGCCTGTACTTGGCATTTCAGTTGTGTCTTGTCTTCCCAACTAGTGTGGATGCTCCTTTGAGAGCAAGAACTTCATTGCCTATTGTCATAGACTTTTATTTTTTTATTTTATTTTATTTTTTTGCTCTATCGCCCAGGCTAGAGTGCAGTGGCGTCATCATAGCTCACTGCAACCTCAGACTCCTGTGCTCAAGCAATCCTCCTGCCCCAGCCTCCTAAGTAGCTGGGCCTACAGGCACACACCACTGTTCTGGCCAATTTTTTCTATTTTTAGTAGAGATGGGTCTCTGTCTTGCTCAGGCTGGTCTCAAACTCCTGGTCTCAAGCAATCTTCCTGCCTCGGCCTCCCAAAGTGCTAGGATGTCAGGCGTGAGCCACTGCACCTGGCTTATTTTTTTAAGTAATTTTTTTTAGAGATGAGGTCTTGCCATGTTTCCCAGGCTGGTCTGGAACTCCTGGCCTCAAACGATCCTCCCGCCTTAGCCTCCCGAGTTGCTGGTGTTACAGGTGTGAACCGCCATGCCTGGCAAGACATTTTAAAAATATGATAGAATTTTAATGCTTTCTGACTGTAAATGTAATACATATAGGTGATTGTAGAATATTAGAAAAATATGAAGAGAATAAAAATCTTCTGTATTCATCACTTAGATGTTACCACTGTTTACATTTTGGAGTGTATTTTTAGGGTTTTTTCCCTATATGTTTAGATATATGTAAATTTTATTTTATATAATTTCAATTACGGTGTCCTTGACCTTTTTTCTACTTATCTTTATTACATTTTATAAAAATAATGCACTTAGTTTTTTTCTTCTTTATATTTTTTCTTCTTTATAATAGAAGCCTCAGGTTAATTTGCTTGGTTTCCCAGAGGAGGCTGCATTTTCCCAGCTGCATGTGGCTGTATGTCTAAAAGCTGTCTAATGGGATTTAAGCAGAGTTTTTAAAATAGCTTTATTGAAGTATAATTTACATACCATAAGATTCATGTATTTTAAGTGTACTATTTGATGAATTTTAGTAAGTTTATATAGTTGTGCATTCACAGTCCAATTTTAGAACACTCTGTCACCCTCAAAAGTTCCCTCGTTTTGCACTTAGTTTTATCAACTCACCAACAACTCGGAGACTATAAAGCTCCATTGATAACATTCCCAAGATTATTGGTCTATTGATAGTAATGCACATGCACATATGACACTTGTAATCTGTATGTGTTATTTTTGTGTATCTTTTTCTTTTTTCTAATTGGCAAAATTGTATATATTTATGGTATACAGCATGTTTTGAAATATGTATACGTTGCAGAATGGCAAAATCAAGCTAATTAACATATACATTACCTAACATACTTTTTTTGTGGTGAAAATACTTAAAATCTACTCTCAGCAATTTTCAAGTAAACAATACATTGTTAGTAATTATAGTCACCATGTTGTACGATAAATCTCTTCAACTATGTATTTCTTAGCCCGTGTTACTACTTATATCTACATAGGCCATTTATTTAGCTTAAAGTTTGTAATCTGTTAGGTGTGAATTTTTTTGGTCAGTCATAAGCATATTGAGTTAGTTTTGTTTAAGCTTTAAGTAAGAAAACTTTTAATCATAATCACAGCTGTCATCTTCTGAACTCCAGAAGTATCTCCCTGGATGCAGATTTTCAGCTTGTAGTTTACAGTGGATTGCATGTAGCACATGAAGGAATTTATTCTGATTTCTTTAATCTCACAACTTTTTATGGGATCTTTACTGCTTAAAATTTTAATTTCTCACTGTGGGACTTTTATGTTTTAAAGTTCCTCTTGTGATTGTCTCAGCCTTTATTAGCCTTTTTTCATAGCATTAAATCAGATAAATTTATTGGTGACTTTGAGCAATTCTTCAGCTTTGTTTTTCTATGCCTGTCTTTTTGAAATTTTGGGATGTTTTTCTAATCCCTTAGCTCAAAATTATTTCACCATTGTTTTAGAAAAAAAACCCATCTTCTGAACTCTTGTCTCTCAGCTAAGAGTTACGTGTGTAGCCCACATTGAAAACATAACAAATGACAAATGAATGATTTTCACAGAGGAGAAAGACTGACAATATAAAAGGATTTTTTTTTTTTTTTGGAGACGGGTTCTTGCTCTGTTGTTGCCTGGGCATGAGGGCAGTGGTGTCATCATAGCTCACTGCAACCTCAAACTCCTGGGCTCAAGTGATCCTTTTACCTCAGTCTCCCAAGTAGCTGGGACTACAGGCCTGTACCACCATGCCCAGCTAATTTTTTAAATTTTTTTGTAGAGACTGGGTCTTGCTATGCTGCTCAGGCTGGTAAAAGGATTTTTTAATGTAAATTACTGTGTTCCCAAGTGACCAATTACCAAAACTTCATTTTTTAAATTTTAGATTCTATAGCAATGGAGCTCAGCGATGCAAATTTACAAACACTAACAGAATATTTAAAGAAAACCCTTGATCCTGATCCTGCCATCAGACGTCCAGGTAAAGAGAATAAATGTTTTGTGGTTGATTAATTCTTGAAGGACAGATGAGAGAAGCCTTTGTGCAATCTGCTTATTTGTAAAGTTAAAAAAAAAAAAAAGATTTATGCTTGGATTTTCAGGCATAGTTTATAGTGTGTGGTTGGCGGCTTACAGCTACTATAACATGGTGGGTTTTTTTGTTTTGTTTTGTTTTAGTAAAATGGCTTTTATTTAGTATCTTCTGGGATTAAAAAGTATTCGTTTAGGGATAAAAAGTAGGGATATTAGGCCTGTGGATTGGTAGGAAAAAAAAAAAGATAGGAATATGTTCAGAATGCTTTGTCCCTTGACCTTTCTGGAAATCCCCACTTAAAATCTGCCTACTTTAGAGATATTATAATTAGGGCATAGGGATGAGAGTAATTGCCTAAAAAGTGATTAAGTGAATAAAACCAAGCAGTCAGACAGTGTCTCTTAATCTCCCTGTTGGGTTTGATTTAATTAACATCTTAAGACCTAGAATTCCTTTTTTTCCCTCCTGAATTTGACCGGTTTCCATTAGAGTCTTAGTATAAGCTTAGTATTTTGAACTCAGATCCTCACAGGAGTCAGATGTAAAGGTAAGTGAGACAGGCCAAGCAGGAACTGGTAATATCAGGTGAATACATGCCCTGGGTAAGAGGCAAATACTGTTTGGAACTAGCTAACTTTAGGGGTCCAAACCAGTTTTGCAAGATCAACTTGCTTGAAAAATAAGGATATTTATGTGAAGCGCCCTCATTTTTAAATGATAGCAACTAACTTCAGAAAATTTAGAAGCAGTACAAACCAAACTGCTTCTGGGGGCCAGATATGTCTTGTGAGCAGTCCATTGTTGATCCTTGATGTAAGCCATATTAACCAGAAATGCTCTTGAACTGCTGCTTCAGAACTTACTGATGTGCACACTCATATAGAGGATTTTGGAAGGGTTCCATGAAGGCACAAATGAGTGTGTATGTGTGTTAAATTATACATTATATATAATAAATAGAATCGTAAGCATGTTAATGCATCCATCCTATTCTAGAAAAGTCTTTGTGATTTCTGAGAGGGAAAATTGGTTTTCCCATTAGTGCTTAAAGAAATAATGTGTTCCTGGATAAAGGGAAGTTAATGGCACTAATCTTCTTAGACTTTCCCTGAAGGCTTTGCCAACAGTGTCTATTAAAAATTATTTTTAATAACTTGTCTTTGTAAGGTGATGGTTCTGTTGCTTTATGAATCCAGGACAGAGTATAGAAGTAAACTGGTGTCTCTGGGAGGAGTTATGAACATAGCATTTCTCAAGGATTGGTACTAGACTGACTCAGTGTCTTTATGGAGATGGAAATGTGTATTGGATCCCAGCTTACAGATACCACTATGCTTGCTTGATTATTGAGATGGCACAGTGGTACAGATGAACTGGAAGACTTTTTTTTTTTTTTTTTTTTTTTTTAATTTTTGTAGAAACAGGGTCTTGCTGTATTGCCCAGGCTGGTCTCTAACTCCTGTGCTCGAGCAATCCTCCTGCCTCAGCTTCCCAAAGTGCTGGGATTACAGGCATGCGCCACTGTGCCTGGCCCGGCAGACCTTTTGAGGCTCTGAGTATACGGAAGCATGTCAATGTAGATATTCTATAAGTTGAAGGAAATGAACACAGGAAGGAATAGACTTAATCTCAAGATCATTTTCCTGGATATTCATTACAATTTAGGAAAGAGACCTGGCAGTTTATATGGGCTTTTCCCCAAATCATAGATTCAGTGTGTTGCCCGATATGAAAATCTGACCACTAACTAGGAAGAAACAACCAAAGGCTTCTGTACTCATACAAAACCATAGTATGTCCCCTCCTGAAAAACATTTTTCAGTGCGGCAGTCCTCATCCTTCAAGAAAGACATGGCAAACAAAAAGCAGGGAGGGTTTGAGAATGTTATTTAATAGTTAAACTGCTGGGACTTAATCCAGAAAGAGGGGAGGTATTAAATGATATTATTAAATACCTTTTCAAAAAATACTGGAATCTTGGAATGAGTGTTGCCTTTTGAAGCTTAAGATAGGAAACATTAAAAGAAATACTATACCACCACCACGTGATCAGTAGACCTAGGAAATTTATCCCAAAATGTAATATGGACTGAAAATATGTTGGTAAAACCTTTGTATAAATTCATTGCTGATATTGAGAAATTTTAAGTTTGAGAAGAAATCTTAGGGCTGGTAAGGTGGAAAAGGGACTGAACTAAAACTTTTTCAGTGATGAAAGCTTTTAGCTGTGTGGTCTTGCACAAGTTACTTAACCTCAGTGGCCTTGACTGTAAAATGATAATAATGCTACCTACCTTTCTGTGTAGTAGTGACAACTTAATGAAATAATATATGTAAGTAAAGCATAGAACCATATGGTTAATAATATATATTAGCATGAATTAATTCATTTGATCCTCATCACCATCCTATAAAAGAAATATTACTACTAATAGTACCAATAATAATCCTTTCTGAAACAAGACAAGGAATATATGACTTTTGCCCTGAAGTTAATCTCTCTGGGAAGCAACTTGTCCTTTAGATGGGATAGTCATTCAATTAGGGCATTTTATAGGTTTGTGAGAATCGGGTGAGTTAATAGATGGTAAGGTGATTTGAAAACTGAAGCATTTTGTAAATTTAATGTATATTATATATAATCCATTTTATATATAATGGATAGATAAGAAAAGGCGCTATAGAACCACGATAGGTCCCTAAGGGAAAATACCCTAATCTTTCCATTTTTTGATCCTTCAGTTAAAGGATATACAGAGTTCATATATACATAGGGTGGAAAGATCTTGATTATAATAAATTTTCTAACATGAAAATTCTTTTGTAGCTGAGAAATTTCTGGAATCTGTAGAAGGAAATCAGAATTACCCACTGTTGCTTTTAACATTACTGGAAAAGTCCCAGGATAATGTCATCAAAGTGTGTGCTTCAGTAACGTTCAAAAACTATATTAAAAGGAACTGGAGAATTGTAAGTAATTTGTGAATATATAATTTAATACCCTGTATGTTTATGAGATTTATATGAACAGTGCTCTTAAAACATTCAGATTCAGATTAAAGACAAAATTAAACAAGACCCTTTTCCAAAGCGTCTGTTATTTCATTTCTTCAACTTCATAACTCAAATAGCTAGAGTGTGTGGCTTGGTTTTAATCTCCATTATGGTTGAAATTTAACTCTAGCTCACATTGAAATAATTTCTCTTGTGGACTTAGAAAATTAAAGCTGAAAAAAATCACATATATAAAAAATTTGTTGAGTGCAAAGTAATTTAGATTTTTCTTTTTTTTTTTTTGAAACAGAATCTCACTCTGTCCTGGCTAGAGTGCAATGCACTGCAACCTCAAATTCCTGGGCTCAAGCAATCCTCCTGTCTCAGCCTCCCAGTAGCTGGGACTACAGACATGCACCACCACACCCAGCTAATTTTTTTTATTTTTAGTAGAGACGGGGTCTCACTCTTGCTCAGGCTAGTCTCAAACTCCTCACCTCAAGCGATCCTCCCACCTCGGCCTCCCAGAGTGCTAGGATTACAGGTGTGAGCCACCACACCCGGCCCTGAAATTTTTGATAAGAGATTTTGCCCTATATCTTATGGGATGTGGAAATATATTCTAATTTAAGATGAATCCTATTGTGCTACAAGTTTAATGACTAATAAATTAAAAATTAAGAAACAGGCGTTTTCCCTACCTTAGCTTAGGATAGTGGTTCTCAGTTGAGGACAGTTGCGACTGGGGGCAGTTTTGCCCATCAGAGGACATTTGGCAATATTTGGAGACATTGTAGCTGGGGGGGTTGCTACTGGCATCTAATGGGTAGAGGCCAGAGATGCTGCTAAACATCCTACAGTGCACAAGGTAGCTTCCCACAGCAAGGAGTTATCTGATCCAAAATGTCAATAATGCTGAGGCTAAGAAACCCTGGCTCATGATAGAGAAAAAATGAGAATTGCTTTATAGTTGTACCAATAATGATGTTGCAGAAAGTATTAAGGTTGACAAAAATGGTCAGTTTTTCTAAAAAGTCAACTTTAAACCTGCTCAAATATTTATTTAGAATCTTGCATTTTCCCCTCATTCCCTCTTCCTTAAAGTTTATAAAACAGTAAGTATTGTTTTTAATCTTGTGTAATTAGTCAAGTGTTACCACATGTGGTGAACAGATGACTTGGTAAATCTGAGAAACAGTATCTAAAAGTCTGTTCCTCTACTTGTAGGCTGGCCCTCTCCCTCTATTTTGATTTGTAAAACTAGTGAGACTTCCAGAACCCCTTTGGGTGATGTAATCCAGGTGTATTCTAACTAGTAATGGTCAAGAAATTTTCATTTAAAAGTCCTTAGTTTTAAGGAGAAAGTTATATTGAAGGTTTTGAACATGAATATGGATTAAGTAGCATACATCTATAAAAATTTTAATCACACTGCACTCCAGCCTGAGTGACAGAGTGAGACCCTGTCTCTGTTAAAAAAAAAAAAAAAAAAAAAAAGATTTTAATCACATGTTCTGATTAGTTTACATATAGAGCTGAAATTCTTAATTGGCATCAGGGAGTGAGAGGAGCTCATTAATTTGTATGTGAAATGTTTGCATTTGAGAGGGAATGTACATTTTTCTGGGGAAAGTGTTAACACTTTCCTCAGATTGTTAAAGGAATCTGTGGCCCTTTAACAGATTATGATCTATGAAACCGCAAGGGAAGGCTCCACCTTCTCTGCATTTTTCTTAGAAAACCAGGGAATAAAAAATAGTTCTGTTTTATCTAAAACCATATGGACATGAATATGGATTTTATGTTACTTGCTCATTGATATTTTGCTTTTAGGTTGAAGATGAACCAAACAAAATTTGTGAAGCTGATCGAGTAGCAATTAAAGCCAACATAGTGCACTTGATGCTGAGCAGCCCAGAGCAAATTCAGAAGCAGGTAATGTAGCCCTGCTTTTTAGGTAGGTTCCTTTGTAAGGCTCTCATCTAATTAATCCTTTCCTCCCCCAGTTAAGTGATGCTATTAGCATTATTGGCAGAGAAGATTTCCCTCAGAAATGGCCTGACTTGTTGACAGAAATGGTGAATCGCTTTCAGAGTGGAGATTTCCATGTTATTAATGGAGTCCTCCGTACAGCACATTCATTATTTAAAAGGTAATGATGTACAGATTCATATTTTTAAAATGCTTTTCTCAATTTTGATTGTGTAAATAGTTATCTTTGTGACTGTTGTCACTCCTTTGAATATGATCATCCTAGAATAAGAGCATAAATCTCAAATCATTATCATGTTTGTTTCTCCTCAAGTAGAATGTTTATTTCATATTGCCCAATCACCTGTGAAATACCTGGTCTTCATAAACTGCTTGATTCCTTTAAAAAGAAAACCAAGAATTCCCCTTGAATTTCAGAAAGCCATCTAATCGTAGATGTCTATCAGAATTGATCCTTTAAGACCTAAAGTGAGTAAGCAAAAACTTGTAAATTTACCTATTTTACCTTAATTTTCTAGATATCGTCATGAATTTAAGTCAAACGAGTTATGGACTGAAATTAAACTTGTTCTGGATGCCTTTGCTTTGCCTTTGACTAATCTATTTAAGGTATGGAATACTATCTTGGTGATATTTTTTAGTTACTTAATATTTTAAATTGCTTAAATGTTTGTGTAAATTTTAAGAGAATACTTTGAAAGCTTATTTGATAGGTAATGTTTGGAGCAGCATTTCTTTTGAAAGGTTTCAAACCTACACAGACTAAAAATGTTATAATGAACTCCCATCTATTATTACACAAATTTAACAATTAGCAACATTTTGTTGTTTTTTTATCTGCTCCCCTACTTAGAAATATCATTCACCCAAGCATCGTATCATTTCACCCAAGTATTTGAGTATTATATCTAAAAAAAAGGAGATCCACATTTTTTTTTCCTGAAATTCCTGAGTTTCAAAGAGATCCAGTGCACATTTTAATTTGTGGAGTTTAGTTTATATATTTGTACATCATTTTACAATGTACAGGCTTCTTTTCTAAACATGTTCTTGGTCTTTGTGAGAATCCTATAAGATAGAAAAAAATGTGTTGTTAACCCTTTTTTCCAGATAAGGAAAGAGGGTTCATTTTCACACAGCTGATAAAAAAGAGAGCCAGACCTCAAACCTAGTTTTGCTGACTCCAGAAAGGCTATTTATTTCTTATTTTCAAAAGGGAAGTTTGAGTCGTATTAGTAATAAAATGAAGAGCATACACAGGGTTTTTCATAGTTAGGATATCTTACTGGTGGTACATTTTTATTTGAAACTAAATTGGACAAAATGAGATCGCTTTTTCCACCTATTTGATTGGCAAAGATTTTGTTTTTTCTTTTTAGTGATGTTAAAAGTCTTATCCAGAGCACATTGAAATGAACACTGTAGTGTCCTGTTCATTGGATTATAAGTGGTACTGGCTTTTAAAGTGCAGTTTGGCATTTCATTAGGAAAAACCTTAATATTCATATTTCCTAACTCCAGGATAAAGGAAGTAACAGTTGTTGAGTGTCTTTTTTAATGTAGTAGGTACGTACAAAGTACTAGGACCTTTTATGTATATTTTCTCATTTAATTATCATACTTTTTATTCAAGGTAAACATTATTCCCATATTAAAATAAGGAAATTGGGTCTCAGAGTATAATAATTTTCTCAACGTATTGTTCCTTATGAGTAATAGAGCTTAGGTTGTATACAAATCTTTTTGGCTTCCAAAATCTGTGCTCATAACACACTGTGCTGCCTTGGTAATGTACCTCTACAATTTCAGACTCTTGAAAATTAGAAGTGTGCACAAAGTTTTATAAATAAACCTGTTTATTGCAGTTAGAATAATGAACAATTAATTGGAAGCAACCTAAATGCCAAGTGGCAGAGGAATTATTTAATTGGAGCTTGTAAAGACAGTTTGGGGTAATATATGTATATATGCATGGATGATTGGAAAGATACAGTAATTCAGAATATTAAGATTAGACTTTTTAGTAGTGCTATTTTGGACAGTTTAAATATACTTTAACTTACTTTTCAGAATCTCTTAAATGACTGTATGCTATTTAAAAACCAAATTTTGGAGAAGAAATATAAATAGTCTCAACGTAGCACAAGGTTGTTTCGCTAAGATCAGCATACTAGGTTTACAATACACTAAAACCATGTTGCTAAATTCCTTTCCAAGGCCACCATTGAACTCTGCAGTACCCATGCAAATGATGCCTCTGCCCTGAGGATTCTTTTTTCTTCCCTGATTCTGATCTCAAAATTGTTCTATAGTTTAAACTTTCAGGTAAGTTTCTTTTGATTTCTTGCTTTTGATTCTTATTTTTTGATGTTAAACATACAGTTTTCTACTTGTCAGCATTGGTTTTTCTGAAAGAAAAGTTCTTTCTGAGAGTCCCCTCTCCGCCCCCCCCATTTTTTTTTTTTTAAATGTTAAGACGGGGGTCTCATTGTGTTGCCAAGGCTGGTCTTAAACTCCTGGGCTCAAGTGATCCTCCCACCTCAGCCTCCCAAGTAGCTGGTACTATAGGCATGAATCACCACACCTGGTTTCCCCCTATTCTTTATCCGCTTTATCCACAGTGTTCCATTTTACAGTAGTTTCTAGAGATGCTAATGGATGTTTCATGGAAAAAAGTAGCATTCTCTTGTAGCCAGAGAGTTAGGGAAACCCCACATCCTAACTCACAGTTTTGGAGAATCACCCTGTACACCATATTACTGAAGGCACTAAGAAACCAGATTTCGGAAGCCTTCATCTTTTGTTCACTTACATGAGTGTTTGCTTATATTGGGGAACCATGTTTTGTTTAGGGGTCCCTAGCTAGCTTATACAAAAGGACTTTTATTGGAAGCATGGGGGAAACAGAAGACTTAAGTACCAGGCTTTGAAAGGAGTAAGCACCAATGGCATTTCAGAGGAAACACAGCCACAGGGTTATAGCAGGGAATGCCTGGTCACCCTGTTGCTACTGAGATAGTGGCCTCCAATCATTCCTTCTGTTCTTGAATCATTAATTTAAGATTCCAAGCTCCAGAACTGAGAAAGGGGTGTCAGTTGGTACAGATTGCTACAGTGAGATGCAAGAAGGATCTGACCTTTTCATTGTTCATAGCCAGGACCTGTACTTATCTTCACAACATGACTGCACTCGCAGTAGTAGGGAGAGTGTTCCCCAAAAGGAAATTGGGTTCTCTTAGGTTTAGAATAGGAGATGAACAACCCCAAAATAACATGTCCTGAGTCAGTGTTCAGCTGGACAGCAGTTTGAGAAATTCTTACTTAAATGAATACTACTATTTTTGCATATAACTTCTTTTGAATTCTACTTCTGAGAAGGAAGGTAAAATGAAGCTCTTGATAACTTGAGACCAGAGGAAGGAAGCATAATCTTTACCCTTGGGGGGTGGGGGTGTGTGTTCCTCATTAAGAAGGCATTACTCTGCCACAGGAAATCAGTACCTGTATAAGACAATAAGTGGTTCTGGGTTGGTGGTCATCTTATAATAAATGCAGTAGTTAGAAAGGAAAGACATGTATTGGTGAGCACTGAGCTTTGTAAGGAAAGGCTTCATGTCAGCTTAGCTGGACCTTGAAGGAAGATTTAGATAGGGACGAGAACTAGAAGTGGCATCATTTATGGTGAAAGCAGACAAACAGAGGCAGAAGTCTGAATGATTTATGCAGCTGCCAGACCTAGCTGGAACAGAGAATTCTTGTCGGAATAGGTTATGCTCAGACTGAGTTTAGGCTTGAGCCTTTAGGCCTGTGCAAAATGTTTGGCATTGTGGGAAAACATATTAAAGTAGTGTACTTACTTATTTTAGTCAAAAGTCTCAAGTTGCTGTTCATTCTCCCATGTTTATTCTTTAGGATCTTCCTGAATTTTTTGAAGATAATATGGAAACTTGGATGAATAATTTTCATAGACTTTTGACATTGGATAATAAACTTCTACAAACTGATGTAAGTACTTAAAATGTTGCCTGAGTAGCCTTTTTCTTTCATTAAGAATTATTTGGGTGCCCTCTGAAAATCTATTTTCTCTTGCATTACTAATAGATAAAATTCCAGGGATGCAAGTAATACTTAATTCTGTTTGATGTTCCATAATTTGGTTATTGTGTAGAAAATAGAATTACTCTTATCGTGGGCCTGGCTTATGTCACACTATACAGATAAGGCGATTTCATTACATTAAAGTAAGGCTTTAAGTTATTCACATTGTGACTATTTTATGAAATAAAATTGTCATTGAAGATACTAACAAAACTTAAACCTCTGTAGTGGTAGCCTCTTTTTTGAAGGTCATCCACAGCTTGGAAAAGAGGGAAATTGGTAATACATACTTACAACATTTAAAGGTTTCTGATCAGGTTTTGTAATATGTTCTTTTAAACATACAACACTTATTCTGTGCTACTCATTTGCTCATTAATTAATTTATGATCTTTTTTCCCAAGAAACAAAAACCATAAAATAAAATATTAAGAATACTTTAACTCCAGATAAAATAAAAATGAGAATTGGTGATTCAAATCAGATTTTGCAAGTGGGGTACAGAAAGGGAATCATTAATATGGATGTACAACAGATTTTGTCTCAGAGTTTGACTATGTAAAAGGGGATTTTTAAAGATGTGACTCCCTTATGTTAATTTCATCCAGTTGGAAAAAAAACCACTCCTTAAGAAAACAAAGCTTTTCTTCACACTTAACTCTAAAGGAAATTTTTCAGATTGAGATTATTAAGAGCTGTTTGCCCAGTTAACCATGTGCTACCTTGTGTCACCTCACATCCTTTAATATTTATGCCTTGAGGAACCAGGTGTAGGGGGTTCTTTTTATCTCTTCTAAATTTGAGGGGTTTGGCACATAAAACAGCTCAAAAGGTATTGCTAGTTTGCTGTTGTAGAGATTGCTGCATAAATCACTATCATGGTTTATATTGGGATTGGCAAACTTTTTCTGTAAAGGGCCAAGTAGTAAATACTTTCAGCTTTGCAGACCATATGATCTGTGTTACTCAGCATTTGTAGTGTGAAAGCAGCCATAGACAGTACTAGAAATAGTATAAATGAATCGTATGAGGGAAAAACAAATAAATGTGGCCGTGTTTTAATAAAACTTTACTTGCAAAAATAGGCAGCAGGCTGGATTCAGCTTGCAGACCACAGTTTGCTGACCCTTGATACAGATTTTTGTTTAATATTGTACAACCAAAATATTATTTGTGAGAATCATATAATATTACCTTATTTGGGTGTGGGGGGGATTTCCCTTCTTAATATATTCAAAGTGATAACTCTTTTGGAAGGCAGCAAGACGACCCAGTTAACTGGTATAAAGAAAGTGCGATATGGTCATCATTCAGGTTTCTATAGGAATATACTATTTTTAATCTAATGTTTATGGAAATATTTTGTAACTTAGCAACCAGAAGAAAAGGCTTTATTCAACTTGAAAACTTGAAATGTGCTCTCAATCATTTTTCAATAGGGAAGGTTTGGTGAATAGATTGATAGTGGCATAGGTGTAGTTTATAAAAACTGATTTGAATTTAAATTTTAAAAGTCTAATTCAGGAATTCAGCTACTCTCCTTACTTATGGTAGCATTAGGGTTGTATGTTTTCAAGTTTTCTTTTTTCTTTTATGTAAGGATGAAGAAGAAGCAGGCTTATTGGAGCTCTTAAAATCCCAGATTTGTGATAATGCTGCACTCTATGCACAGAAGTATGATGAAGAATTTCAACGGTACCTGCCTCGTTTTGTCACAGCCATCTGGAATTTACTAGTTACAACGGGTCAGGAGGTTAAATATGATTTGGTAAGATGGTGGTGGAGACAAATAATTAAAAGACATTCTCTATCTTCCCCCAAGAAATAAACTGTTCAGTTTTGCTTTTAAAAATCCTGTTTTTGTGTTTTGTTCCAGTTGGTAAGTAATGCAATTCAATTTCTGGCTTCAGTTTGTGAGAGACCTCATTATAAGAATCTGTTTGAGGACCAGAACACGCTGACAAGTATCTGTGAAAAGGTTATTGTGCCTAACATGGAATTTAGAGGTAATTATGGCAAAGTGTAAAGCTTTTTCAGGGGAGTAAAAACTCAGTTTTTTAAAAGTATGTTATTATAAATTTAATAAGTCTTGTGTTGCTTTTTTTAAAAACATATTTGGTCTAATTCTTTTATTACCAAATTAAATTCGTGGGTCACTTATTGCTTATTTTCTAAACCAAGACAGAAAATGTGACATCTGTAAAATGAGTGTTGCTATAATGAGCTTCGTTGTGTATTGGGGGGTTTTCTCATAGAAATACTAAATAAGATTTTTTAAATCCTGTTATATTGAGAAGAAAATAAAACTGTCCAGCATCTCAGTGTAGGGAAGGAATTTGGTTTTGTTTGATTTAGTATTTCACCAAGGCAAATAGGTGTTTTTAAACAGTTGACTTGAGAGTAGAAGCTGATAACTTTTAAATACAGGATTGAAGCCCACTTAGGTTGTGCTTAAGGTTAAAATATTAAAGCATGATGTAGGCTAATAAAAAAATATCATAATAATAAAAAGGTTAAAATAGTCCTAAGAGCCTGTATTTGTTTATAAAATGTCTGTCCCTCTTCTTACTGTTATGAAGAGCAAGTAGTGAAGGAGGAAGGGATTGTGTTTTTATATCAAAGCAGTCATTAGTTCAATGGTGCTCAAATTATGTCTGGAACAAAATGAGGGGATTAAGGACAATATAGTGTGAGGTTTTATTTCCTTTTGTGTTTTCATAAAAATAAATTTAAAAGAACTTCATTTCGATACTGTCTTCCCTACTTTTTTTGTTGTTGAAATGACTTTTATGAAGTAATGGTGATTATAATTAGACTGTTTGCTTTTTTACTGTTCTTTTCTAGCAAAATAAAAAGTTAGCATTCCAAAATTGATCCCCAACATTTACTTTTGAAAGCTGGAGGAGAAATCCAATTCTGGGGACACTGTCATATTAGAACAAATAAGCCTATCTCATGGCTGTGTGAATTACCTAATACCTAGCCTTTCAGGGTGGCCTTTGCTGTATACAAGGTAGTTCTGCATACTCAGCTGTTAAGTACAACGCAGACTTGTCTTTTGGGGGGTTGTCTGAAATATCAATTCTCTTTGTAGCTGCTGATGAAGAAGCATTTGAAGATAATTCTGAGGAGTACATAAGAAGAGATTTGGAAGGATCTGGTGTGTGTCTTGGTTTCCTATTAGTCTCTTAGTAAGCCTATTTTAAGGTTGTTCTCTTTCTAGTAAATATGGGGAGGAGTGGGAGTTAGAAATGAGTGTCATTGCAGCTGACTTTCATTGAGAACTGTTTTCCTCCTTTAACTTGTACGTGTTAAAAAGCAGCTCTTATATGACCTACATAAAAGTATCAAAAGTTGAATCATTTGTCTTCTCTTTCTTATATACTAGTAATATTTATCATAATTCTGTGACCTCTTTAGTTTCATTCTCATTTTGTGTTTCTTATGGGGGGAAATATGTTTTTTTCATTATTTATGTGCTGATAGCTATCACATGGCAATTAGTGGTTGTTTCTTTCTCCCATGATACATTTCCTTTTCATTTTATAGATATTGATACTAGACGCAGGGCTGCTTGTGATCTGGTACGAGGATTATGCAAGTTTTTTGAGGGCCCCGTGACAGGAATCTTCTCTGGTTATGTTAACTCCATGCTGCAGGAATATGCAAAAAATCCATCTGTCAACTGGAAACACAAAGATGCAGCCATTTACCTAGTGACATCTTTGGCATCAAAAGCCCAAACACAGAAGGTAAATCTTTTTAAAGTGGTTTTGTTTCTAAAAACGGGCATTGGTAACAACAGAAGTCAAAAAGAAAAAACATATCTCTGATAATACAGCCTACTCTGCCAGATAATCTGTTAGTTCTGATTAGAATTTATGTTGCTGTATTAAGCACTTAAGTTGCTTATGGACCAAAAAATTGACAGATGTGCCACACTTGTTACCTTAGCTTGACAACCTGGTGTATAAAACGTGCTAAACTTAAATTTAGCTGTTCTTTGATTTAGGGAAGTTTCTTTATTATCTATTAAGATAGTCTTATTTTATATATAAGCAGTTGGTGTTTTGAAGTGTTGTCTCCATTTTTACTGTGGTTTTTAAAAATTGCTTAAATTTCCAATGTGATAGGTATATACAGGTATTTCATGTTATTTACTCTGTTACAAATTTGCTTTTCAGCATGGAATTACACAAGCAAATGAACTTGTAAACCTAACTGAGTTCTTTGTGAATCACATCCTCCCTGATTTAAAATCACCTAATGGTGAGTTGTGAAGTTTTTTCTTTTATACAACTTATGACACCATACCTGCAATTTTTATTTACATTGTTATACTATAAAATAAGTAATGTGTCAAAATTCATAAGGACTTTACATCACCGTGATACTCAAAAAACTAGTTCCTGTCCTTGTTGCAGTTATTTCTTTTATTTAATAAAATCTCAAATGATTTCCCAAGATCTTGTCCATGTGAAGTTAACTTTGATAAAGTATTGCTTGTTTAAAAGGAAAATATGAGTAAAACTGAACTGTAACTCAGCTTTGTTATCCTAGTGTATGAATAAGAATTATACTTTGGCTTCCTTTTCTTTCCTGTTTTAAAAATGAGCTCTTAAAAATTGAACATTTCAAAGTACTTGAAACTGATAAATATTAAGGATAGTTTCCAATGTTTTGTGAGTATGTTGATCTAGATTTGGATATATTCCTTTTTTTAAAGAAACTTTTTGTATAGGAAATTTATTTACACCCAGAGGTATAGAGCATATTGCAATGAGCTTCCATCTGACCATCATCCAGCTTCAAGGATTAACAATTAGCCAATATTCTGTCCCTTTCACTAATTTATTTGCCCACCGCTAGAGTAATTTAAACTGTAGAGAGACATGCTTTTAATTTAGAATAGCTTCAATTCTGGAAATGTGGATGATGCAATCATTGGTGCATGGTCGAAATCATTTTTATTCAGTTATTTAAGTAATACATGTTCATTTATCATGAAACTTAAAGGCAAGGGAAAAAAATAAAATTATTTATAATCCTGCTGGACTTAATGACTATGGAGTAGATCCTTACATAATTAACTGTGCTTCCATTACTTGACATTTTGGTTATCATTTTTTAAAACTCTGATAATGTCATTAATTTGGAGTAACAGTCCTTACCATTTAAGTAACTGTGACTTTTTGTTTTTTAATAGTGAATGAATTTCCTGTCCTTAAAGCTGACGGTATCAAATATATTATGATTTTTAGGAATCAAGTAAGTAGGTTTTTATTTATTATATGCCACCTAATCTCTTAACAGTTTTATTATATGCAGCTTCTCCCTTCTTTGCAATCATATTTGACATCGACATCTAACAAAATTAACAATAACTCCTTAGTAACTTATGATTTCAGACCATGCTTAATTTTCCTCAGGTGTCTTAAAAGTTTCTTTTTATAATAGTATTATTAAAAATTGGGGTCTAAGCAATGTCCACATATGGCTTATTACTGATTATGTCTCAAGTCTCTTAATTTACAACAAGAAGGTCTTCTTTTCCCCCTTTCTTATGTCTGTTGTCAGAGAAACCAGTCATTTCTCTTGGAGAGTTTCTCACATTCTGCTTTTGGCTGATTGCATCCTCATGGTGTACCGTCTTCCGTTGTTATATGAGGGGATGGTTTCAGGACCCCTGCATATACCAAAATCCATGCATTCTCAAGTCCCACAAGTGGGCCCTCCAGAATCCACATGTACAAAAAGTCAGTTCTCCATATTTATATATTTCACATCCCATGAATACTGTATTATCTCTTTTCATTTGGCTGGGAAAAAACTGTATATAGGTGGACCCATGCAGTTCAAACCCATCTTGTTCATGGGTCACCTGTAATTCATCTTGTCCCTGTAGTCCTTGTATTTCTTCTATATTAGTAGATCCGGAGGCTTGATTAGATTTAGATTGCTTTGGGGGGGGGCAAGAAAGCATCATAGTTGTACTTTCTGTTTCATTTCATCAGGACATACACAATGTCTGGTTGTCTACTGTTAGTGATGTTAAGGGTGACCACTGGATTCAGATGAAGAACTTTCCATCATTGGTATTTTTTAATAGCATTTTTTAAATTGAGATATACTTCTCATAAAATTCACCATTTTAAAGTGTATGTTTCAGTGCTTTTTTGTATATTCATTATGTTGTGCAACTACCACTGCTGCCTCATAGATCATTTAATTACCAGTTTTTACAGGAAAAACAGGATAAATATTTGTGGGGGTGTTTCCATCTTTATCAATTTTCAGAGTGTTGAGTTAGTGCCTTAGCAACCTTCAGCGAGGACAGATGAGAGGCTTTTTGATACTGTAGTTATTTATCTTTGGACAAGAGGTTCTTTATGTAGGTTCCTATGTCCTCTTGACATAAACTTAGTAGCCTTTGTTAGCTTCTCTCCTCTTATACCTGACAAGATGTTCCAGGTTCATGTTGTACATTTCCTGTCTTAGACCTGAATTGGTGAGCTCTAAAAGGTGTGAAATGTTATTTAAAGACCATTATCTGGGTACTAGGGATATTCTTAATGAGTTCTCATTGGTTTTAGGCTTTTTCGTATAAGGGAGAACCAGGAAATACGTAAGATTTAGAAGGAAATAAAGTAAAATAGTTCCCAATTCAAATTTAAGATTATAAGGATTTTATTTCACTTCTTTATAATTGTATCTATAATTACGTATTTGCTTTGCCCTAAGATGTACGTAAATAGTTTCAAAATAACAATGCCAATGTTCTTACTAAAGACTACTGAATGCAGTTTGATTTCTTTGTGGTGTTTATATCCTTAGGATATTATCCAACTAGGTACATGTAGTCAAAAAATACCATGCTTAAAGTAATGTGAAATTATTCTCTGTGTGTTTTTTCCACCACTTCGATAAACAATTAGCTTCATTTGTTTGTAGGGATTTTGGTTTGGGGGGAGCATAAGAAGGATTATTTTACATATTTCCAAAGTCAAACAATAAGAAAGAAAGGTACATTTGGAAAGGTCTGGTTTTCATCCCTGTCCCTTCCTCCTCACTTTCTCTCTCTCCCTGAAGGTAACAATTTTTATTGAGTTTCGGTTTATTTTTTATTACTTATTTTTGTACATAAAGCTAATAACTATTCTATATATATTTATATTTTCCCCTCCTTCTCTGCAGAAGAGAGCATACTATACAGTTTTGTACCTTGCTTTTTTTTTCCAATTTTAAGAAATTGTGGTAAAATACACATGACATAAAGTTTACCATCTTAAGCATTTTTAAGTGTACTGTTCAGTAATGTTACATACTTCATAATATTGTACAACCATCACTACCATCTCTAAAACTCTTTTCATCTTGTAAAAATGAAACTCTACTCATTAAACAATAATTCCTTATTCCATTTCTGCCCAGCCCCTGGTAACCACCATTCTGCTTTCTGTCTCTGTGATTTTGATTACTCTAAGTATCTCATGTAAGTGGAATCAAACAATATTTGTCTTTTTATGACTGGCTTATTTCACATAGAATAATGTCCTCAAGGTTCATCCATATTATTGCATGTGTCAGATTTTCCTTCCTTTTTAGGACTAAACAGTCCATTGTATGTCTATATCACATTTTGTGTATCCATTCATCTTTGGGTAGACGTTTGGGTTTGCTTCCACATTTTAACTATTGTGAATAATGCTCCTGGGTATATGGATATACAGATCTCTGTGAGACTCTGCTTTCAATTCTTTTGGGTATATACTCAGAAGTGGAATTGCTGTATCACATGGTAATTCTATTTTTCATTTTTTGAGGAACTGCCATAATGATCATCACAGCAACTATACCATTTTACTTTCCCACCAGCGGTGCACAAGCGTTCCAGTTTCTCTGCATTCTCACCAACACCTTTTTTTTTTTTTTTTTAAACAGTATCCATCCCATTAGGTGTGAGGTGGTGTCTCATAGTTTTGATTTGCATATCTCTGATGATTAGTGAAGTTGAGCACCTTTTCATGTGCTTATTGGCCATTTATATATTTTCTTTGGAGAAATGTCTGTTCAAGTCTTGGCCATTTTTGAATCAGATTGTGTTTTTTTGTGTTGAGTTTAGAATTTCTATGTATATTCTGGGTATTAATCCCTTATCAGATGTATGATTTATAAGTATTTCCTTCCATTCTGTGGCTTGTCTTTTTATTGATACACAAAATTTTTTAATTTTTATGAAGTGTAGTTTGTTTTTTCTTCTGTTGCCTGTGCCCCTGATGTCCTATCCAAGAAATCATTACCAAATCCAATGTTGCAAAGCTTTTGCCCTATTTTCTTCTACAGTTTTATAATTTTAGGTCTTAACCTGTACATCTTTGATTCATTTTGAGCTAATTTTTGTATATGGTGTTAGCTAAGGGTCCAACTCTTAATTTGCATGTGGATATCCAGTTTTCCCATCACCAGTTGTTTAAAAGACTGTCCTTTCCCTACTGAATAGTCTTGGCACCCTTGTCAAAAATCATTTGACTATATATGCAAGGGTTTATTTCTGGGCTGTCTATTGCATGTCATCGATCTATATGTTTGTCTTTATTGTACCTTGCTTTTTTCACTTAGTAAATCTTGGGTATCATTCCATAGTGGTATGTACAGATTGTCCTCATTTTTATTTTACAGCTGCACAGTATTCCATTATGTGGTTTTTCCGTGGTTTAGACAGTTCCCCATAAATAGATATTTTGGGTGTTTTCTCTTTCACTATTTTAAATAATATTGCCTTTAATAGCCTTGTATATATTTCACTTCACTTTTTTGCCATTATAACCTTGGAATATATTCTTAAAAATAGGATTGCTAGCTTAGAGGGTAAATACAAATATAGCTTTGTTAGATCTCACTCCTTTGACACCTCTGCCTAATAACAATGCTGCCACCTTGCCAAATGTTTTAAACACAGAAGCAAGAAAACATCCCCATCTCTCAAAAAAATGAAAAAATAAAGATGAGCTGGACATGGTGGCATGCTCCTGTAGTCCCAGCTATGGAGGAGGCTGAGGCAGGAGCATTGCTCAAGCTAAGGAGTTCCTGACCAGCCTGGGCAATATAGCGAGACCTTGTCTCAAAAAAAAAAAAAGAAGAAGAAGAAGAAAAGAGAATAATATGATATATACCAAAATAACCCTCACAAATCTTAACTCCAAGCCATATTTACTTAAACATACACATACAACGGAGATATCTTGGTGCTCCCTGCCCACTCCCTTTCTCCCAAGAAGTTATTACTGTTACGAATTCAGTGTGTTTTATACCCATGTAAGTGCTTTTTTATGCTTTCATTACATATGTATGTTTTTACAAAAATTCTATAATAATCCATAGGCTTTAAATTTTTATTTGTACAAGTACCACATACTATAGGTATTAGTCTGTGCATCATGCTTTTTTTGTGCTTAACCTCATTGAGAGTTACTCCTTTTATTAGATGAAGTTATAGTTCATTTTTTAATAGCTGTGTAGTTTTCCATTATATGAATATGCATCAATTTCTTTCCTATGAATGATTCTTTAATTTCTTGATTTATAATTTTAATGTCTTTGGCAGGTACTTACCAATGTTACTGTGCAGCCCAGCCAGGCTTTTCTATTTTAAAGACTAATCGGTGTTCCAAATTTAGAGGTTTTTTTCTTTTTTTAGAGACAGGGTCATGCTCTGTCACCCAGGCTAGAGTGCAGTGGTGCGATCATAGCTCATTGTAAACTCCTAGGCTTAAGCGATCCTCCCTCTCAGCCTCCCTAGTAGCTATGACTACAGGTACATGCCACCACAGCCAGCTAGTTTTTTTCTTTTTGTGTAGACAGGTTCTTGCTGTGTTACTGAGGCTGGTCTCAAACTCCTGGCCTCAAATGATCTTCCTGCCTTGGGCTCCCAAAGTGCTGGGACTACAGGTGTGAGCCACCACATCCAGCCTTTTAGAGGTTTTTAATGAAAATTGTTGTTCTCATTTTTGTCCCATTTTTGGGGGGAGGAGGAGAGAAAATGAGGCACAAAGAGGTTAAATGACTTTTTACAAGAAATGTCTGCTAGTGAAAAAGTACAGTTAGATTGGTAAAACCTTACCTGCTTCTCCATGATATTACTTTATGATATATCCTTTTATCTGCGAGATTTTACCCTCATCCTAGTTTTGTGCTCAGAAAAAGAGAGTTGGAAAAATGAATAGAATTGAACCATTATGTGGAGGTGTAAGTTTTTATTTTGCAACGGTGTCTTTTTTTCATTATAACAGCTGAAAAAAGCAAACTATTTTTTAAATCAGCAAGCCCTTCTCTTCCAGTTGTCTTTTACTCAAATGTGGCATTATTGGATTTAGAGCATGCATATTATTGTATTTTTCAGGTACCAAAAGAGCATCTTTTAGTCTCTATTCCTCTCTTGATTAATCATCTTCAAGCAGAAAGTATTGTTGTTCATACTTACGCAGCACATGCTCTTGAAAGGCTCTTTACTATGAGAGGGCCTAACAACGTCACTCTGTAAGTATTTGATTCTAAGCAGTTTATATTATTTTAGCTTGGGGTAGGGACTGGTCAAAGATATCTCTGAGCATTTTCATAATTTCGTTAGTAGTTAGAAAAACAAGTATGTACTTTTTATTCAGTTACACCATTTCATTCCAAAAGGATTTACCAAAATAGATAAATTATGATAATAAAATTAAATATTGAGTAAGTTAGAGCAAAGGAAAATAACTGAGATACAGTTAGTAAAAGGAAACGTGTGTCAAAGGATCTTGTATATTAATTAAAGAAACTCCAAATTTTTTTGGAGTCTCCTAGCAGCCAAGGCAAAAAGGGAGACTTGGGGAATTAGAATTTTCACAATGTCCATGAGATTAAAATTAAAACAGTGGGCCTTCATTAAGGGAATACTATGTAGTAGGAGTGTTCTCAGCAAAATCATGTAACAGTTATTTTCATGTGACTGTTTTTGTAATCTCACTTAGTTCTGAGGTATAACACAGCTTAGTGAAAGTAATTCTCTAGGCGCCAAGAAAGTAGCTCCTCTGGCCTGATCCAAGGATGTAGAGGAATGGATGGTCTGCATGTCTTTCAGGCCATTCTTCAACAGTGTTATTTCTTGAAACTGAGCTTTGGGTAAGAAATGGAAAACAGTTCTAGGTTCTTTTCTTCACCAAGAACTTGAAGGACAGATATTCTCAGTGGCCAATTAAGGGTTGAAACAACATCCTTTGAGGTGAGTCAAGGCAGTACCTGTCTTCAGGCCCAGAATTCACGCAGCGAACAGTTCTGAGTCTGCTCCACCTCCAAGAAAAATAGATGAGTGAAACCCTTGCGATTCCAAGTTCTGTTCTTGATGGTGATGGATATGAACCAAGTATGACCGTTGCAACTTTAGATGAAGTTGAGTTTACCTGGTTTTTTTGGTTCAATTGTGTCTGGTCCCAGATTTGCCTTCTTAGGAGCTTAACATGAGCACACATACAAAATTGTTTTCCTAAGCTATCAATTGTTAGTGGTGGGAGATGGCTCAATTTTATGCTGAGAAGTGTGATTTAGTAGTTGCCAAGGGATTCCACAGTGACTAAACTCCAGAGTTGGTGGTGACTGAAAGCTGTTTTTTCATCTATAGCTTTACAGCTGCAGAAATCGCACCGTTTGTTGAGATTCTGCTAACAAACCTTTTCAAAGCTCTCACACTTCCTGGCT
This sequence comes from Daubentonia madagascariensis, assembly GCA_023783475.1. Taxonomy (NCBI): domain Eukaryota; kingdom Metazoa; phylum Chordata; class Mammalia; order Primates; family Daubentoniidae; genus Daubentonia; species Daubentonia madagascariensis. The sequence goes on along the minus strand of JAKFHU010001640.1, from coordinate 11,286,288 downwards.
CTTCAGAAAATGAATATATTATGAAAGGTAGGCCGTTTCCCTGGTATACAGACTTAAGTATCTAATCTCAGATTATGAGGGTAAGCACTCTATGAGTTACACTTCAGGTTATGTAGTCTATGAACCAGGTAATGTTTGCCAAGAAGTAGGTAGGTTTAGATATTTTTAAATGAAAAATATTATTTTGTTTACTGTTAACAGTGTTTTCAGAAAGTTTTTACCTTAATTTGATACAGAACTCCTCGTTATAGAAAATGTAGTAAGCACCCCTTTTCCCTTCCTAGACTGAATTTCTTTAGGGCAAAGATCAGATCATGCAACATGTGTCAACTGCGTGCTCAGCTAGGGCTTGGTGAAACATGGGTACTCGTGGCCGACTCACACGGACCATGTCCAACACATATACACATACTGCCAAGCAAGGCCGCAGGCAGCTGTGACCCTCTGCCGGGTGCTGCGTGAGGAGGGTGTCCTGGTGCTGGCTCCAGCTTTGGGATAATCTCAGTCTTGTTCACAGTTACGTCCCAAAAGCCTAGCACAGTATCTGGGTCACGACAAACACATTTCAAAGAAACTCCCTGATCATTCCAGGCGGGGTCAGGAATCCTGAGGTATATGTGTGTGGATGTGTGTGTCTGGGTGTGCATTTGTGTGTGTTTTCAGTGCTAATTCTCCCAACAATGATACGTAATTACTGTTGCTTCATGTTGACTTCTGTGAGCATTTAACTGGTCAGTGGTCTTCATTAATGTGTTCCTAGGGTATTTAAGAGCACACAGTATTTAACACTTGGTCAATAAATACTGTTGTATGAGTGAATGAAAGGATTCTGTGGCTGCCCAGAGGAAGGGCACGAATCCATCCTCTAACCCTCCCAACCCTGGGCAGGGAATGGCTTTCTCTAGGAAGTGATGTCTAAGCTGAGATGTGACGGACAGGTAGCAGTTTGCTGAAGGATGAATGAGTCTTTGGCTCAGGTGGAAGAAACATCCCGTGCAAAGTTTAGGAGGCAAGAGTAGATAATTTTCTATTTATTATGCTTGGATTATAGTAGGTACTCTGCTTAGTAAACATGTATTTTAGAAATGTTATTGTGGAAAGAGAGCTATCATACATTTTTAGCTTACAAATATAATTGTCTCCCATGCTGAATATTTTTAGGCATCTATTAATGAGCAGTATTTTTGCAATATGGACTCTGTGACTTTATATGTATTTTTAGAGTTTTCTTGAGCTCCTAATCTCTCCTCTTGAAGGAGGTGGGTAGGTGGCCTTCTATTTCAGTTTCCTGTAGGCTGAGATCATGTTTCCATTAGGCCAGGGCTAAACATTTTCTGCCATTGATTTCTAAGTGAAAGAGACCCTAAACAATTCTCTCTCACATGTGGCTACTGCTCTGCTTATGTCAATTCACTATTTCTTCTTCCTCCTCTTTGTCTGCCTCTTTAGTCACTTTAATTATTTTTAAGCTTTGGGCCTTCTAGAAATAATATTTCCAAGCTAAATTTTCTTGCCAACCCCTGTCCTAATTTAAAATGAAGGGAAATTTAGATTATTTTTAAATGTGGAGAGCTATCTGGGGGTTGTCTTAAGTGTCTTAAAATTTTAGTTGATGAATTAGTAGACTTTTTTACCCCCTAATTATTGTTTTTTGCTGACGTTTAACTGAACTCTACTTGTTTTTGCTTTTTTATATTTTACAGCAATCATGAGAAGTTTTTCCCTCCTACAAGAAGCCATAATCCCCTACATCCCTACTCTTATCACTCAGCTCACACAGAAGCTATTAGCTGTCAGTAAGGTAACAGAGCCAATTTTGAAAGTGGGGTTGCCTTTTAATTTGCTCCAAACCGTTTGGGCCTCAGAACACTGGCGCACTGGGTGAGGCTTTGGAAAAAGTCTGTGAATTCTTCTTGACCATCAGTTAATGTACTTAGCTAAAAGCGTGGGTTTGAGTTAGATTGGAGACATAACAGCAGTCACCTTTAAGTGTAGGCTCAGAAGCTTTAATGTGTTTTTATTCTCATTACAAAAGGCAACACGTTCATTGTAGAAAATTAAAGTGCAGATGATCCAAAATATCTTAGATGGAGGAAAGCAGGCTTTGCACTAAATGAATATAAAAGAGGCTACTTGGGCCGGGTATGGTGGCTCATGCCTGTAATCCCAGCACTTTGGGAGGCGGAGGCAGGAGGATCATTTGAGCTCAGGAGTTCAAGACCAGCCTGGGAAACTTAGACCCCACACCACCTGTACACACAGAAAAATTAGACGGACATGGTGATGTATGCGTGTAGTCCCAGCTACTTGGAAGGTTGAGGCAGGAGGATCACTTGAACCTGAGAGTTGGAGGTTGCTGTGAGTGAGCTATGTTCATGCCACTGCACTCCAGCCTGGGTGACCAAGCAAGACACTGTCTCATAAAGAAAAAAAAGAGGCTATTTGGACTTACAAAATGATGATTAAAATCCTTTCTGTCTCTTCCTTCCTTTCATTTCTCAAAAATAAAGTTCACTCTTTGATCAAAAATTTTAGATACTTTGATTCATATTTAAATATCAATACTAAGTTTTAGAAAATCAGTTTAAGGCAGACAGAATTCCTTTTTAGGTGCTATTCCTATCTATGAAAACAAGATAAATTCATAGGAAGTATTGGAGGGACATTGGAGAACAGAGTGATTATTTTTCAACTGAGTTCTGGGTAAGAGTGTTGGATTACATTGGGCTATAAGACTTTTGGCCGTTTAAAAAAATCCAAATAAATAAGGATTAGTTTAGTGTAATTGGTGTTTTTTTCTTAATATTGTTTTTAAAAAGTAGATGGCATCTATTTTAAATGTGTTTTAGAAAGGTTAGGTGTGTTTTGTTTTAGATGATATTTAATATAGTCACTTGGATTATTAGAGTAATTAGCTTTTTTTTTTTTTGTAATTTCAGAACCCAAGCAAACCTCATTTTAATCACTACATGTTTGAAGCAATATGTTTATCCATAAGAATAACTTGCAAAGCTAACCCTGCTGCTGTTGTAAATTTTGAGGAGGCTTTGTTTTTGGTATTTACTGAAATTTTACAAAATGATGTACAAGGTAGGTTTAAGGAAATTACTTTCTTTAGTAATAGAATGAAATTAAGGTGATTATAAAATGCAGCCTGCCTAAGAGATATGTGCCTTTCATGTCAGAGCATTCCTTCTGAAGCTGACAGCTCTGTTTTTATTTTTATCAACAGAATTTATTCCATACGTCTTTCAAGTTATGTCTTTGCTTCTGGAAACACACAAAAATGATATCCCGTCTTCCTATATGGCCTTATTTCCTCATCTCCTTCAGCCAGTGCTTTGGGAAAGAACAGGAAATATTCCTGCTCTAGTGAGGCTTCTCCAAGCATTCTTAGAACGCGGTTCAAATACAATAGCAAGTGCTGCAGCTGACAAAATTGTGAGTCGGATTTATTTTTGTGTAACTATAATTTTCTAAAGTAGCTTGAAGAAACTAGAGATGGTAGGTTTTAAAAATTTCTTTATTTAAAATAATTTAATAAAAAGGGAAATAATTAGAAAATGTTACGGTATGTTTTATTAGAATTAGATATCCTTGCCCCCATGCAGTGGCTCATGCCTGTAATCCTAGCACTCTGGGAGGACGAGGCAGGAGGATCACTTGAGGTCAGGCGTTCGAGACCAGCCTGAGCAAGAGCGACCCCGTCTCTACTAAAAATAGAAAAAATTAGCCAGGCGTAGTGGCATATGCCTGTAGTCCCAGCTACTCGGGAGGCTGAGGCAGGAGGATTGCTTGAGCCTAGGACTTTGAGGTTGCTGTGAGCTATGATGATGCCACTGCACTTTAACCTGGGTGACAGAGGGAGACTGTCTCAAAAAAAAAAAAAAATTAGAGATATCCTTTAGGTGGAAATTTTTTTAAAAGGAGCCAAACAGGTCGATTTCAAGAACTTTAATAACTTACTGTGGTGGGGTTTTCCCCCTGTGTTTCAGAAATAAAAACTAAAGAGAAAAGGGTAATTAGATTCTTAAAATATGAACTCCCTTTCAAGATACATATCGCCTATTTAAGTTTTAGAATAATTAATCCTGGCCTCTGTGTTAACTGCTTATTGTTTGATCTAATTTGTTATAGCCTGGGTTACTAGGTGTCTTTCAAAAGCTGATTGCATCCAAAGCAAATGACCACCAAGGTTTTTATCTTCTAAACAGTATAATAGAGCACATGCCTCCGTGAGTATGACTATAATCTTGTTGTGCATTTAATCAAAAAATTTGTTGGGTACTCACAAAAATGCTGAATTTATATTGTTGCTTTTATTCAATTCTTTAGTGAATCAGTTGACCAATATAGGAAACAAATCTTCATTCTACTATTCCAAAGACTTCAGAATTCCAAAACAACAAAGTTTATCAAGAGTAAGTAAAAATCATTTGGGTGTTCTACAGAAATAATGAAGGAAAGTAGCTAAAACCATTAGACTTTGTGGTTGCAGATAAACCTTTTATCAGTTTTAAACTTTATATTGAAAATATCTTAAGATGTTTGTGTTCTCCAAACATTAAATTAGTTTCAGTTATATTGTGTTGCAAAGGTTGGTTTATGTTAGTTTAGATGCCAAAACATTTTTTTCAATAGAAATGATATTATAAAGAAATAGAAATCAGAGAGAAGACTGCATGTAAAGGTCTATAATAAGGACAGGAATTATGTATGTTAAGTTGTATTAGAAGGCAAGTATTAATGCTAGAGTCAGTCATTGGGTTTTGATGATTGTGCACAGGTTATATTTGGCAGACTTCTCCTAAATTATCGGTTTAGTACAGTGACTCCTCTGTATTGACATTCTGCATCTTCTTTCAACAGGTTTCTTAGTCTTTATTAATTTGTATTGCATAAAATATGGGGCACTAGCACTACAAGAAATATTTGATGGTATACAACCAAAGTAAGTTTGTTTTTATTATTTTTAAAAGGAAGAAAATGATTTGGCCTTTTTTAGTGTAAACTAGTATCTCTGTCTTATAGATAATTTTGTGGTCTTAGTATCTATCATTTTCAAAATATTCCTAGGTGTTGGGTTGTAAAGAAAAAAATCCTGTAATCATTTTCCTAATCCACAAAGTTACCCCACCCTCTGGCATTCTCCTTCACAGCCAGTGTTCTTTGTTGTGTTAGATGGTGAGGAACTCCAGGAGCCTGCCTTTATTAAAGCCAACAGCATGATTTTTAAAATAAATGTTTCAGACCAAGTAAAAATTAGCTTTTGACTTACCTCATATGTATATATGCAAAGAATTTAATTAGTAGGTATTTCCCATTAATAGGGAAATGGAAGGATTATAAAGAAATGAACAACTCTAAGGGGAAAAAATTGTTTGGGGAAAGTTAGATCCCTGTACCTGAATTATATCTGAAGAATTCTAGATTGACTAAAAAATGAATTAACCTAAAAAGTAGGCCAAAAAATATGATTTCCAGCAATATAGGATTGTGAGGAAATCAGCGGTTTTATGCACTGCAGATGGGAGCCTAAATTGGCATAATCTTTCTAGAGTGCAAAATATAGGTACTTTTTATCCATCCAGGGCATTAAAATGGCTATATTCTTTGATCAACTATTTTCACTTCAAAGAATTTATTTGTTGGAGCACAGACTGAGGATTTTGCATCATTTAGAATTGAGAAAGACTTTACTTCTAGGATGTTTGCAACAACATAGAATGATTGGCTAAATCATTTTTTTTAAACAGCCATTAACATTTACCTACTTACAGGTACGTAAGCAAAGAAAGTTGGGAAGTTTATTATCCAAAAATTTTACAACTAGTTGTTACTGGCAGTGGGATGATGAGTGATTCTTTTTTCTTCTTCTTGCTCTTGCTTATCTGTTTTCTAATTTCTAATTTCTCAAAGATTTCTTGAGTAACTTTTTTAAAAAGCATGCAAGACCAAAAAAAATAAAGCTGTACAAGTTCTATTTAAGCATAGGCTTACAATCTAGTATGAGAGGTGTTTATTCACAAAAGATGATGGCAGTTGGCTACAGGGTAGAGGTTTGTTGGGTTTTTTTGTTGTTTTCATCTCTAGGTCTGTTCAGCTGACCCAAAACAGCAGTCTTTTTATTTAGTAATTTTTAATACTCATAAAGAGTCACTGAGTGTAAATAACATCTAAACATTTCACTGTTTATAGTGGTAGTCTAATACCATATTGAGTGGATTTATTTTGCTTTGATTAATAGAATGTTTGGAATGGTTTTGGAAAAAATCATTATTCCTGAAATTCAGAAAGTATCTGGAAATGTAGAGAAAAAGATCTGTGCAGTTGGCATAACCAAATTACTAACGGAATGTCCCGCAATGATGGACACTGAGTATACCAAGCTATGGTATGTATTCCATTCTAATGTTTTTAGAAATTACAGCTTCCATCCCTTACGACTAAAAAATCAATCAAGCTTATTCTCTTGGGGGCCAAAAGAATTAGGTTCGGATCTTGGCTTCTCCACTAGCAACCATCAGGTCCAAGATATGATTTAAGGATCCTTCTAGGCCTGGAAAGATCTTATTTCCAGGTTCTTAACTTTTTTAGGGGGACTCATGGATCCCTTTAAGAGTCTGATCTAGGTGATCTCTAAGACTGTTTTATGACAGAAGCCCAACTAAACTGGCTAAGTCTTTGAGGGAAGAAACTGAATAGGCCAGGAAAAGATCTGCCATGCCCCCATACTCAGTGTCTGGAGGGCCTCACTTTCCTTATTTTGGTTCCACTCAGCTTCTTCCATAAAGTGATCTGGCAACTGGTGGTTTATTTTTTCTAACAGTACTCCTAGTGTTGAATCTCCTTGGTTGAGATAGAGTAGTTTCCAAAAGACAAATTTAGGGTGCTGTGGCCAGAAAGAATTGATGAATAGTTTCTGGATAGGTGTAAGGTCCCTCTTGAGACTATGAATCTGTAATTTTACTTCACTGAGGATTTGCTGCTTTTGTTTAAATCTTCAGGGTATTTTAAGAGATGGGGTCTCATTCTGTTGCCACGAACTCCTGGTCTCAAGCAAACCTCCCACCTCAGCCTCCCAATTAGCTGGGATTACAGGCACGCACCACCATGCCTGGCTAATTTTTAAATTTTTTTGCAGAGACAGGGTCTCACTGTGTTGCCCAAGCTGGTCTTGAACTCCTGGCATCAAGTCCTCCTGCCTCAGTCTCCTGAGTAGCTGGGACTACATGCATGAGCCACCATGCCCAGCTCAAAGTATTTTCTTGATCTTACGTCTCTTGGTTTCTTCCAATCCAGGACTCCTTTATTACAGTCTCTTATTGGCCTTTTTGAATTACCTGAAGATGATACCATTCCTGATGAAGAGCATTTTATTGACATAGAAGATACACCAGGGTACCAGACTGCCTTCTCACAGTTGGCATTTGCTGGGAAAAAAGAGCATGATCCTGTAGGCCAAATGGTGAACAACCCCAAAATTCACCTGGCACAGTCACTTCACAAATTGTCTACTGCCTGTCCAGGAAGGGTAAGTGTATGTTATCAAAGAACTGTGTGATTAGCGATTCTGGTGCCTATTTTCATCGATCAGCATAATTAAACTACATCCCACTGAGTTATAGACAGAGCTTATTTTCTTTAATTAAAACAGTGAGGCCTTTTTTTTCTTTTATTATGTATTAGAAATATATTTTAAGTGAATGAATTTTAGGAGTAAGGACAAAAGAGGAAAAACCCTTCGAATAGAAGTGTATCTATTTTCCATATTGAAATAATCCTTCTGTTATTAAAATGTGGTAGCATTTATTGGCTTTGTTTTTGTTGTAGAGAGACAGGGTCTCACTGTGTTGCCCAGGCTGGGGTGCAGTGGTGCAATCACAGCTTACTGCAACCTCAAACTCCTGGGCTCAAGTGATCCTCCTGCCTCAGCCTCCTGAGTAGCTCTGGGAATACAGGTGCTTGTCACCACGTCCAGGTGATTTTTCTGTTTTTTGTAGAGATGAGCTCCAGCCATGTTACCCAGGCTGGTCTCAAACTCCTAGGTTTAAGCAGTCCTCCTGCCTTGGCCTCCCAAAGTGCTAGGATTACAGGTGTGAGCCACCATGCCCAGCCTATTGATTTTTTTAAAACTGCAGCATACTCAGAAATAGATAACTCTATAAAAGGTTTACTTAAACCTAATAAATGGCTGTATAGTTGCCTTTAGCCAGCCCCTTTTACAGAGTCATATATTACCTGATAAAATTTTTACTTTTAATTGTTTTATTATGGAGAATTTCAAACATACGTAGAAACAGCATAACGAACCCTCATGTACCCAGCTTTGATCATCACCAGTATTTTGCCAGTCTTGTTTCATTTGTTTCTCCTTTTTTATCCTTTGTATTGAGCAAGCCTTTAGACATCATATCATTTCCCTTTTAAGTACTTCATTGTCCATCGCTAACCAATAAGGACTTTTTTTTAACCTAACCACAATACCACTATCACAGTTAACAATAATAATTCCTTATGGATCTACTTTTTAGACCTATCTTTTGTTTTGTTTTTGTAGACAGGGTCTTGCTGTGTTGCCCCCAATAGAGTGCAATGGTGTCATCATAGCTCACTGCAACCTCAAACTCCTGGGGCTCAAGCGATCCACCTACCTCAGCCTCCCATGTAGCTGGGACTACAGGCGTGCTACCACGCTCAGCTATTTTTTCTATTTTTACAGAGATGGGGTCTTGCTCGGGCTGGTCTCGAACTCCTGGCCTCAAACAGTCCTCCTGCCTCGACCACCCAGAGTGCTAGGATTACAGGCATGAGCCACCGGGCCTGACCAGACCTATTTATTTTAAAAGGAATAAAAGCAGTTGAGTTTCTTGGGAATCCCTTGGATAGCGAGTGAGTGGCTGCTCCTCCCAGAGCTGTGGCAGCTCTCCCATAGAAGATGGGGTTTGTGTTGGTACCTTAGGATCTCCAACAGCTGAGGTGTGTTTCCCTTCTCTTGTAGGTTCCATCGATGGTGAGCACCAGCCTCAATGCAGAAGCGCTCCAGTATCTCCAAGGGTACCTTCAGGCAGCCAGTGTGACACTGCTTTGAACTGCATTTTTCTAATTGGCTACGCCCAGGTGGTTTCCTAGGAAATCATGTAGACCTCTGAGCACAGCTGCATTAAAACAAAGCAAGTTTTCCTTTTGAACTTTTCATAAATTCCATCTTGTAAAGGATATTAAATGTTGCTTTAAGCTGAGCCTTGAGCAAATTAGGTGGTTTGTGTGATCATAAGCATAAGTGGTTGACTTTTCTAGTTTGCAACTTCAAGGGACAAGTATTAATAGTTAAGTGTATGGCATTGATTGAGCATTTGCACGATTTGGATAATTTTAAATTTTTGATGGACACTGGCTGTGGAGACTTCTTACTGTTACTAAATCCTTCTGTTTTGAAGCTGTTGCCATTCTCATACTTCTCTTGTCCTTTGTATTTTTTGTCTGTTTCTTTAAGCTTTTATTGGAAATGTGAGTAAGTAAAGAATTACTTGTGTAACTTGCCAAGCAATGCACATTTCATAGTTTTAAATCTGTAATCAGCAATAAAAACCCTAAAATATGTATCTAAGAAAATCTGAAGGACAGGTTTTCGGTGCTTTCTGATATACTATTATAAAAATGAAGAATTGCTTTAAATTTCTCTCTTGTCCCCTCCTGGACTCCATAAAATCCTAATTTCTAAAACATACAAACTCAGATTATTTAGTCTTCTTTCTTTTTTTTTTTTTTAACAAGGGAAAAGGGGATATGCATACAGATTTGGGGCTAATCTACTAGAACTTTCTATAGCAGTTCCTAGGTGGCAGCGTTAGTTTTGGGTAAGTGGTTCCCTCTGTGGGAGAAACGCTCTGCGTGGCTTCACAGACTGTTGATGGTACTTTACATAGTATGGATGTTTGACCTCTTTCACATCTTTCTTCCCTGCAGATCAGAGGTTACTTGGAACTTTTCAAACCAGGGCACCTTAGAACCTTAAGGTCTAGGAGGAGCCACAGCAGTGGGTGTATCCCAGCAAAGGCTGCCTGGGGAGCAAGGCTGCATTGGCTCTTTCCTGGCCTATGGAATTCTGTAGCATTTGTTTTTAGGAAATGAAGAATCAGTTTACTTATTCTGGAATTGTTCGTTGTGTCCTGTAGTTAACCTCCTTCTGCCCAGGTTAAGTGGTTTCTCACGGAAGTTATTGATGTCTTTTTTGGTTTAAATCTCAGGCACAGGACTTGAATGCTTTCTCTTACACGTTTTGTAGTGTTAAAGCGATCTAAGTGTATTTGCACCATCTAATCATTTTATTTTCTTAAGTTTTTTTGGTTTTTGTTGGTTTTGACACAGTGATAGAAATGTTACATTATTACTTTGGCTTAAATGGTCATTGGCAGAAGGATATTGAGATATTGGAATCTATTTTTAAGCTACGGTTTATACGTGAAAATTCTGGAATGGAAAGGGAATTGGTGCTGATGGTTTCTGTACATTTGGCACGCAAATAAGCTTAAATATGTATTTGGCTTTGCTCTTGCTGAAGCTGGTGGTGAACATGTAAAGTAAATGCACAGCAGATACTGTTCTGGATGCTTGATTTGGCATCTCACGCTCAGGACTAATCAAGTTGTGAATTTTTTCCTTCTTCAGTTCAAAAGATGGAGTAGTAAATGCCAAGCATGTGTGCCTTTTAAAATAGTTACTAAAAAGGAAGACCTGTGCTTTCACTTTGTTTACTCTGGCACAATTCATTGATCAATATTCTCAGTTGATTTTTAAAAAATGCTTTCTATTGAAGCTTCATATTCCATCATCCAAGACGATTTTTATATCTGGCTTTTAAAGATTTTAAGACATGGTAGACTGAAGTTGCTGGAATTATTATTATTTTTTTTTTTTGACAAGTGGTAGTGACTGTAGCTCAGTGTCCATTCTTTGTTAAGTATGAAGGAGCTGGGTTTCAGCTATAGCTCTGCCACTGATTGTGACCGTGAGCAAATGACTTGGACCTCTCTGCTTTTATTTCCTCTTCTGAAAATTGAGCATCATAATACTCATCTTCAGGGTGGTTGTAAGAATAATATGAGATAATACATATAGAGTACTTAAGCAGAGAACCCATACAGAGTAACCACTAATAAAAGCTGCTGGTACTTTACTCATTTAAGTTGGGGGCGGAGGCAGAGGGCTTGGCTGGGAGAAAGTGTTTGTTACTGACAGTGCCAAACACTGCCCCAGTATGTCACAGTCCTGGTAGGTGGGAAAACTTCATGGCAAAGAGTCCTGGCCTAGGCAGATGCCCCACACCCAGGGCATTTTTACATACAGAGGAAATGTCATTGCAAAGTTTCTCATCAGAGCTTCTCAATGGGTCCACTCATTCTCCATGGTATTTGATCATGTCTTTTAAAAACTCTTTAAATAACTTATTTTTAATTTTAAATGTATTTTCTTTATGGGGAACTTGGAAAATACAGAAAAAATATTTAAAAATTAAAAATCATTCATATTCGTGTCTACTTTAAACATTTTGGTTAGTTTTCTTTTTTTCCCCCCAAAAGTTGAGATCATTCTGTATATACAGTTTTGTATGTTTTAAAAATAACATTCATTTGGTAAACATCAGTAGATGTGTATGTCTTATCCTTTGGATATATCATTACCAAATTATAACATATAATATAACCATTGTTAGACATCTTGGAGGTTTTCTTATTTTGTAGACAACGTTAGAGATGAACATCTGTATATATCAACCTTTATATCTCCATTTCCTGACGGAATTACTGGGCCAATTATCTTATGCAAAGTTTGTATCACTTTCTATAGCACACCTTTACCTATACTGGGCATTATTTCTTTTCTTGCCATCTTTATGGGTGAAAATGGTTTTTCATTTCTTTACTTGTGGGGCATAATCAGTCTGACATTTAATCAAACTATTACTTGCATGTGGTAAAATTTTTATAGTAAATAGGGTTTATAAGTGAGCAACAAGTTTCTACCCTACTCCAACTTTTCATTCTTAGGGGCACCACTTTCAACTAGTGCTACCTTTAGTTCATCTAGGGGTTTCCTTAATTCTTCACCATTAAATTCATTTTCTTGATAACAGATGTCTTGATTACCCTTAAGATGTCTATTAACTCCCTGCTACGAAAAATGAGGATTTAGCTTACACTACTACTTGTTCCCTGCTAAATAAGTACAGTTCACAGGCTTAAAATGGTTTGGCTTACAATTATTTGACTTTACAAAGATGTGAAAATGATACTCATGCAGTACAAACCATACTTCAAGTCCCATACAACCATTCTGTTTTTCACTTTCAGTATAGTATTCATTAAATTATGTGAGGTATTAAACACTTTATTATAAAATTGGCTTTGTGTTAGATGATTTGGTCCAACTATAAGCTCATTGTAAGCATTCTCGGCATGTTTAAGGTAGGCTATGCTAAGTGATGTTTGGTAGATTAGGTGTATCAAATGCATTTTTGGACTTAAAATATTTTCAACTCTTGGGTTAATCAGGACACAACCCCATTGTAAGTTGAGGAGCATCTGTAATAGCATTTTCTAGTTCTTTTCATCCTTAAATAATCTTCCTCTTACCTCATCACAGTCACTGTCTCTCGAATCCACAGTGTTGACGGTGAAGGTCTCTCCCTGCCCTCCACCTCTATTTCTGGTTCTCGGTTCTGTCTTCACTTTCACATTCTCCAAGTAGATGGCATTTCATTCCATGAATTACCAGTCTTCTGTGCTTTATCTGTGGTTCCCCTTTATTTTTTTTTTTTAATTTTTGAGACAGAGTCTCACTCTGTTGCCCAGGCTGGAGTGCAGTGGTGTCATCATAGCTCACTGCAACCTCAAACTCCTGGGCTCCAGCGATCCTCCTGCCTCAGCCTCCCGAGTACCTGGGACTACAAGCGCATGCCACCTCTCCCAGCTAATTTTTCTATTTTTTGTAGAGACAAAGTCTGGCTACATTGCGCAGGCGGATCTCAAACTGCTGGGATTACAGGCCTGGCCCTTTTTATTTATTTTTAAGACATACATAAGACTTTTTTCCTGCTTTTACCCTCAAAATGTTGAATTCCTTTTCACCCTTAGCATTTTCCATAACCTTCCGATCTCTTCTGGTTAAATTAAAAACCAAGCAGCCCGCCCTTCAGCCAGACTAGAATGCACTGTCTCCTCAGATTCCATGAGAGATTAGAGCACCTGAGGGAAGTGTTAAGACTCAACTCACTCCTCGGGGTCTTTGGGTAGCAACGTCAGGTCCATGTGCCCACACACCCCTCACAGGCAGCAATGCTCCCTGTGCTGACCCTACACGCCAATCTTCCCTTCCCTCACTCAATTCTTCCCTGAAAAATTTTTCAGTTACTGCTCGACAGGACCAAATACTTCATTAGTAGCTGTTTATTGATCAATAGTTTGATATAAAGTTTTTTCAGATCTTCAGATTTTTGCCCAGATGGAATCACAAGCATTACAAATTTTCTTAAAAATAAAAAAGGGTACGGGGGCAAGTTGGGAGGGACCAATGTAGCAGTAGTGGCATCTGAGAATAAATTAACAAAAAAAAAAATTAGTATTATCATTTATTGGTGACAAACACTAAGTTTTACTTACATTCCATGGGGAGAAAAATTCCAGCGTAAACAATGAATGGACGCATACTTAACTCGCAAGGCTACCAGGCTTTTCATCTGGACCATATGCAGAACCTTAATGCACACATTTCTGTGTACAGTAACACAACATCAAAAGCAACACAGCTGTATATAGAAACATAGGTCATTCTTTTCAGCCCTACATGGAGATGTAAATTAACAGTATCAAGCACTCAAGGAAAATCAATCTGCAGGTTTATATGGACTACACGGAGATCATATCCTATAGTGTAGTGAAAGCTATGTCCTCAAGAGCCATATGTATAGACACACAATTTTGATAATCTTTAAAACAAAGATCAAAGTTCATTTGTTTAAGTCCTGTTGTATTAACAAAAATAAAAATAAAATAGAAAAGGAACCAAATGATCACCTAAAGTTTAAAATTGCTAAATTGTCCGATTTATACAACTGTGGGAGACTTCATCAAGGTTTCTGAGAAGTCCTGGACTGTTTCAGCTAAACCAGAGGGCACACAATTTGCATCACTGAAATGGTCCTGGGTTAGTCCAATAAAATAAAAATGTATAACCACATACACATGGATATGATCTTTGCCGGTTAGATTACTGATAAAGTCAGTCTCAGACAAGTTTCCAAACTGTGCTATATAACTAGATACAATTGAGAAACTCTCAAATGAAAATTTTATATAGTGTCATATCAATCAAAAGAAAATAATAAAACTAAGAATACATATCACTATTGGAAGAGAAAGCAGTGGTTATGGTGTGGGTACTACGGGAGGTGGTTGGGGCCATAGCACACTAGAAAAGTTAGGTTACACTGAGTAAGAAGCATTTGATTTTCTCTGGTGCTTTTAGCTCTGGGGCCAGTCTAAGGCCTCTCTCCGGTGTGGCTGTCCAGGTTTGTCCCAAAGTGTGTGAGTGAGCCAGTTTGAGAAGGAGTCATGCTCTCTGTTTTGTTTCTTCTTTCACATGGCAAAATAAAAATAAGACCAAGCACTGGGGTGCCCAGGGCATGGATCTGGTTTCCTGGTGGAGCAGCCTGCTAGGCAGGCCCTTCCTTCCCCACAGGCAGCTGCTTCTGTGTGGGAGCCGCTTGTTGACCCAGCGGCCATCACAATAAACCCCAGCACAGTCCAGCCCAGCCATGGCTGCCTCCTCGTGTCTCCGTCTTCACCACCGCTGCCCTTGTTCTTCACCCACTGTGTCTCTTGGCCCACTGGAGGTATCAGAAATTCCAAATTTTCAAAGCAGTTTCAGTATTTTCAGTATATATGTTGGGATTTTATGATGGTTCCTGGTCAGAAAGGGTTCAGCACCTCCCACACCTTTAGGGAAGAAAAATGAAAATGACAACAGTTTGAAATGTAAGAGGATTAAGCTAATGTTATAAATGAAATTAGCAACCATCAGCAAGTCCAACAGTACAGGCTCCAGTTTACGATAACTGGATTAAAGTAAGATTTTCCCAGGATACACTATTAAGTCAAAAAAACAAGGAAGATGTGTGTATGATATTTCTGGGGAGTCAAGGAAGAAAAGAAGGAAAGAAATACATGTCTGTATTTGCATTTAAAAAATATACAGGAAAGATATACAAGAAACATAAAAATGTACTCCCTAGGGGAGAGAATGGGAGGGCTGGGGACTGTGTGAAGGCAAGATTTGGCACTGTGTACCTTATAAAATAATTCAGAGTTCTGAACCATGTGAATGTATGACCTATTCAAAATTAAATTTAAAAAAAAAGTGGAACGCTCTGTCTAGAGAACTTGGAAACCTTTCAGGGGAGAGGGCCAGAAAGTGACTCGGGCAAGTGTTGCCCCACAGTCGGCAGTTTGAATTTAATGCAGAGGAGCAGCAGCAGCACACTCACACAGACACTGGTCCATTTCCTGTTCTTGGCATCTCTGTATTTGGTTGGTCCAACTCAGACAGCAACTTTAAAATGTTCAGAGCAGCCTAGTGGGGATGGAAAGAAAAGTAAAACCACAGGCACTGCTTGGACCACAGGATGATACACTGGACAGGCAGGTAAGAGTTCCTGTTGCCCAATAAACAGGGGGCAACTTTTTAAACTCTGGTCCCACTAAATAAACTGGTTACATTTTTAATTTAAAATACACATTTTTTTAAAAAGTTATCCATGATTACCTCATTGAATCACTCATATTTCCTTCTAGTATTTTTAACCTTGTGGTAACCAGACTACACAAATTTTATATCCTGCTTTCAAACAAAAACCTATCATATATTTTCCTTGTTATTCCATCATCTGCAGAGACATTAATTTGATGGATGCATTATATCCCAGCAAGTGAATATACCATAGTTTACTTAGATTAGTTAATTTCATCAATTCCTTTTCTCAGTTTTCTTACAACAGTAATTTCATCCTGAACAGAATACCAAAGGAAGGGGCTTTCTACACCTGCCAGAACATGGACCTGCAATTCTTTGTTCTGGTAAGAAATGAAGTGAATACACTCTCGGGGTGAGTCCCAGGATCCCAGGTGGGCTAAGGCTGATGAGTTCCTTTCAACAGAGTGAGAGACTGATCCAATCAACTAAGACAAAAAGTCTTCAGAAATATAGACTATCAATCAACTGTTCTGAAGGTCTATGGGAGAATCCTCCTCCTACCTCCCTGAGGCCAGTAACAAGCTGAACAAGGGAAAACTCCACATAACCACACAATTTAACTCACTGACCCCTCAGCCCGACAGGGGACATACCATATCATGGCAAGACTCCACATCCTTGCCGATACCATGGCTGATCAGAGGCGGCTGAGAGGAGCAATTGATAAGAGATACAAATTCGTTCTTGTTGTTTTTGGGGAAGTCTTTGTATTCAACCTAAGGGGGAAAAGAGAACTGAGGCCAGGGTGGGGCATGGTGAGCATGAGTGGCTGGAGGGCTGGGGCCCCAGGCCTGGAAAGCAGAGAGAATACACTCTCCTCTCACCAACCCTGCCTGCCCTGTGAGAGGGGACTGCTGCTGAGGGGCCCCAGCCCAGAATCTTCCAGGGACCTAGATGTCTACTCAGAACCCCTGGGCTGGAAGAAGCCATGTCCTTCTCCTACTAGGCAGAAATTGTCAGCATCTGTTCTCTTTGAAATCCAAATTTACAACCACTACTACTGGTTAGAGGCTTTGTTTCTAGAGTTGTCTTGGATTTTAAAATGTTATTACCAAAGCACAAGGATTTTCTCTTACTATGTATGCTTGTAATACTTACTATGCCTCCCTTCTCCCTGCAGGACCACCCTCTACCACCACTCCCCCACCCATCCCCCTAGACAACTTGATTTAGGAAACAAGGTGCAAAGCTCATTCTCTGAGAGGAGCCCAGAGGTGACTGTACTGATGTCCAGCCCTCACAGCTCAGGCCTAACAGTTACCTGGAATCCCTGGACTCTGGAAAGATAGTCCAGTTGCTCAGAGGGTCTTGTGAGAGGTCCATGGGGTACGTGGCCTGAAGAGATGTTATTCTTTAAAATGGTCTCGGCTGTGGGTGAGGTGCCCCCGTACAATAATTCTCGGGCTATCATGGCAGTTACCGTGGCCTTGGCAGGATTTGGCGCTACCCTGGTGAAATCTTTGGTGTGATGTCCTTGGCTGACTCCTACAGCCTGGGCGACCTCAGGCACCATGGGAAGAATTCCAGCAGGCAGCTGTTGATGGCTGAGATAAGGCATCCTAAACTCATCCTCTTTATTACCTGGGGAGGAACACACACGCAGATAAACACGAATCCACATCCACTGCCGGGAAAGACGTTATAACTTTGTACCAACCCCCACTGGCCCTCTCCTGGGCATGCACAGCAGCAGCAGCACAGGGCATGTTGCAGACACAGACACTTCATGTTGGGACTCATTGACCGAGTCCTACTGTTATTTGGGAACCATGCAAATCCAGATTCACATGCAGATTAAGACAATGTTAAGATCATACTTACCAGTTCCATTTTCATCCCCAGAGCCAGGTTCAAAAAAGGTTACTTTTCTTCCATCCCCTGGTTTCTTTATTGGTGTCTTTAAAAAAAGGGGGGGGCATGAGCATAAATAAATCATTGAAAAAGTTAGTTCCTGCCAACTAAACTACACAAACTCCAACCAGCATCAATTGAGGCAATCAGCAGAAAACCCTACCCAAACCTGACCGCTGGTGTGTGTGTGCCATCCTGGCACAGCCTGCCTCTTTCTTCCCATGTACCCTCTCACCTACACCAGCCTGTCCACAAAGAGCATCTGACAAAGTGCATTAACCTGTGAATAACAAGCCTGTGCTCTGCACTCACAGGAATACAGAAACATTTAACCAGAAGGAGCAGAGATGCTAGATTGGTAAAGCCCACCAACATGGGGAAGAAGCTTTTAGATGGAAGCTAAACATATAAATCAAGAATATTTCCTGGAGCTAATATCCAATTAAAAAATAAGATGATATTTCCATAGTTTAACACAGGGGGAAAATGTTATTAGATAAGAATTTTGTCAAGCACAAGTTTCCTTTCTGAGAATTAACAAGGTAATAACGGTTCTGAATGCTCTATGAGATTTTTGGAATGAAAAACCCAAAAGCCAAGTCCAGGATATATGTTGATGTTGTTTGGGGTCCTGGCCATTAACTGTGGCCACAGCTGATGTTTCTTGCTGTCAATATGACTGGCAGACATGAATCAGTCCTGATTCCAAGTTTATCCCAACAGGACCACTCAGTGACTGGAAACAAAGTCATCCACAGCTTTTGCCAAAGTCCTATTTATCATTCTTGGCACAAGTGAATTTTTCAACAGGGGATTATTTTCATCTGGTGTTCATTTCACATAAGGAAAACCCCAAACCTAAACTATGGATTTGACCCGACTCTAGTATCACACTATCTCATTGTCTCAGAAAAACCAAAGCCTGCCGCACAATTAATAAAGCCTAAGGTTTGTGAATCTTTCATGCAGGCTTCATTTCAAGAGTGCAAATGACAGAAACACACTCATTAATTTCAAGCCCAATTATCCATCATCCTACAAATGGAGAGGACCAGGCTGTCCTCCACAAAACATCCCCAGACCACAAATACACTAAAACGATGACGACTTAACCCAGAGCCATGCCTGGAGCCACTGGACATGCAAGTCCCCGCTGAGCACATTATAATGGTCCAGGTGGATAAGACGCTGCTCGGCAGGGTTGCTTTACTGCCAGAAGGGTGAAGCCTTGCCCTGAAACTTGCCCCTGGAGGTGCCAGAGCTCCCTAGGGTGAAGCAAGAAGACCTTGCAGTGAGAGCCCCAGGCAGTCACCTTCTCCTCTGACTTAAGTGCTGGCTTGGTGGGCTGCGCCTGCGGGACTTTGAAACCAAGGATCTCCAGCATGTTCTCGGCTGCATTGCGTTTGGCCACCTTCTTATTGGTGCCCGTTCCTTCTGCAGTGTGGTTTCCAACCTTCACCTGCATAAAGAAGTCAACATACAGACTAGTGCTTAAACTTTCTGAGGAAAGACGGGCAGGAAATGATGTGTCAGCAAAAGAACTCAGCAATGGTCAGAGGCTAGATGGCTTGACGGTGGTGCCCTGGATCTGACCCACCCCAGTCTGCGGGAGCTATTAAATATTCAGGAATTTGGACAGCTGGCTGTTAAACATAGCCATTATTAAACATTAAATTATATAAGCTTGTAACTGAATTATTTGAACAAACGGAGGTACTAGTTTGACTATATTTCGTAATTATCTACGCTCTTAAGGTTCTGCCGTCTGTTGTATTTCTATTGGGAACGATGACGTGATGGTGTGCTGCACACCTCCCAGCCTGTGTTCAGACTGTCACTCTGCTTGACATCAGCCATGGCAGGAGTACTTACACCACAGAAATATCAATGATTAAGTTATTTATCAGTTTCTAACTCTAAACTTAAAATGATGGAGAAAAGATTAATAACACAGATTAAGCTTAAAAGCATATAAATTCTGCAGCCATTACATTTTAACTAGTATGAAACACTGAAACATTCCATTGAAGGAAAAATTCACCCCTACCTAATCCCACCACCCCAACACACTTCAAAATTTTGTCGCCACATGTCCACATTCCTATCTGTGCTATGCACACAGCAGTCCCTGCAGTATGCAAACAAGTGCATGTTTTTAAGTTGTCAGATTACTGCAAGCAACCTAGCCTTAGTAATGATAATGTCTGATGGCAAGGCATCCAGCCCCGGGACCTCAATCAGCCCCTGAAACTGGGCGTGGTTAGAGGAAGGGCCACCCACACCCTGTGCTGACCCACCTGCATCACAAATTCCCTGCGGCGTGGGAGGCCTCGCTCTGTGAGGAGCATGTACTCTGGCTCCTTCTCCTTTTTTGCCTGCTGGATCTGGGCCAGTCTGCTAATTGGATTTATCCCATGGCCACATTCTGGGCTTGTCTGTGGCTGAGGAACAAAGAATGCAGAAACTCTGTGCCATGTTACTCATAGAAAGGACCTGGCCAATTCAGAGGTCAGAATATGATAGGAGATGAGAGATTTTATGTTCATCTAATGGCTCAGAATTAATCAGATCTTTTTTTTAACTTAACCTTTCACATTAAAAGATGCCTTATGAGTTTCTATGATTGTTCTGAGGTGATTTTAAGGTGCTCAGCAAGCCAACATCAACATCTCACTATGACTAGGCAAGCATAATTGCAACATCTGCTTTTTAATAAATTTTAACATGTAACAGTAAATAGGCAGAAAAAATATAAAACACTAGTCCTAAAATTCCCCAAAAGTCAGTATTATGATGGGTTCCCAGCTTTCTTAACAATGACTCAAAATCCAGAAACCATTTAAAAAAAAAAAAAAAAAAAGCTCAAGCTGACGCCACGCGGAAAGAAAGGCTAAGAATCCTGGTTACTCCCTGGCGGCCGCCTTCTGTGCCAAGGACTCCTCACCCGCTCCACTGATCGGGAGTGATTTCCAGGCTATACGAAGCAAAAAAAGGAAACTATAATAGAGTATATACAGTATACTCACTTTTATGTAAGAAAAATTTGGATCTTGATATAGCATGAAACTATGCATGCTGAAAATCAGAACAGATCCTAGCTTTCATAAATGTCCCCAAATGGAATCCTGTCCCCTTTCTGGGGAGGGGGAAGGGGTCAATATAGTGTTTTGGTCGGTCCATTAGTGCAGCTCAAAACTCCAAAAGAAAGCACAGATAAAACGTTATCACTCCCACCTGTGCCCAGTGGCCTCTGGTCGGGCATGGGCCTCTCCCACCTTCAGGACAGCATGGCAGCCACTGAGACGGAGGCAGCGCGACGTACCCACGTGCCCTAAAGACGGGTATCTCAGTCGCACCCCACTGCTCACTGCAATCATGGGGCTGCAGTGAGCAGCCCCCGAACAGATGTGCGCATGCCTCTGCAGGTACTTCTGCTGAACGGACATGTGTCCTTACCTGTACCTAACCTGTGGCTCTTGTGGCAACTGTAAAGGGTCGGCCACACCTGGTGCATAGCGTGTTAGTCCCATCCCCTTTCACCCTGGGGACAGCAACCAGCCTTCTAAACCCCCCAACCATCTATGGGCAACAAAACACCCTCTTCGTTCAGAAAAGATCTTACCTTGACTGTGGGTTTTGTTTTCTTTTTGATTCTGGGCTTCACTCGCTCAACTGCTGGCAGGGGTGGCAACTTCTTCAGCTTCTCAAGAACAGCTATTGCTGCATTTTTCTTTGAAATCTTCTTGCTCTTCCCTTCACCTTCCCCCACGAACTCCCCAACTGAAACCTTGGTCACAAAGTTCTTCATGTGGGGTGGGCCGGTCTCCCGGGCCACCTGTGTCAGAGGGAAAGACTGAGTGAAAGCGGACAGACAGTAAGAGCTGTAGGGCACAGTGGCTGGCACGCGTCACACAAGACACGGGCAGAAGGGCATCAAGGACAAAGCCCCCTAAATGAAGGGAGCGGGAACATCAACAAAAGGAAGCGATGAGAGTTTGGAATGCTCTTTATCCCTTTTCTTCTTAATTTTCAAATGGGTTTATTTTCTTGAGTCTGATGAGTGCAGAACAGTCAGGCATAGAACAGGGAGACATCTTCTACCCCCATAACCCCTTCAGAATGGCTCACATCCCCCCAGGTTCCCAGGCTGTCCTGAGTTTAGTGTGATCCACTGCAACTGGCAGAAAGGAAGCTGGCCCAGAAAAGCCCAGAAAGCAATGCAGCACAAAGAGTTCAAGTTTAATATTTCCTCGGAGCCTCCAGCCAAGACTAAGCTTACTAAATACTGGCTGCTAAGCAGCTGTAAAAAGAGTGAGAAAAATTTTTAAGCACTGATAAAGAGTGATTTCTAGCATATATTAAGTGAAAAAAAAAATCAAACTGTAAAAGAGTTTTTATATATGGTATGGTAACTTACAACTTTAGTGTACAAAAAAGGGTTTTATACAGATGTTTACACATATACACATATGTACCTATAAACAGACACACGTGTTTATTTGCTTATTTTTGCAAAATGAAACACAGGAAGGATAAAGCAGAAACCAATGAAATTAGTTACCTACAGCAGGTGGAAGGGATTGGGGTCGAGGGACAGGGGATGAGGTGTGAATGTATCTTTTTCTGTAGTTTTGACTTTTGGAAGCATTTAATGTTTTACATATTTAAAAAAAAAAAACTAAACAAAGGGAAAAAACCAAAAATGAATATGAACAGAAATCTCACCATGTAGTAAAGTGATTATAATAACATGGATGGAAAATAAAAATTGAATCCAACCTACATTAGCTAAGACACTCTTGTAAAGAACAACAAAGTTAGAATACTTACCAGATATCAAGATTTCCTATAAAGTTACACCAACTACAATATCATGGTTTTGTGTAAGGATAAACAGATCGAATAGAACAGAGTGCAGAAATAGACCTACATCTATATGGTCACCTGATTTTTGGCAAACACATCAAAGGAAAGCAAATCTTTTTTTAAAAAAAATGGTACAGGAGGCTGGATGTGGTGACTAACACCTGTTATCCCAGCCCTTTGATAGGCTGAGGTAGGAGGATCACTTGAACCCAGGAGTTCAAAGACGAACATGGGGAACAGAGTGAGACCCCATCTCTACAAAAAAAAAAAAAACCAAAAAGTACTAGAGCAACTAGATAGCCACATTTGGGACGGGGGGGGAAATCAAACCATGCTCCCTAATTCACACCACAAATAAAAATTAATCAGCTAGATCACAGGCCTAAATGTGAAAGCTAAAACTATAAAGGTTTTAGAAGAAAATAGGAAAAAGCATCATGACCATGAGTTTGGCAAAGAGTTGCACACACAAGACACCAATCATAAAGAAAAAAAGAACTGGAATTTCTCAAAATTAGAAACTGCTCATCAAAAGACAATATTTAAAAAGTAAAAAAGGCAACCTATAGAGTGGGAGAGAATATTTGCAATATATGTATCTGACAAAGAATTTATATCCAGAATATTTAAATAGTTCATACAGGTCAATAATAAGAAGACAAATGACTCAATTTTTAAAATGGGCAAATATGTGAACGAGTACAGTCAAGCACTGCATCATGAGGTTTTGGTCAACGATGGACTCTACATACAACAGTGGTCCCATAAGACTATAATGGAATTGAAAAATTCCTATCACCCAGTAACACCTTGATGATCTCAACCCAGACTAACGTGGGTGTTTGTGTTTCAGTTTTTGACAAAAAAGCTTAAAAAGTAAAAAAATTAATAAATATTTTTAAAATAGAAAAAAGCTTATAGAATAAAGATATAAAGAAAACATTTTTGTACAGCTGTACAATATACTTGTATTTTAAGCTGAGTGTTATTACAAAAGAGTCAAAAAGTTTAAAAAATATTTGAACATTTATAAAGTAGAAAAGCTACAGTAAGCTGAGGTTAACTTATTATTAAAGAAAGAAAAAACTGTTTTAATATATTTTGTATAGCCTAAGTGTACAGTAATGTCCTTGGCCTCCACATTCACCCAACACTCACTCACTGACTCACCCAGATCAACTTCCAGTCCTGTAAGCTCCATTCATGGTAAGTGCCATATACAGGTGTACCATTTTTTATCTTTTATACCGTATTTTTACTGTACCTTTTCTATGTTTAGATATGTTCAGATACACACATACTTACCATTGATACAATTGCTAGAGTATTCATTACGGTAACATGCTGTACAGTTTTGTAGCCTAGCAGCATTAGTTATACCATATAACCTAGGCATGTAGTAGGGTATGCCATCTAGGTTTGTGTAAGGACACTCTGTTTCCACAAGGACAAAATCACCTAATGACAAATTTCTTAGAATGTATCCCCATCATTAAGAGACACATGACTGTACTTTTACAAAGTAAGATGTCTAAATGGCAAATAAGCATACGAAAAAGTGTTCTTCATTAGTCATTAGGGAAATGCAAATTAAAACCACAATGAAATATTAACACACATACAAAAATGGCTAAAATTAAAAAGGCTGATAGTATTAAGTGCTAACAAGGATGTGGAGCAATTTGTGGGAATGTACAATCACTCTGGGAAACTGTTTGACAATTTTTATTAAACACTACCCTATGACTCCGCAAAATTTTTATTAAACACTACCCTATGACTCCGCAATTCTGAGTGCACATGAACACAAGAAAACTTACACAGTAATTTCATAGCCGCTTCATTCAGTAACAGCCCCCAAAGTGGAAACAAATCAAATGCCTATCAACAAGACTATATATAAATCACACTGTTTTACATTCATACATAGAATAGTACCTGGCAATAAACTACTACTAATATGTGTAGTTGGATGAATCTCAAAAATGTTACATTGAGCATAAGAAACTAGACACAAAATTATACATATTGTATTAAGTCTAAGAACAAGAAAAACTAATCTACAGTGACAGAATTAAGCTGCTTCTGTGTGGGGGTTAACTCTAAAAGAACAAAGGGAACTTTTGGAAGTTATGGAACTGTTCTATATCTTGATCTGGGTGGTGAATCATGGTTTTGTATATATGTTAAAATGTATTGAGCTGTGCACTTAAGATACGTACATTTTACTGTATATAAAGCACACATCAATAGACTGTTGGCATGGGCAAGAAATAATCCAAATAATTTTGGAACACAATATGTTCATGATATACCTTCAGTGTAAAGATAAAAAGATATTGCAAAGATAAAAAGAACTGCAAAGACACCTTGAAATTCACTTGGTATGTTTGTTGTTGAAGGTATGGATAAATATATTGATGTTGTTGGGAGCCAGATACTCACTGTGGGAAAAAGGATATTCAAATATGGAATAAGGAACAGAGAGGAAGAACCCTATGATGCTGGACTGAAATTGGAGATAAAACTTGTGATTTTAAAATATACATGGCTAAGCACGGTGGTTCACGCCTGTAATCTCAGCACTTTGGGAGGCCAAGAAGAGAGACTCACTTGAGGCCAGGAGATTAAGACCAGCCTGGGCACCAGAGTAAGTCTCCATCTCCACAAAAAAATTTAAAAATTAGCCAGGCGTGGTGGCACACACCTGTAGTCCCAGCTACTTGGGAGGACTGCTTGAGCCCAGGAGTTCCAGCCTGGGCAACAGAGTAAGACCCTATCTCTAAAAGAATTAATTAAAATGGAAAAAATATATATATACATATATATATGTGTGTATATATATATGTATTTCCTAGCTCTATCTCCTAACAGGGCCTAGAAGCAATGACCCTCCCACAGCAACAAGCATGCCCAGCCCCTTCATATCTTGTCTCTACACACCATTCCCCATTAAAAGGAACCAGGACTCCTTGGAAGAATGGCTGAGGCCATTTCTATTAGAAATTTCTATTTCAACTGAGGCCAAAGCTAGAGCAGGGAAAGTTCAAAGTGAGGCTAATACATTTTGTTGTACCAGAAAGTAAGGAAGTTCTTAAAATCTGAAAAGGGGAGATACAAAGGTAATTTAATTTAAAAAAAAAAAAAAAGGTCTCTTCAATAAATGGTACAGGATTTACATAAATAAATAAAACATCCAAATCCCAAAACAAACAAAAAAAAACCCAAGAAACTTCGACCCTTACTTCATAAAGGGTGAAGTAAGGGTCAAAATGAATCATAAACCTAAATTTAAGAGCTAGAACTATAAAACTTCTAAAAGGAAACAAAGGAGAATGACCTTAGGGTGGGCAAAGATACCTTAGATAAGACACAACAATCATGAACTATAAAAGAAGAATTTGACAAACTAGACCTCACCAAAATTAAATACTTCTGTTCTTTGAAAGACACTGTGAAAAAAAATTTTTAAAAAAATGAAAAGACAAGCCACAGACTTGGAGGAAATGTCTGCAAAATACATATCTGATAAAGGATAAAGTATTCAGAATATATAAGGAAACTTCAAAACTCAGTAATAAAGACATTCAAAAAATGTGACAAAAGATATGAATTGACACTTCACCAAAGAAGACACACAAATAGTAAATAAACACACTAAAAGATGCTCATTATCACCAGTCTTCATGGAGATACAAATTAAAACCACAGGATACTACCTACAAGATCCTGCCTCAAAAATGCATAACCAGTATCTACCAAGATACTACCTACACACCTACTAGAATGACTAAAATTTCAAAAACCGACAATACCAAGTGTTGACAAGAATGTAAAGCAATTAAAAGCTCTCTTATACATTGCAGGTAGAAGGCACGATGATACATCCAGCTTGGAAAACAGTTTGGCAGCTTCTTACAAAGTTAAAGATACTTACTTATGCAACTCAGCACATCCACTCAAGTAGTTACTCAAGAGGAATGAAAACATGTTGCCACAGACGTAAATGTTTATAGTAGCTTTATTCATAATCACTAAAAACTGAAAACAATACAAATGATCTTCAACTGTTAAGTGAATAAATAAGTTGTGAGATGTCCATACAATGGAGTACTACTCAGCAATAAAAAGGAACAGACTGATACACACAACAACACGGATGACTCCAAGTCTGCATTATGCTAAGTTAAAGAAGCCAGACAAAAGGCAATATACTCTATGATCCCATTTAAGTAATGTTCTTACAAAGCAAAACTACAGGGACAGAAATCAGATCAGTGGTTGCCAGAGGCTGAGGATAGAGGGAAGAGACTGATTGCAAAAGGACACAGGGGGAACTTTATGCGGTGAAAGATGTTCTAGATCTTGACTGCAAAGGTGGTTACACAACATTTATACATTTATCAAAACACATTTTACTGTATACGTATGTAAGGTGAGTTTTGCTGTATGTAAATTATACCTCAAGAAAACAGCTGGGGCCAGGCACGGTGGCTCACACCTGTAATCCTAGCACTTTGAAGGAGGAGGATCGCTTGAAGCCAGGTGTTCAAGACAGCCTGAGCAACATAGCGAGACCCCCACACCTACAAAAAATAGAAAACTTAGCCGGGTGTAGTCATGTGTGTCTGTAGTTACAGCTACTCGGGAGGCTGAGGCAGGAGGATCACTTGAGCCCAAAAGTTTGAGGTTGCAGTGAGTTGTGATGATGCCACTGCACTCTAGTCCAGGGAACAGAGCAAGACTCTGTCTCAAAAAAAAAACTAAAAAAGAAAGAAACCTTACCCTCCCACACCAAAAAAAATTTTTTTAAATGGAGTAACATTTGAATTTAAAAAGCAATGCCTCTATACTGATATAAATTATTGTAATATAAGAGAGGGATAAAGGAAAGTTTTTCTTTACTGTAGAATGCCAGCTTCAAAATACAGAAAATCATCATGTTAACATCCACCATGGTGATAATCGATGCCAGCAAAAACCACCAATGACTGCTAGAATTACTGGGGAAGTCTGTGAGGGCCCAACTTTCAAACATCTCCCCACAGGTTATGGGTTAATTTCAAAGGAAAAGAAGTCTCCCTCCTTATAGCGGAACACATGTGGTTTATACCAACACTAGGATAAAGTGACATAATGTAATGCTCTGAGAAGGATCAACATCACTCCCAGGTGATCCTGCCTCAGAAATGCATAACCAGAACCTAGCCATGAGCAAACAACCAGACATACCCAAATTAAAGGCCATTTTACAAAATAACTGGTCTCTAAACATGTCAATGTCATGAAACGCAAGAAAAGCTGAGGAAAGGTTACAGACTAAAGGAGACTAAAGAGACAGGTCAGCTAAATGCAAGGTGTGGTCCTGTGCTAGTCACTAGATGGGAAAAAAAATTTCTATAAAGGACGTTGTTGGGACAATGGGTAAAATGTGAATATAGGAAATATATTAGAAAGCAGTATTACAGCAATGCTAAATTTTCTGTATTTAACTATTAGATTGCCGTTAAGACAATGTTCTTGCTCTTAAGAAATAACATACTCCATGGAGTATTACTCAGCAATAAGGAACAACAGTGAATTAACACATCTGGTATTATCCTGGTTGGAGCTAGAACCCGTTCTTCGAAGCGAAGTGTCACAGGATTGGAAAAACAAGCACCACTGGTACTCACCATCAAACTGGTACTAACTGATGAACACTTACATCACACAGGGCAATAACATTCATCTGAGGGCGGGCGGGCGGGAGGGGGTTGGAAGGGATGGGAAAAACTCTCACTGAATGGATGTGGGGAGTACAGTTTGGGAGATGACCACGATTGTGGCTCTGACACGGGCAGAACAGGGGCAATGTGTATGGCCAAAGTGTTGTACCCCCATGATATTCTGAAATTAAAGAAATAAATTAAAAAAAAAAAAAAGAAATAACATACTGAAATATTAGGAATCAAGGGTGTAATATCTGCCACTTACTGTCAAATGATTTAGCAAAAGTAAAAAACAGAAAATAAAATAATATGTACATTTACAGAGAAAGAAAAAGCAAATATGGTAAAATGTTAAACACTGGTGAATCTATGTAAGGGTTACATTCACTGTCCTATTCTTGCAACTTTTACATAGATTTGAAATTATTGAAAACAATAAGTTAAAAAAATGGCTAGGAAAGACAAGTAAACCCAAGAAACAGCTGTGCAGTGCTAGGGGGCAGGCAAGATGCCTCAGCACAGCGCCTGGAGTGCCCTACAGAGGAAAGGGGTGTGGGGAGAACCTGGATTACATAGGCCCCTGCAGACTGATTTTCAAGAACTTTCCCAGCCCCCTGTCCCCCACAACCAATGGTCTAGATTCTGGATACTTCTTCCCAGAACAGTGCTGTCCACATCCTTAGGTTAGACTTGGGAAGGACAGGGCAGCCACCCTGATGGCTCACCTCAAATTCACAACCCCACCCTGGCATCTCCCCAACAATTTTTACTGTCTACCCACATCAGGACTCCACCAATCTAAACCTAGAGTTTGACCTAGATTGCATTTGGTGTGATCATGGCACAACTGCCTCCTCACGGCTATATCAATCAGCACTATCACATTTTCTAACTAAAACTGTATGTTTTACCAAAAGTCAAGCTGTACACATTTTTTCTGAAAAACTGTACAAATGGCTCCTGGTCTTCTATTAAACCACCTAACTCGGCTTCCAATTTGACAGATGCTACCTACCAAAAACTAAGTCAAAAACTAACTATTCTGTTCATTTATAACATATTTCCTGAGTATCAAATATGTGCCGGCAATCTTTCAGATGCAACAGAAAAGAAAGCCTTTGCTCAACCTAATAATAAAAGCTAATATGAACTTTGTGATATATGAATAAAAGTAATCATATTAACAAAATCAATGCTACAACCTACAAACTAATGTTTTAAATCAGCAATCCCCAACCTTTTTGGCACCAGGGACCAGTTTCACGGAAGATAATTTTTCCACAGACAGTGGGGGGAGGGGGGTAGGCAGAGCTCAGGTGGTGATGCGAGCGATGGGGAGCAGCTGTGTAGATAAAACTTCACTCACTCGCTCACCTCCTGCTGTGCAGCACCCCCAACCCCCACCCCCAGTTCCTAAGTTTCATGGAAGACAATTTTTCCACTGATGGGGCAAGGGGGACAGGGGGGACAGTGGAGCTCTGCAGCCCAGTCCCTAACAGGGACCAGGGGTTGGGGACCACAGTTTTAAATTATTACTTAAAAGATATTCACCACCAGAGGGTGCTCCTACAATTTCTTTTATGTGACTGCTTGACAATTCCCTGCTAGATGTCACATATGCCTGAACACAGGTGTGAAAGCCAAAACTGAAACCTTAGCGAAAGTGAAGATGGGAAGCAAGCAACCTGGCCCCAAGTCCCACAGAGAAAAAAACAAAATGGCAATCTCTCACTAAGGTTCCAGAAAGCTCTGTGACTCTCAGGGCAGCAACTAGTGTGAACAGGTAACAAGTTTCACAGGGCTCTGGCCTGAGCAGTTACCTCTAGAACCCTGAGGTGACCTGGAAGGCCAGGCATTTCCCATCCCACAGCCTTGGCACCCCTTCCTTCAATCTAAAAATCCATGCTCACGCCGCACTAATCCCTCAGCAAGAGAGAAAAGGAATGTTTCTTCCCTCTCCTGAAATAGGTGTCGAGGGAGATCTCGTGAATTCTTGGGACGCAGCTCCCATCTATTTCCCACCCAACAACTAGCACTCAGTGTCATTCTGTATGTCCCCTGTCTCATCTTCCCGACCACACCCCTGCCTGCACCAACACAGAGAGAAAGGCAGGGAGGAATGTAGGACCAGGTGAGAAGAAAGCAGTCCTAGATCCACCTGGGGGCTCTCTCCTCCAGATGGATGTTGGGGGAATGAAGGGAAAATCCTTGCACAGGCCGGCCCTATGAGCCACGTGTAACTCTCCACCTCACCGTTGACCCCTGGCACCACCAGGTTGAAGGTGAGAAATCATCATCACTCAGCTGAAGGATGAAGAACTGAATGTGGGTGAGTTTAGGACGCTAGCACGTGACAGGAGAAGGTATATTATTTTATGACAGTCAGGCATGAAATTTGAGAGTCATCTGTAACTGTAAAAAATGCTACACAATTAAACTATTTTACAGGATAATAAACTTCAGATAGGCTTAAAAAAAAAAAAATCTGCCTGGCACGGTGGCTCACACCTGTGATCCCAGCACTCTGGAAGGCCGAGGCAGGAGGATTGCTTGAGCTCAGGAGTTTAAGACCAGCCTGAGCAAGAGTGACACCCCGTCTCTACTAAAAATAGAAAAAAATTAGCCAGGCATGGTGGCACGCACCTGTAGTCCCAGCTACTCAGGAGGCTAAGGAAAGAGGATCGCTTGATTTTGAGGTTGTAGTGAGCTACAATGACACCACTGTACTCTACCCAAGGGCGACAGAGCGAGACTCTGTCTCAAAAAAATAAATAAAAATTTTAAATTTTAAAAATTTTAAAAAGAAATACCCAGGCTGGGTGTGGTAGCTCACGCCTGTAATCCTAGCACTTTGGGAGGCCAAGGGGGGAGGATCACTTGAGCCCAGGAGTTTGAGATCAGCCTGAGCACCACAGCGAAACCCTTATTTTCCATTTTGAACAAACAACTCATTAACTATTGTTTTTAGACCACAAGGTCTCCAACAACAAATGAAGTTATAAAACAGGTAAACTGGGGGGCAGATGCTGGACAATGACAAAACCTCTATCTTTTTCAAAATTATTCTGACAAGATTTTTAGGGACCATTTAAGGAGAGCCTTGATATTTTGGAGGCAAAGATGCTTTTGAGATGGACGAAAGTGATGGATCCCCCTACTGCAGAAGAATACACATGTGAACATTAACATCATACTCTTCAGACCACTTCAGGAGGTTCATAGCCCAACTGAGGCCATCCTTGGACTGTCTAGAGATCCATGGATGCCCCTAAGTCAAGGACTCCTAGAAGAAGAGAATAAATACTGCTTTGCTAAATATAAAGTTTGAGTTTTAAATTTGGAGGTTCACATTATATGAAAAGTATTCCAGTGTTATTTAGGAAAAAAAAATCATTCCTATGATAAATGCTAACAGGATTTTATAACACAAAGTCCTACATTTAAAATAAGCTTACCTGCAGCACTATTCACAATAGCAAAGATATGGAATCAACCCAAGTGTCTATCAACAGAGAAATGGGTAAAGAAAATGTATGTTCACACAATGGAATACTATTCAGCTGTAAAAAAGAATGAAATCGTGTCTTCTGTAGCAACATGGATGGAACCGGAGGCCATTATCTTAAGTGGAACAACTCACATACAGAAAGACAAATACTACATATTCTCACTTAAAAGCTGGAGCTAAATAACATATACATATGGAAGCAGAGTGTGGAACAACGGACAATGGAGACTTGGAGGGGTGGTGGGGACAGGAGGGGGGTGAATGATGACAGGTTGCTTGGTGGGTACAATGCACGTTGCTTCAGTGATGTATGCACTGAAGGCCCTGAATTTACCACAATACAATATATCAATGTAGCAAAATTGTACTTGTACCCCACAAATACAGACAAATAAAAATAAATGGGGAAAAAAATAAGCTTACCTCAAAATTCACAGGCAAGTTCCGTTTAAGTGCAATCTCAAACACTTGACTTATTTCAGATTTATTGAGATTTTCTTCTTCTGATTCTCTTCCATTTACCTAAAAGAATAATTGTTTAGTAGTTAACTCTTACCAAAACCATCAATATCCCAGCTGTGATGATAAACCTTAAAAGCTCTGACCCTTGGCTTTATGGATTTAACCAAGGCCACATGCATACCGTATGTCACTGAATTTAAAAGTAAAAAAAAAAGTATCCCGGTCAAACTTGAGTCAGATCATACCTCATTAATCCACTATAAACAATGTACACATAACAGACCTTTGGGTATGAATCAGCCTAACTGTGGTGCAGCAAGATGCCACTGCTGCTTGGAAACAGTCACTTCCAAAGTACTCCTCAAGTACTGTTATGCCACGTTTTGAAACAGTCAAAATATAAACAGATCTGTGTGGGACATGGCAAGTTCAGATAC
Organism: Daubentonia madagascariensis; assembly: GCA_023783475.1. Classification (NCBI taxonomy): domain Eukaryota; kingdom Metazoa; phylum Chordata; class Mammalia; order Primates; family Daubentoniidae; genus Daubentonia; species Daubentonia madagascariensis. The sequence continues at coordinate 11,253,643 of JAKFHU010001640.1, read as the reverse complement.
AAGTCTTTCTACCTGAAGTATATAGGTTTCTTATTTGAACACAAAGTCCCTGAAAACTACTTTTAAAAAAGATGCAACCAGGGGCAGTGGAGCACACCTGTAGTCCCAGTTACTCGGGAGGCTGAAGCAGGAGGATTGCTTGAGCCTAGGAGTTCAAGGCTGCAGTGAGCTATGATCACGCCACTGCGCTCTAGCCCAGGCAACAGAGTGAGACCCTGTCTCTCAAAAAAAAAACAAAAATTTTTTAAAAGATGTGATGAAACAGAAATTACAAAACTGCCATGAATCTCATACTTACTGCTGCTGGCAAAAATTCAAGGTGCAAACTAATAAAGTCTCCTCAACAAAGGCAGAGATTTTATCTATGTAACAAGGTTCATTTACAGTCTTCCAATGAGGGATGGGATTAAAGAGTGGCAGGGATCTTACCTCTGTGTGCTGATAACACAGATATTACAGAGTGTTGTGGTGATCATATGAGAAACTAGATAAACTCAGTAACGGCAAAGTCCCCCAAGACATGACGAGAAACCTGTGTTTTTCTTCACATTACTGCTTCTCTTTTGTCAAAGAATTTGTAAAATCCTGTTTCCAAGATTAGAACTATCTAACTTGTGGCTGAAATTGCTAAACAGGCAAGGTGCAGGACTATTTAAGTTTTTATCTGTTGTACATTTCCTTATGTTTATCAGGTATATCCCACCTACAACGGCCTAATAGTATAAGCTGTAATTAAAATAAAAATAAAATAAATAAAACTCTAGGTTTAAAAAACATTAATATAATCAAGGCTAACATCCTGGAAAAACACATTTTATTACAGATGCTATTTGTAATTCCTTCTCTCCTGCCATAATATTTTCTTTCCAGTCTGGTTTCACTTTACTCTCAGCCTAGTCAAAACTATTTGCATAGCATTTCTGTTGGTTTATTAACCTAAACACACTTGTATTGTTGTTGTTTAAATCCTAAGCAGAAAAAAGACCTACTTTTTTATAAGTGAATCCATAAAACCAGAAATCTTCAAGCAAGGTGTCTTATAAGTCTGGGGTTCCACAAAAGTTTGGTTTGAAAGCTATTATTTAAATAGATTTTAAACTAAAAAAAAAAAAATGTATTTTTAACAGTTTGTTCAACAATGGTGCTGGGAAAACCAGATACTCACATGCAAAATAATGAAGTAAGACCCTTACTTTACACCATATTCAAAAATTAACTCAAAACAGATCAAAGACTTAAATGTACGTGCTAAAACTATAAAGATCTTAGAAAAAACACAGGGCAAAACCTTCATGACAATGTATTTGGCAATGATTTCTTAGATATGACACCAAAAGCACAGGCAACAAAAGAAATCAATTTTACTTCATCAAGATCTAAAATTTTTGTGCATCAAAGGACACTATCAAAAGAGTGAAGACAACCCACAGAATGGGATTTGCAAATCATCTATAAGGGATTAATACCTAGGCTATATAAAGAACTACAACTCAACAATAAAACCCAATTCAAAAATGGGCAAAGGACTTGAATAGGCATTTTTCCAAAGATATACAAATAGCCAACAAGTACATGAAAACTGCTCAACATCACTAATCATTAGGGAAATGCAAATCAAAACCACAATAAGATACCACTTCACATCCATAAGGATGGCTATTATCAAAAGAACAGAAAATAACAAGTGTTAGGATGTTGCGAAATTGGAAGCCTTGTGTGTTGCTGATGAAAATGTAAAATTACAGCTGCTGTGGAAAACAGTTTGGTAGTTCTTCAAAAAGTTAAACATAGAATTAGTATATGATCCAGCAATTCCACTTCTAGATATATACCCTAAAGAACCGACTCAAATAGATATTTGTACACCAATGTTCATAGTAGCATTATTCACAATAGCCAAAAGGTAAAAACCACCCATCAACAATCCATCAACAGATGAATGGATAAACAAAATGTGAAATATTCATATAATAAAATATTCAGCCTTAAAAAGGAATAAAATTCTGAAACTTGTTGTAACATCGATAAACTTTGAAAACATTAAGATAAGTGAAATAAGCCAGATACAAAAGAACAAATATCCACTCATCTGAGGTACCTAGACAAGACAGAGAGAGAGACAGAAATTAGAACAGAAGCTACCAGTGGCTAGGAGTAAGGGGAAGAAGTTGTTGTTTAATGGGTACCGAGTTTCTATTTGAAATGACGAAAAAGTTCTGAAAATGGATAGTGGTGATAGTTGCACAACACTGGTAATATATTTAGTGCCACTGAAATGTACATTTTAAAATGGTTAAAACTTTTATATGTATATTTTACCTCAATTTTTAAAAAAGCAACGATTTAAAAGTATGTGTTTCATACCAAATATTAATACACTAGAGATCAACACATTCACTTGTGCTAACAGGTTAACTCATTTTTGTGCACAACAGAATAAAGCTTTTTGACAGCTGTTTATTTAAACAGTATCCAGAAATTTTTTTTCTTTCCTTTTTGTTCTTTTCTAGAAACAGGATCTTGCTCTGCCCAGGCTGGAGTGCAATGGCATAATCATAGCTCACTGCAGCCTCGAACCCCTGGCCTCAAGCAATCCTCCTGCCTCAGCCTTCCAAAGTGCTGGAATTACAGGCCCAAGCCACCACACCGTGTCTAGAAATTTATTTTTAACCGATGAGCTGTTTTAAAAAAATGGTCCACTCTTCCTTTTTAATTTTTTTAAGAGACAGGGTCTCACTCTGTCACCCAGGCTGGAGTACAGTGGCCTGATCATAGCTCACTGTAACCTTGGACTCCTGGGCTCAAGCAATCCTCTTGCCTCAGCCTCCCGAGTAGCTGGCACCACAGGCACACACCCAACACACACCACCACACCTAGCTACATTTTAAATTTTTTGTTTTTAGAGACACAGTCTCCCTATGTTGCCCAAGCTGGTTTCAAACTCCTGGCCTCAAGTGATCCTCCTGCTTTAGCCTCCTGTAGTGTTGGAATTACAGACATAAGCCACCACGCCCAGCCTAAAAAATGGTCCACTCTCAAGCTAAGTAAGTAACTGTGTCAATGAAAATGTTCTCCTTAAGTGCAAGCAGATCAAAATTTGGAAATAAACTAGGTACTGGGGTTGATATAAGACCTCAATTGTCATGCATATACTCCAATTTTCAACTGTCTTATTCATTGTATCAGCCCAAGTAGTTGTTACTTTTATTTTTATTTATGACCTATTTCAAACATACAGAAAAGTACAGATAATAATGTAACAGGCAATTGTCCTGTATTTAACAAATGTCAACATCAAGAACTACTGACATCAGATTGGTTTTTTCTGTTTTAAGAAAAACAATGAAGCCCTTCTCATTATTCTTCCCGCAGCAGTTAATCACCATCCTAAAGTGGGATTGTATCTTTCCCAGCTATGTTATTCTTCAAATGAATGAAAATATGTAATTTTGTGTTCCGAAAATTCATATAAATCATTCTCACGGATTGCCTTTACCAATATTATAAATTCAAACCCAAGTTTATACTAATGAAATAATCCTTTTCTATTTTAAATACATGTGTCAAGGTTCCACACAAGACTGACAGAAAACAATGAGTCCAACTGCTAAGTTTTACACTCCAAGCCAGTGGTTCTCAACCAAAGCAGCACTAGATTAGCTTGCGAGCTTCACAAGGACAGATGCCAGAGCCCACTCCAGATAAGTGAACTCAAATTTCTGAGGGTATGGCCTGGATATCTGTTTTATTTATAATATTTATTTTTTTGTTAAGTCCCCCAGTGATTTTACTAGCAACCAGAGTTGAGATTCATTGCTCTAAGCCTGTGGTCCCCAAACCCAGACCAGTACCAGTCTGTGGCCTATTAGGGACTGGGCCACAGAGCTCCACCTCCTCCGCACCCCACCACCACTGGTCCATGGAAAAATTGTCTTCCATGAGACAGGTCCCTGGTGCCAAAAAGGTTGGGGACTGCTACTCTAAGCCACTGCTTCCAAAGGAGTATCTACAGGGACAAAGCAGCTAGTCAAATAAAAATGCAAAACATGAAACAAAGATATACATTTATTTGAAAGTGAGATTATGTTGCTCTTTTACACAAATAACTTTATATTATCTGGATTGGACAAAATGTTGCAAATGGAGAGGCAGCAAATGACTCAAAACTAATCCACAAATACCATTCCCATTGAGATGAGGAAAGTTTAGTGGGCCCTTAGTCTTACTTTCTCAAAGTGGGAATTACTGTTAATATCAATCTCCATAGTGAATAGTTCAGCAATAAAATCTAGGCAACATTAAGGACAGAAAAAACACTCTGAACCATGTTTAACCCTCAGTATGCCTGGAAAAATAGTCATCATTATTTATCATCTGGCTCCAATAGACCCTTTTGATTTTTCTATATTTAAAGACATTTTATAAATAATTCACAAAACAAAAGGATGACAAAGCCATTTTATTAGATATTTTAGTAAGAATTTAAAAATAGCAAACCCCAATTTTTATTCCACCTTTCTAGCTTGGTAGGCACATATACCCAAAATGGGCAAGGTCCTCTACATGTAACTAAGTGCTCACCTCATTTTTAGATTTATAAACACCAATAGAAGGATCAATCCAGTGATATTTTTCATTTTTTTGTATCATCTATTTCCTTCCAATCCTCTTTGTATACACACCTTCTTTTGCATCTGTCCACTTACTTTGTGCACAATAAGTGGCAAGACATAAACGCTGATGGCCAAACACAAAGGATGAGAGAATGTTGTCACACATCTTTTTTTAATCCAAACAGGATGGTCCAGGTTCTTGTTAAAAAATGTTGCACAACAAAGTCCTTCCTGTTGCATGACTGACTAGGTGAGAATATCACATTTCCTTTTTGTGCACCATAAAGATATATTGCTCACTTGCTGATTCCTGAGTTTGGGAAAATCCATCTAAGCATCAGCTGAAGGCTCAGAGTCTGAAATTTCACTGAGACTCAATCTCACCATCACCATTACAGTCTGGAATGCTGCCATCTGTGCGAATCTTTTCGTTCATCCTCTGATTTGTCTGATAATCGGAAACATCTTCCTCTGTCAATTTTTTTATCTTTGCCATTACAAATGGAAAAAGAAAAATTCTGGATTCTCACCTGGGTTCAGTGAAAGCAAAAAGGAGACTCGAAAGATGGTGTCTCCAGTCTTCTTCTGTAACCTCTTAAAAGACAATGCAATACACTGGGCAAGGCCGTAAGAATGTTAAAGGAAGACCCAATATTGACAATTATTTTACGACTATATGTCCACCCAGGGAAGAATTTCATCATTCTTCCATTTTCTTATTTTAGTCTCATTTAGTGTATGTGGGAACAGATTATGAATAGTACTGAAATAATATTTAAGATAACGAATAGCAAAATGTTTCAAAACACAGGAAAATTAAGATCCCTAAGATCCCATAATGTACAGATTTATAAAAAGGTCCAAAAGGTCCCTATGATGACTGTAAAAAAGAATGAATTTTATTCTATTTTAAATAATAATGTTTTCTCTCAGTTCTTTTTAAGACCTCTAAAAAAGAATAAAACTCATGCACTATCCTTCCTTACAGGGTTTCAAAAGGAAGCTCAAAAATGAGAACTTGAGCCAGGTGTAGGCACACCTATATTCCCAGCTACTCAGGAGGCTGAGGCAGGAGGGCTGCTTGAGCCCAGGAATTTGAGGCTGTAGTGTGCTCTGACAGCGCCTATGAATAGCCACTGCACTCCAGCCAGGGCAACATAATGAGACTGTCTCTCTTAAAATAATAAAAAGAAAGAAAGAAAATTGGGTCCAATGGACACTGAGAGTACAATAAGGGTTAAGGTCTCCAATTTTAGTTTTAGTCCCACTTAAATACATACCTGTCCCAAGTGAAGACAAGAACTCAAGACCAGCAGGAGCTGCATTTATTTATCTTTATCAAAGTAAAACAAAAGTATTTAAAAAAATTTCATAACAGGCTTCTACTATTACCACCAGCTGGAAACTAGTTTTAAAGTTTGATATAAACTTCAAAACATAAACTATGCACATCCAAACACATACACGCACTTACATTCACACACAGTTGGCTCTCCTGTTTATGCAAACACCACAGGATCACACTATGCACACAGTAACAGCTCTGCATCTTGATCCCCAACTCAATAGATCAAGGCCCCTCTCATGCCCGCATATACAGATCCACACACTCTGGTACTCCCTGGGGTAAATGTATCCTTTTTTTTTTTAACCATATCCCTAGTGATGGACATTTAAGCTAGCTCCTGTTTTTCTCCATTACAGATACTGCAGCCATGACCATCTTGCTCCTAACACCTGAAATACTGAATAAAAGTCATCCTTTATTAGCATAAACCTTAGATTTAAAAACAAAAACAAAAAAAATCCACACACTTTCACAACTAGGGGCCTTTGCACCTGCCCTCCCTCTCTGGGAATACATGCACTGTCCTTGCTCTTTGCTCACCTTTGGTCTCAGCTGAAATGACTCTTCCTCTGGGAGGACTTCTCTAAACTCACCATTACTCCAACCTAGATATTTTATGTCCTCCTAACCCTTGCCACTTTTCCATCCCAGCAGCTCACTACACTATTTGATGACATTAATGTTAATGTCTGTCACCTCCATCTGACTAAGTTCCCACAGGGGAAGTGACAATGCTGGCTGTTTTCACCTCAGGACCCAGCACAACGCCTGCCATGAAGGGACCAGACCATCCCTACCCTGCACACAGAAAGTGCTAGCTCTATTGGCTATTCTCTAGAGAAGATAAATCAATCCAACATACAATCATATGCTCTACAAATTTTCCACAGCAAAACTGACAATTTGTTTAAAATGATCATTTCCATTGCTGGCAGGCTGTGGACAAACTGGCTGCTTGTGCCTCGCTGGCAGGCATCTAAAATGGTACCACCTGGTGGGGAACTTGGCCACATACATCACCATGCATACTTGGCTAAGCAATTCCACTTCTAGGATTGTGGCCCAAGGAAATGGTCATGGACACACACAAGATTCCACTGCAACAATGTTCTTCCCTATCCATTTTGTAATTGAAAACTGCAAACAACCTAAATAACTAAGCCCCTGATGAAAAAATAAACTGGTATGTTCACACAATGGAACATTTTACAGCATTAAAAAGTGGTTAGGGCTAGGTGCAGTGGCTCATGTCTATAATCCTAGCATTCTGGGAGGCCGAGGCAGAAGGATCACTTGAGGCCAGGAGTTCAAGATCAGCCTGAGCAAGAGCGAGACCCTCATCTCTACAAAAAATAGGAAAAAATTAGCCAGGTATGGTGCTGAGCGCCTGTTGCCCCAACTACTGGGGAGGCTGAGGTACGAGGATCGCCTCGGCTGGGAAATTTGAGGTTGCAGTGAGCTCAAACTGCACTGCACTCTAGCCTGGGTGCTGGCTCAAAAAAAAAAAAAAAAAGTGCTTAGGTGCATGCTGAATTTGAGTCCTCCAAAGAAGTACAAGTAAATGACATAACATATTCATGATCCATATATCACTAAAAAGAGGTGGTTACCGTACAACATCATCTCATTCTTACAAAATACATAAATGTATTTACTGTATTGTATATGCACTGACATCCACCAAAATATTTATAGTGATTATCTACAAGTGGTAAATTTATAAATCATTTATTTTCCCTTGTTTTGAAATTTAAAAATTGTTGTAGTTCACATGCATTACTCTTAAGGAAAAAAAGTTATCTTTTAAAACTGTCTTTCTTTACTCCATACTACCCACCCACCTGCCAGAAAGCCTAGTAAAACAAAGGGAGCAGCACACTTAGGCGGAGGCCAAGTGTTTCATTTATTACAGGTTAAGCATCCCTAATACAAAAATCAGAAATCTAAAACACTCCAAGATCCGAAACTTTCTGAGCGCCAACATGATGCCACAAGTGAAAAATTCTATACCTGAACTCATGTGAGGGGTTGCAGTCAAAACACAGGCACACAACACACAGTTTATTCAGTGCCCCCAAGGGAAAAATGTTACCTTCAGGCTTTGCACATAAGGTCTATATAAAATATAAATGAATTTCATGTTTAGACTTGAGTCCCATCCCCGAGATACCGCATTATGTATAATGCAAATACTCCAAAATCCAAAAAAATCTGAAATCCAAAACACTTCTGGTCCCAAGCATTTTGGATAAGAAATACTCAACCTGTGCTTCAAAGAAGTCTTATCCTAGTTAATGAGTCTTCGTTAACTGCACTGTCTCTACTTCAAACTCTGCAGAGCTAGAAATGGGGCAAAGAAAAGGAAAGCCAAGGGGCACAAGTACATTTAAACATTACTCTCAGCAAATCTTCTTACAGACTTCAGATGAGCTGATGAAAACTCAGCCCAGGAAAGCGTTGTCTACTACAGTCACCACTTCTAGGACTGCGCCAACAAATGCCGCTCTAGTGAGTGAGGGCACTAGAGACACCAAAGGGCACTTTTCCTCTGTAGCAATATAGTGATTAATGCCATGGAAGACTCAGGGGGAGAAACCGCCTGGGAAGCATTGACAATACTTAGATATGTGGTTCCTAAACTCTGACCAATCACTCCAAGAGCACATTAACAATAACAACAGAAGCAAAAGCCAGATTCCTGGGTCTTACCCTAGACCTACTGCATTAGAATCACATGGGTTGGGCCTAGGAATTTTTTTAAAAAACTTCTCAAGTGATTGTGATGCAGACAATCCACATACCAGTGTTCAGCAATCGTTTATCAACTGCTGGCTAGAAGGAACTGAGAAATACCTACACCATCTGACTCCAATTAGATTAGCACCAAAGTCAAGTTAAAAGAAAAAAAAAGCCTCCAAAATAACTCAGATTACACTACCATTTTGGTGTTTTAAAAAATCTCACCACCAAACAGCTCATCCTTTTAACTTCACTAAATCCTCCTCTTTTAAGTTACAACCCATTCTCTATTTTTGGTTCTCAATGAGCCCTGGAAACAGATCATGTCTGTTAGAATACGTGATTACACCAGAAAATAGAAACACAGCATAACAAAAGAAAAACAAATCACTCCTGTGCGGCCACCCATGAAGCCACAGCGCTCCCTCCAGAGCTGGGTCGCCCTGGGTGGCAGCCGGTTATGACAGACCTCAGCAAGCACCCTGCCCAGGGTCCACTCAGGTCTGTACATCTCATCACACACTTCACCCCCACTGTTCTGTGCAAGATCTTGTTCTTTGTGAAACTGCTTCCTGTGGAGGAAAAGTCAAATGCTATCCAGGGATATGTTTAGGTGGCATTTCCTGCTGTGATTAAACAGAATCATGAAATCTCAATGTTTTCACTGGGTTCCTTCTGGACCTTTGGTGACTAGATTTTTTTTTGTTTGTTTGTTTGTTCAGTCTCCACAGAGACTGTCAAAAATTGCCAACACCAACTATATTTCAAGTCATCATGGCGGGGTATTGGGAAAAGTTTTCAACTAGCAATAATCGCACCTCAGATAAACCTTGTTGACTACAATACTGCCACTGCACAAAGCTGGTGACTAAATTTGTGAAAAGACTCTTCCCTACCAGAGAGATTCACTAGTGCTTTGGCCCCTCAATGGCATGGAGTCACTGATTTCCTAAGAATTATTTAATATATTCCCATTTAGTCACAAAACATTAAAATCCTTTTCATATCCTGGTGGTTTTAAAACATGGCCCCAAATTCTTTAACACTCCTCTTTGTCCAGAAGTGGGGTTCTCCACATTGTAAATGTACTAAAAGCCACTGAATTATACTCTTAAAATGGTTAAAATGGTGAATTTATATTATGCAATTTTTACCTCAATTTTAAAAAAATAAATAAAAAATGGGGTTCTATATATCCTTCCTTTGAATCTGGGCTCTGTGCCTGCTTGACCTATAGAATATGACAGAAGCGATGCTGTGATTTCTGGGCCTAAACCTTAAGAAACTAGCAGCTGCTGGGTGCAGATACTCACGCCTACAATCCTAGCATTTTGGGAGGCCAACGCAGGAGGATTACTTGAGGCCAGGAGTTCAAGACCAGCCTGAGCACCATAGCAAGACCCCGTCTCTACAAAAAATTTAAAAATTAGCCAGGTGTAGTGGCACACACCTGTAGTCCCAGCTACTCAGGAGGCTGAGGCAGGAGGATCGCTTGAGCCCAGAAATTTGAGGCTGCAGTGAGCTATGATTGTGCCGCTGCACTCCAGCCTGGGCAACAGAGCAAGACCCTGTCTCAAAAAAAAAAAAAAAAAAAAGAAAGAAAGAAAAATGAAACTGGCAGCTGCTTCCATTTCCTATCTTCTACCTGCCTTCTCATTCACTCTTGGAACCCAGCCACCACACCATGAGGACATATAAGCAGTCCTCGCATAGGTCCACCAAGAGAAAACTGAGCTCCCAGCTGCCAGCCAGCACCAACTTACCAGCCACGTGAGTAAGCCATCTTGAAGGGAGATCCTCCAGCGCCCTGCAGAGCTACCTCAGCCAAAGCCATGTGGAGCAAAGACAAGCCCCTGCCAAGCCCTGCCTTAACTGCAGATTCAGGAGCAAAATAAATGCCTGAAGATGTTTAAATCATCACTAAGTTTAGTGATAGTTTGTTATGTAGCAATAGATAACAAGCACTTCTATAAAATAAAGAGTGGCTGGTCAAAAACAGCTTCAGGAAATTCTCTGACCTGGTACCTAAATCACAGCAGATTCTGACAAGCATAATCTTTAGCACTAAAGAATTCATCCACACATGTTCTTCACAACTCAGCTGAATCACAACCTTTCTAACATGTTCACACCATGTTATGTCACTCAAAACTATGCCATAGAGTGAAAAAGAAGGCATCTGACTTTCTTGCTAAAAAATTTAAAAAGGAAAAAAGGGGGGAAATGCAAGAAAGCTACAGAGTACAAAATCTTGTGTAGGCTATCAAATAATAACAATTACGGACAGTTGTCAATGTACCTTCTTAGAAAATGTAACTCGAGGTGATGCCCTTCCTCCCACCCTCCCACCCTGCCGGAAGTGCCATGGAGCCTCAGCTCTGTTCTCTCCTTACCTCCAGCCTCTCGGGTGGGGGCTCATTCTGCAGGATCCTCAATGCTTTAGCAGCAGCATCATGTTTCGCAGCCTGTCTCGTCTTTCCTTTCCCATTAAATTGCTGTCCTCCCACAGAAAGTTCGACTTGATAAAGTAAAGGTGGAACTGGAAATGGGTAAAAGTACCTAAAAAGAAAAGGGGGTTAAGAAAATTACAGGTTGGTGAGTTACCCATATATTCCCTGGCAAATTCCAAGTATTTCCTTCATTATGGTCCTAATCACTTCAGGGTTTGCTAATAACAACTCATGAATATATCCAGAGAGTTCATAAAAGTTTAAACTGGATTAAAATTGCTACACAGTATAAGCAAATAGTATTTAGCAATTCAAACTTATGTTCCACAAAATACAATGGCTTATAAATTATGAGCTCAATTTATAATGCTAACCTATACTGACGAAATCTAAAACAGATTAGGCTTTGGCTGAGACAGAAACTTAATTTACTACTTTCTCAAACCTTAGATTTGTACTTGCATGTCTCTAAGAAGAGGCTGGGAATTTTAAAGCAGAAGTCTTTTAGAACGGACCCTTGTTTCTAGAAATCCCAACAACCTATAGCCTAGCAGAGCCCAGTTTCTTACATCTCAGAGTTTGTATTTTTAAAATGGCTTTGGCCCCCTAAGGAGGACAGAGAAATGAAGACTTCCATTTTGATCATCAGTCTATCCATTAATGTCTTATTATTGCCAGCAGGTTTTCAACGTATGGCATTTTCAGGTTTCTATTAATATTTTACTGCACCAAGACTATTTACAAAGCACACAAGTTCAAAAGTCAAAAAGTATCCAATAAACAATAATCAGGAAATCTACAAATGCTGAGAATCATGGTGTTGCAGGAATCACGTTCAAATACGATTCAGTTATACAAAGCAGTTACAAGGGTGATCTTTAATCAGACTGACCAGAGGCACAAGCCACACTGCTAGTGAGGAATATGTTCAGGCACTTTCCAACAGTAGTGAAGAACACCAAGACACAGTTCCAAAGGCACGAGCACAATTAAGACCAAATCATTACTCACTGCACAATCTACAAATACTATTCTATGTAAAAGATCAGCTATATTTTCACCTATATTGTACCAAAAAACCCAAACTCACACATACCTCGGGGGATAAGCACCTCCTCTCATGTTGTAGTTATAGGTGGACTGCATCCGCGAATAAGGATCAACAGGCTTATACATTGGTTTCTTCCCAAGTTTCATGCACAGCGCATTTAGCTCTACAGTAGGGGTTATGCTTTCTGCAAGAAAGAATCAACACAAAGAACTACTTTTTTTTTGATGTACGAAAGATGATCTCTAAAATCAAAAAGATTTCTGTTAATTGGATTCATGATGCATTACATAAAAGGGCCTGAGTACTTCACTGCTAGGCATCAGATCAAGAAATCCAACAATCTGCCATGGCGTGAATTTATCGATACTAATACACAGTCAACAGCACAAAATCTACTGTAAGGATTAGAGGGAGCAACAATTTAACCCAAGATATTACCAGTGAAAGCCATTCAGTACAGTTGTCAGAAATAAGTTCCAATACTACATCAGATTTTTCAGTTAAAAAATCCCATGTGACAGCCCAAATTGTTTTATTGTGAATACTTAACCAATATAACTGATTTACTAGGTTATTGTATTACACTCAGAAGTGTGTTGTACACACCACTTATTGCACAATGCATTTATTAAGTACTAACTGGATGCAAAGCATTGTGCTAAGCTTGAGGGACACAATTCCTGCCCCAGAGGAGTTCAAAGAACACAAAACACACTCAAAGAACTACAATACAACAGGATATGTACCACAAGGAAAGGTGTAAAATCACCGAGGAGAAGGCATGCAAATTCTATTTGGAGAAGTCAGATGAGGCTCACAAAATATTCAGATATTTTCATTCTTGACATTTATAATGGGATGTGACCTGTGGTAATACTTGTTAGGAAAATGAGTTCCATTTTCATATACAACAGATTATCTCAGAATTATCAACTTTAGAAAATACACATTATTCATTTTCCAATTTTTTTTCTTTTGGTTCATCTAATTCATAAACCTTTACAAATGATTTTCAAAAAATCAGCCTCTCCTGAGACAATTCACTTAGGAGGAAAAAAAAAAAAGCAAAAGAAAATTAGCCTCAAAAGATTAGTGTCAGTGCACAATCACATTTAAAAACAACACTTTCAGAGGCGGAGGCAGGAGGATCACTTGAGGCCAGGAGTTCAAAAACAGCCTGGACAACACAGCAAGACCCTGTCTCTAAAAAAAAAAAAAAAAAGTTTTTTTTAAATTAGGCAGGCATGGTGGTGCACACCTGTAGTCCCAGCTATTCAAGAGGCTGAGGCAGGAGGATCACTTGAGCCCAGTTCAAGGTTACAGTGAGCTATGACTGTGCCACTGTACTACAGCCTGGGCAACACAGTGAGACCCTGTTTCTAAAAAAATAAATAAATAGAACAGTCTCATGTCAAACACAGAACAATACTAGCAACAGCAAAATTCAATTTAAATGCACACAAAAATCCACTTTAAAATGCCTCTTTAGGATGTATGTAGAGAGAAATAAAAATGACTTGGTTTTGAGTTACTATAATTGGTTCAACTAAATTTAGCGCATGAATCAAATTTATAAGAACATCTTGGGGGTTTGCACAATCAGAGGGCCACATGAGTTACCAATCTCTCTCTTCCTCACATTAGAATTATATTTTTTACATAATTCACATAGTTGCGTTTTAAGTACAGCCTGATTTTTTTTTTTTTTTTTGAGACAGGGTCTGGCTCTGTTGCCTGGGCTAGAGTGCAGCGGCAAGATCATAGCTCACTGCAACCTCAAACTACCGGACTCAGGCAATCCTACCTCAGCTTCCCAAGTAGCTGGGACTACAGGCATGCGCCACTACGCCCATCTAATTTTTTTACTTTTTGTTAGAGATAGAGTCTTGTTATTACCCAGGCTGGTCTCAAACTCCTGGCCTCAAGCAATCCTTCCCGCCTCAGCCTCCCAAACTTCTGGGATTACAGGCATGAGCCACTGCGCCCGGCCAGCCTGAATCATTTTAAGAGCAGCTCTGACCCACAGAATTTGTCCACCGCAGACAACAAATATGAAGTATACCACAAAGAATTCAAAAGCAACAAGAAAGGTGTGACCAAGACCTTCCCAGATTCATTCCTGCATACCAAGGCCTGGGATGTCTTCAGGCACCCGAGGAGACCTCTGCTGAAAGAGCCACTCCTGACACAGCCTTCAGGTCAGTGGTCCCCAACCCTTCACCAGACATTGCTTGATTAGTATTCTCCCTGTTTGGGTATCTTGTTTGAAGAGATATTACCTACTTTTGTATTTAATAAATATTTACATTTTCTCATTCTTTTTAATGATCAGGAGATGTATAATTGACAATCAGCACTTCTAACCAACAAATTATAATTAACATTACCACACTGACTTGACATGATTCTGCCTAAAACTTATATTCTTGATAATCTCTACAACTTTATCAAGGGAAAAGACGTATTTTAATTAAGCCTTTCTGAAATCTTAGAAATCATATGGTGACACCCCACCCTTCCTATGACCACTTTTCCAGATTGCCAGGAGTTAAGGGACAGTAGATCGGGAACCACTGCTTCAGAGTGACGTTAAGGATTCCTAAAAGATGAGCATCTGACACTAGTAGTGTAGAACCTGTGCTTTCAACATCAACAGTTAAGAAATTAGGCCAGGCACGGTGGTTCACACCCATAATCCTAGCTTCTCTGGGAGGCCGAGGCAGGTGGATTGTTTGAGCTCAGAGGTTTGAGACCAGTGAGCAAGAGCGAGACCTCTTCTCAAAAGAAAGAAAAAAATCAGCCAGGTGTCATGGCGAGCGCCTATAATCCCAGCTACTTGGGAGGCTGAGGCAAGAGGATCGTTTGAGCCCAGGAATTGGAGGTTGCAGTGAGCTGCAATGACACCACTGCACTCTACCCAGGGTGACAGAGCGAGGACTTTGTCTCCACAAAAATAAACAATGCAACTAGATGACCCTCCTCACAAACACTCCCCCCACCTTAATATTAAAAATAAATAAATAAATAAATAAAAATTTAAAAATTTTTTAAAAAGAAATTATTCATGTACATTCTAAATGGATACCTCCAGACACAATTTTGAAAGGAACCTGTCTTGGCCCACGCATAATACCTGGATTCTTTCTTAGTATGAAAAGGGCAGGCTTAGGAAATTGCGTTTCTTCCAAAGCTTTGGCAGCAGCTTTATGTTAAGCTTTTTTTTTTTTCTTGAGACAGGGTCTTGCCCTGTCATCTAGGCTGGAGTGCAGTGGTGTAATCATAGCTCACTGCAGCCTCGAACTTAGGCTTTTTTAATACTGGTTCATTTGATTTCCCAGTGCTGATTTCCAAGTGTTAGCTGTACTGTAAATACCTACAAATGAAAAGTGTGAGCTCTCAATTCATGGAACCCGATGTTGACTGTAATACATCAATTGGACCTTGAACACTTTTTATGGTCATGGCTTAAGAGGCCTGGTCATTATCTTGGTAATTTATTCTGTCATCCCCTTTTTTCTTTCTTGTTGTTTTTATAAACAAAAACAAAAAAAAAAGAGATTGTGTATGTATCCAGTGACTAACACTGGAAACGGTCTTCCAATCACTTCTCATGAAAGAGATTTTGCAAACTTGATTTTAGACACATAGTAGTATCTCGTGCAAATTAAGGTAATGTTTGTTTTCATGCTGTAATGTGTTCATAGACTGTTATCTGAAAACATAACCCCCTTAGGACAAAAACTTAAGCAAGTTTGGGAATGTCAGCCAGGTTCTAAAATGTTGCCTTCCACTTTCTTAAGACTGTACTGTTCAGACATTGCCTCCATATTCAGATGAAAATCAAACCCACAGCAAGCAAAGATCTCAAAATGTTTCTGAGCTCAACTCTAAGGAGGCATCCAAACAGCTTCTTTCGTCCTTTTTAAGTGTAAAGGTAACCCAAGTGTACATCTCCATTCTTAAAATTAGGTTATGTTAATCCCATCACTATTAAATTAATACTCTGTCAAAAAGCTATGACCCACCATGGCACAGTGATTCTTCAACTTTGGTGTGCATCTGAAGAACCACCTGAGAACCTTGGTAAAGGACAGATGCCCAGATCCTACCCTCAGGGATTTTGACTGAATAACATGAAGGGGACCTGAGCATGTGTGTTTTTAATAAGTTCCCAAAATGATTCTGTCGAATCCAAAGTCTTGAGATTCCTGCTTTGGAATTTAGCAAATCAACTGGAGCTTTGATTTTTCTGATTTTCTTTATTACCGGATATCACTTTATTTCATTTACAAATAATTTACAAGGAAAACACTGGTTTGAATAAATTCAAGTTATTCAAATTTGGTGCCTGTGGGGATGGGGGCAATGTGCTTTCATAACCAATTTTTCTTGTTCAGGATGCCCTCAATGCATAACTTCTGCTAAAAGGGAAATTTTAAAGAATCCTCCATCCCCCTTGAAACATCAGGGATCTCCTGTGTATGTTCTGCAGTTCACAAGCTTATTCATTTAAGTACCAAGAGCATGAACTCAAAACCCAGGCAAGCAGGGAAGTCAAACGGCAGAAGCCCACACTGCAGTACAATCCCTGGGTCATTTTGGTGATTGTTTCATGGAAAAATGCTGAAGGGGAACATACTAAAAAAGCAAAAAAGAGTTATTCTCATCAACAGTCTTGCCCTTCGCCAGGGCTCTCCCCATCCAGCGCTGTCTGCCATTCTGATGCATTCTGTTGGTAGCAAGGTCAGAATCTTGGTTTTGACAGAATTAAAAGTATACCACACCTCTGATTTTTAAAATAATCTAACAGTCACCCAGGAGGGAACTCCTCCTCCTCTTTGAACAACTTGTGGGGGGGGAATGCGATTATAGATGAACACACAGCCAAACTACCTAAAGTACTAAAAGTTCAAGTGAGAAAGTACATATGCCAAAATATAATAAAAACAGTTAATAAAGGGAATCTCAAAGTTAAGGTCTGCAAAAAAAACCCTGTAGAGGAAACACAACAGTTACAGAAAATGACTGTCTTTTAAGTATAAGAAAACTTCTCAAATATAATTATGCTTTAACATTTTTAAACTAGTTTCATGTGAGTAAGAAATTTATTTTTCTTAAATGCATAATTGCTTAATAATAATAGCTACCACTTCTTAAGCATTTACTAAGTGCCAGGCATCGTGCGCCACACTTTACCATACAGTCTCTCATTTAATTCCCACAATGAACCTATTCAGCCCGTATTATCATCCCCATTTTTACAGATGAGGACACTGAGGTTCAAAAAAAGGAGTAACTTGCAGGTCACACAGCAAGTAAGAAGCTGAAATTCAAACCCAGATCTGTCTGACTCCAAAGGCCACTCACCTATGAGTGGCTTAAGGTAACTTTCATTCAAGGCTTAAGGTCTGCATGTGAAGAAAAATGAGGCATGATGAGATAAATAACTCATCCTTAATTATATTATTGCTGCTGCAAGGCTAGGATCCTAAACAGGAAGCCCAATTTCTTATTACTCATCCTATATCCCTTTATACTTATGCTGCAAAAGACCACTCCAGATATGCAAGAATTAAGTTCCAAGATGTACATTATTACAGATACCAGACAAGTTTCAAAGACTGAATTCTTGAAAAACGATTAGCAAAACTTCAAGTTACTTCAGTCCTTCATTCTCTAAGAGGAATGACGAGGATAAATGAAATCAGAGACAACCCAAAATACCCACTTTGAGACCAACTTCTACCTTGCATCTTCAAACCTTTTGCCTGGATTGCTAACAAATGTTAAAACTGATTTCCCATCACCTCCTTTTTCTGCCCAGTCTAAGGTCCATGTACAAACAAACAGGAAAGGAGTCAGAGGTGGGTTACAGACAGCAGGAGGCCCAGAGCCCGGAAGACTCATGGGAAATCAATCACAGGGGCTGGAGAACTGTCTCTATCCAGAATCCCAAACAACCACACACTATTAGGAGTTTTAAAAGCCAAATATTCCAAAGAGAAGCACATCTTTTCTTTGACCTATTCTGCAAGGATGAAAAAAGAGGCAACGCTTCAAAAATCTGTACTTTAAGATGCATCTCTTTAAGATGACCTCAGTAGTTTGAAAATACGTATTGTGAATCACAGCACCACTTTCAAGAGTATAAAATTATAGAAAACATTCCTAGTGGGTTATAAATGCACGAGCAGTATGGACGATATTTACCTTATGGTGAGCTGGATTTTGCTCACACATAAACTTATGCTGAGGCTGAATCTTGTTGAAATGGGCTAACTCATTCACAAGACACACTGGGGTTTTCTCTTTGGGGTTTGCCATGTTAGAAGGAACTGAAAAATAACATAAGACCACTGAAGTCAACTAGCAATATATAAGACTGCTATTCTCCCAGGGATATGAAAATAGAGGAAAAACCAACTGAAGGATTTAGGCGGCAGTGATGCAAAATTGCCAACCATACTGGGAGCACATGTCAGAGAAAACACAATTGGGGTCTTTTCTGAACCAGTTGAAGCCAAGTAACCTAGGAAAGGGTGAATCTTCAAAAGGGAGAGAACAGAAGTCAGGGGAATAACTAAATCACGACAGGCAAGCAAGATTTGAACTTAGATAAAGCACTGCTACTAAAACCAACCAAGGTAATAACAAGACGGTCTTCTAAGCAGAGAGACACTGGTTACCAGAATAGCTGCCAGCTGTACCCTGTTTATTATTTCACCAAATTTAACAGGCCAATACTATCTCTCAAATAATTTCATTTTCCACTGAGCAAATTTCTCATTCCTGGGGCATCCCTAGTCTTTTCGCCAGAGACTGCCATCCTCATGCTTTAACTATTTCTAACAATTCCATTAAGTAAAATAAAACAGCCTTGGTGGGCAGGAGTTTTATGAAGTCAATAAGAACACATTAGAAGAAAAGCAATAAATCCCTGAAATAGCCTGTACCTTTTCCTTTTAAGACAGTCTCACATGGCAAATTTGGGGAAAAGTGAATCTCTAGAATGCTATCTTGGGAACCAGTGCAAGGGATTCTGGAAGTAGCAGGGAAAATGTCACACAGCTGAGAATGCGAGAGGCAAACACTCTAAGCAAACATTGACAGGGTAAAAGAGGTGAGAGGCCAGAGGAGGAGATGAAAGGGAAATCGTCAGGCCTAGGAAGGGGTTAAAAAGATTTTGTTATAAGGTGACTCTAGTATGGAGACACCCATACTGAAACGCCACTTATTTAACTGGTCTTGCCACCTTGGCGAGGGGAGGGGAGTTGGGAAGCAGAATATTGTTTTTAGGGTTTTTTCCTCCAAGTGTTTCCAGTCTTTTCTAATCAATGAGTACCTTTAGTTCATTTTCATTTTCCTCATAATCAGATTTGAATGCTTCTAAACTTATCTCCTTTTTTAAAATCACTGCTTCTTTATTCAATTTCTAATTGGTCCCCACTATGATTTCTAAAACTACCTCCAGAACCTCCCAGACTTAAACTTACTTGTTTAAAATAAAAATTAATAAATGCCAACACACTCGTTTGCTTTCTAGTAAATCTGGCTGCTCCCTTGCTTGCTCCCTTGCTCCCTTGTTTATAAGATAAAATCTTATAAACATACAAAAAGGGGGCTTATGCACATATAAGAGTTCTTTGTCAATTCTGGGAAATCATTTTAAATGCAGAATTTTCCCATACAACAATGAATATCCAAAGTGGTACTTATTGTTCAATTCTTTCTGCCAGCCACCACTCTACAATGGACTAGGCTTTACAGTTTGAGTAGTTTTTAATTCTTTTTTACAACGTACAATGGTCTGTCAACTAAGACCTCTGTCAACCCCATACACAATCAATGTTCTACTGATTGTGAAGAAGTGTAGATGGTAATACTTTCTTTTGCTTCTTGAAGGTAAATTTAAGAGCTCCCTACATCTGCAACCTACTTATCAGATCAGAAAACAGGCTAAGAAAACATTTGAAACAGAAGACACTTGGATTTGCACGCTTACCTGCAGCTGCACTGGTGGATGTAATAGATGCAGAGGGTAAAGCAGAGTTTTGAATAGGTCTACCTGCATGTTCAGAGGGCAGAGAGCTAGTAGTAGAAGGAATACTCATCAAAGGCTGTGAGAGAAGAGACTGGTTCTTGTTCAGTATTTGGCTCCCTGAGAGAGCAGCAGATGGGTTCTGAACTTGCACTTGAACTTGAGACATGGTCACTTTCAACAAAAGTGAATAACTGCAGGTAAACAGCTTTCAGTGCAGGTTAATTCAGTGCTATGAAGTCTAAAGTTCTACCTAAAAGTTGTAAGGGAAAGAAAATAAAAAAGGTAAATTATAGAGGAGATATGTAATTGCCAATATTCAGTCAAAATTGGTGTCACCTATCAGTTATGAAAATAGCCCAATTTAGCATATAGCTATGTTGATTTATTAGAAATGTTTCTCCTTGGTATACAGTAAGTTTCCTGGCCTTGTGACTTTTCCCCAGTGTTTTTAAAATGATTTTACAATACCCATATGCTCTGCATGTTCATTTTACAAAGAGAATCAGTAGGGTATAACAATATTTATTGTTGAATATTAAGAATTGTAAACTACAGTTTACATTCAAGAATGCAAATTTAAAAGTATGGGGAGGTTTCCATAGTGTATGGGATACGGTAACGGTTCCTGATCTCAAAATTATGAGAAACTGAAAGCAAACTAGGTTCGTAACACCATTAACAGGTGAATGTGACACTGCTCCCACTTAAGGGCCAAGGCTCAGACTGACAACCTTAGGGCTTTTCTTTAAGTTAACTGAAGGAAGGAGGTTCTTCTGCTGTTTCTTTTTCCCTATGACGATAAAAGATGTATTTGTTTTCCTAAGAGGTTCATTTGACATGTTCAGATTTAATTACAGACCCCAAACAAGAAAACTGTCACACCCACATCAAGGCTCCCAGATCCTGAGGAGTGATTTGAATAACAAAGACTGTTCAATAGTGTTTGTACTATTAAAAGCAAGAGTGGAGAAGATGAAGGAGAGAGGAACAGATTTCAGACTGGCAATTGCACTGGTGTGGCTGGGAGGTGGGGGAGCACAGGAGATTATTTACTTCATCTTATAAATTAGGAGGATAGCAAAGAGATTATTCCTAAATACATTTAAATTTCTTTACAAGTCAAAAATAAGGAAAGTTATGCTCATTTTCATGACCATCCTTCAAAAAGCTGAAAATATTTTAAGTGAGTCAAAAGTACTTAAAAATAACCAGTAGCAACAAAGAACAGAAATGACAGGTCAGGAAATAGCCAACCAAAGCAGAAACCAGCAAACTAACTGATTAGTAGTTCTATTGCAGAGAAACTGTTACGTTGATTTTTTTAAAAGTCTCAAAATGATTTTTAAAGCTGGACCTCTAGAAAGAGATGAATGACCAGAGTAATTAAGATACTTGCAAAGTCCCGGCACATTCTCTCTTGCTCAAAAGAAACTCAGATGAAATATGACTTTGGATAACAGAGGCATAAGCATTATCTTATTCAACAAAATGCCCCAAGAGTGCAGTTGTTCCTCGTTTACTGCTGGAATCAGAACAAAATAACAAAGGAGGTCCACTGAAGGTCTAGATAATGGTCTTAGCAGACAAGTTGCCAGTGTCAAGAAACAAGTCCAGAAGTTTAGAAGTCAGCTATGACCTTGTTTCACTGGGGTTTTTTTCCCTCCAGCTGCCAAAATAGAAATATTTCTCTCTCTCTCCCTTGCTTACTCACTTCTTTTCCCTTTCCTGCTTTTTCAAAAAACTCTGTGTTGAGAGCATTTTTTACAACAACAAAAAAATCACTTATTAGTATACTCATAACTTCACAACACCAACCATAGGTCACAAGGTCAAAAAATAAGCCAAAAGCAAAGCATCTGTTCCGGAGTCTAGCCCCATCCCAGAAGGAGCACCCCCAACTGCCCTGGGCAGCTCTGCGAGCCTGAGACTCTGAATGAACGCCTAAATTTAGAAAGGGTGGGGCTCAAAGGGATCTTTTTTGGTTAACACTGTCTAAAGCAGGCCCACTGCCAGCATTTCCAGTCACAGTCATAAACACACAGGTTTTCTAGAAGCTGAGAAAGGAACAGGCTTTTAATTAAGACTGCCCCCAAACATGTTAACCTCAAGTTCACCAGAAGGAGTTATGTCTTTCTAACAATTGGCTGAAACAAGTAGTTCAAAACTGCAAATAAAAAATGTTTAAACTTTCCAAGTAAGACTGTGTACTTCACAAATTTAAATTTCCAACACGACATGCTAAAATTCAACAAACAGTACGTATTTGCTCATAAATTTTTAGTCGCTTGCTAATTTAACACTTTTATGTCTCTTATTTAAGCCTGAACAAAGCATCTAAAGCAGTGGTTCTCAACAAGGGGCAATTTTGTTCCTCCAAAGGACATCTGCCAATGTCTGGAAAGGTTTTTTGGTTGCCACAACCAGTGCACTGGGGGGTGGGAGAAACCTACAGTATCTAATGGATAGAGAGGCCAGGGATATTGTTGCAAGTACACATATACTAACCCACAAAATAAAATCTTACTAATGTAATAAGTAGCTTATATTCTTAAACAGGAAATGAAAATCCCCTTTCCATCTCAAAAGGCTCTAAAAAAACTGATGCTAATATTTTAGCACCCAAACAGATCCTCCTCTCCCAAACAGAAGCCAGGACAGGCATCATCACAGTTATGAATGGGGGAAAATACACTGTTTACTCACGTAATTCAAAGAAGAAATAAAGCTTTTCACTACTGATATTTATATAGTTCACAGCAGCCTTCAGGGGAATAATGGAATTTTGGAAACACTACTTCTGTATTAATGTTGAACCTATTGCTCAACAGTACTGTCCTAAAAATCAAATCCTTAAATGCAAGTCCTTTCCTTAAAACCTATCCTTAAGGACTGTTTTCCACCAGGTAAATTAGGGACTCAAGAAATCAAAATGCTTTGTTAGAGTCTTTTTAGAGACAAACATTATTTTATACACAGTAAAATTCAGTTGAAAAGTTTGAAACAAAGATTCTTTAGATCTCACTGGTGCTGGAAACCCCTTTGCCTGTGAAGCCTGATTGTGCTGTCATTTTCCTGCCTCCTTGCTCCCTGCCTCCCACACAGGTAAGGCCTTTAATCTGAGTTTTCTTCCTACATGGACAGCTTTACACATCACCTCAGGAAAACATGTTCATCTTATTCTCAAGCCCTAAATTTATGGAGTATATATAGGCACTATAACACTAAGAGGGGTAAAATGATGGAGTTATAGGTATTTCTTTTAAAAGTTTCCTTAATTCCAAGTCACCCCAGGTCCTAATACTGGCATGGTAACACAAAAATCTTCTCATAAAAAGAGAGTCATCAGGTGTAGTGGCTCATGCCTGTAGTCTCAGCTATTTGGGAGGCTGAGGCAGGAGAATCACTTGAGGCAAGGAGTTCAAGACCAGCCTGGGTGATACAGCAAGACCCCATCTCAAAAAATAAAAATAAAAACAGTCGCAACTTGACTGGCAGCTACCATTTTACAATGTCAAGTACTTTTTATGGGTTGTGGGGATGAGGAATCTGGGCACTCGAACTCTAGAAAAGCATTTTTTAAAAATTATACATGATGTGCTAAAACGTGGTCAGGCACAAAATGCATATTCATCACTCATCAGCGAACTTACCAAGACTAGACCATACTGAGCACAGAGTCTAAGTAATTGTTTAATACACAAGAAGGCAGATCCTTTTAGAAATGGTTTACAGAAATCTCTACAATAGCTTAGTCTTATTCACTTTCAACTAACAGACTGTTAAAGCTTTGAAGTATGAAATAAGTATTTAAGCAGTTACAGAAAAATATTTTAATAACCAATTTTTAAGTGGATTAACACGACTTATAATGTACTATCTATACTTTTGTGCAATCAACACATCATTCTCCTTTGTATTAATAATAAGTGATATTTCCAAATAATATGTGTTTGGAAAAAAAGAAAGAAATGAAATGAAAAGAAAGAAGTCATCCCAGTTCCAGACAAGCTTCCTGTTAAGGTAGCCACAAATGTTTCACTAAACATCTCCCCTTGTGAGCCCTTCAGTAAACCTGATGTAACATGGATACACAGATACAAACACACACTCCAGTTCCCTGCCATGATAAAGCAACAGTAATACCAGTATCAATTTTAGAATATATTCATTCAATATTTCAATATTCAACAAAAATGTATTAAGCATCTACTACATGTGAGCCCATAAATGGTACACTGTACATTCTCAAATGCTGGAAACAATCTATTTGTTAAACTCTTCCTCAAAGACACAAGACAAGATCTTTAAGCAATCAACTGTAAATTTATTGATTTGGTCTCTAGTCTTTGAGAGGCTCTACGCCCAAAGAAACTTGGTCAACAACAAAAAAGTTTAAAAAGTTAAGGAATAAACCACTTTTCCTACAACAAAGTTCTTTTGTCTTTTTTAAGAGACAGGTTCTCACTCTGTCACCCAGCCTGGAGTGCAGTGCCGTGATAATAGCTCCCTGAAACCTCAAACTCTTGCGCTTAAGAAATCCTCCTGCCTTAGCTTCCCAAGTAGTCCTTTTTAATAGCCTTGAACTATACCTAAAATACCCACACCATTCCTTATATCCAAGAGTTATTTCCAAGATCTTTTCCTGACAGATCTTTCTAGTAGCAATGTGGTTATATGTTTTCTATAAATAAACTCACTCCCCACCATGGTTTTCCCCTCACAGCCCCCCAAAACAGCAATCCATTGACTCCAAACATTACCCAAACACTTGTAGGCACGACAGCCACAAGGACAGAAGCACGTCAATCACTAACATCCAACACAATCATTTCCAAAACAACTGCTTTAAGGTCAATGTCAAGCAAATAATGTTCAATAGCAGGCCCATATAGATTAAATCACACAATAATAAAAGGTTCTTAAAAAATATATATGGCTGGGCACAGTAGCTCATGCCTGTAATCCCAGCACTTTGGGAGGATAATGTGAGGCCAGGAGTTCCAGACTAGCCTGGGCAACACAGCAAGACCCCATCTCTGAAAAAGAAAAAATAGCCAGGTGTGGTGGTGCTTGCCTGTAGTCCTAGCTACAGTGGAGGCTGAGGCTGAGGCAGAAGCAGGAGGATCTCTTGAGCCCAAGAGTTCTAGGTTGCAGTGATGATTTTGCCACTACACTCCAGCCTGGGTGACAGAGCAAGACTCTTGTCTCTAAAAGATAAAAAAAAAATTAAAAATAAAAGAAATATGACCAAACTACTTAAAGACCACTAGGTACTTGGTGCTCAAGATAAAGACACAGGAGTATTAACCCTGAGGAGGCACATTCACTTGCAAGACAATAAAATTAACCAAAAAAATAATGTCTGGAAACAACCCAGGCTGTTCACGATCTTTGCATCCAATACAAGTGACTGAATGTAGCCCCTGTCTCACACTTGGCCTAATGCCATAGGCAATGGAGGATTTTCTTTCTATACAAATGTAACAGTTGGGTGGTCCATTTAAAAAACACTTCCTAAAAGAGAACTCATTATTAATTGTTCATCCTAGAAAAACCACCATACCACACTAAAGTGAAAAAAATTTACCTCTGCAGCCTAACAAACTACAAATTTTATTTTCTTTTCTAGCTTTAAAACTTTATCAACTTCCTATCTCCCTTTCTCTAGGGAGATAAATTATTATTTAAAAATAAATAAATTTAAACACATATTATTTTTGTAAATAAGTGTTTTTTAATCTAAACCTATAAAAATATAGAAAAATGTTTTTAAAAACAACCAAAATGAGGGGCCAGGTACAATAGCTCACGCCTGTAATCCCAGCACTCTGGGAGGCCGAGGCAGGAGGATGGCTTGAGCTCAGGAGTTGAAGACCAGCCTGAGCAAGGGCGAGACCCCATCTCTACTAAAAATAGAAAAATTAGCCAGGCATGGTGGTGCACCCCTGTGGTCCCAGCTACTCGGGAGGCTGAGGCAGGAGGATCACTTGAGCCCAGGAGTTGAGGTTGCAGTGAGCTATGATGATGCCACTGCACTCTACCTGGGGTGACAAAGCAAGACAGAACCTCAAAAAAAAAAAAAAAAAAAAAAAACCAACCAAAATGAATACCTATTCTTGATCTGCTGGAGCCTTTCGAGAGCAGGACTGTGTGACATATTCTTAACTTAGACGGGGCTTGGTTCAACATAATGGTTAATGGGCTTTTCCTTTCAGAAAAGGGAAATTGTAGTCTGTAACCATGTGCCATCTACCTAGAAACACGAATGCATTTACCATCATCTTCATGTAAAACAGACCAGTGCCAAGACTCAGTTTCTAAGAAACCAGCCTTGCTGCCAAGTAGCAACCAACAATGTTAAATCAGATCAAATTTCTGAGTGGTGGCTTTCAATTCCACTCTCAACTCAGGTAGTAATTATATGTCCAACTATAATTGGCAATCCACTCCCCTGTGCCTCGGTTTCCCAAAGCACTTTATAATAGGATATTTGACCAAGCCTCAGTTGTAGCAATCCGTAAAAACACTAAAGGAATCCTGAAGCACAGTAATACAATTCTTTGAAAAGAAAAGCATTATACAAAAATCCAGTGTGATAAGTGTAAATCCACTCACTGAGCTTTATACAACTTCTCTAATTTCCTTATGTTTCAGTTTCCTCATTCCCAAAAAAGGTAAGTTAACTTGTCTACTAAGTATTACCTCAGAGATATGGTATGGTGATGTGCTTTCACTCTTAGAGGGAAAGTGCTAAAACACAAAGCAGTGTTAACGCATGTAGTGTATCTTGCAGTGCCTGACAAACGACTGTAAAATTCTGAATACTCTTAGAAAACCTTATCTGGATGATCAGGAGCTGCCAGTGGTAAATGGAGCTTGATTCATAACCTATCTCACAACAGAAACAATACTGAATTAGTTCTACAAGTTTGAAAACCATATCTAACATAAACAATATGAGAAATCATAGGCTTTTTAAAAGAAAGCAAAGTATAAAAGTTTCTATGACCAAGATGTTTACTGAACGAGTTATGTTTAATGACAACTTAAGTACTCAAGTTTTCGTGTCTC
This sequence comes from Daubentonia madagascariensis, assembly GCA_023783475.1. NCBI lineage: Eukaryota > Metazoa > Chordata > Mammalia > Primates > Daubentoniidae > Daubentonia > Daubentonia madagascariensis. Next base: position 11,226,329 of record JAKFHU010001640.1, on the reverse strand, counting down.
TACATTTAAAGTACATAGTGATGCTGACTAAAGGGTTTTATATTATTGTCAACAATTTTTCCTGCATTTACTTTCGAATTAAATCAAGAGTAAAAAAGAAATTCAAACTGCATACAATTAGTTCTGTTTCTCTAATATTACAACCAAAAATAAAAACCATTTTCCACACAAGTCACTGAAGAATTCAAAAGTGTCTCTGATTATGAACTGGCCTGAAATTATAAAGCCAAATTATGTGTACCTTAAAAAGAGGGCGTTCCAGGAACAATGTTGTTTTCGTTCAGTTCTGAGAGGATATGTGGTTAAGAAACTCCTAGAAAATAAGAAACAATAATAATTTACTAGGGTATGTCTTTTTTCTGAGAATAAAGACATATATTGCTCAAGTTTTGGGGAAACCTAAAATTTACAAGCAGGTAAGTTTCTGAAAGCACGATGCCATGGCTCGAAGCAGCACACTGTAGAGTCCAGAAAAGACACAACTGCCTGGCAAATGGGTAAAGAATAATTTGCAGAAACACATATATAAGAGACAGTAGAACTTTCCTTTTTCAGTCTCAATCATTTCCTGATGAGAGAACTGTTGACCACCTCATAATTAATTTTGTTATTGATAAAAGGAACTGGACATCATATACTATCCAATCACACAAGCCTGATTTTCAAACCTGTGGGTTTTTCTCTCTCCCTATAGCTTCTGGCTAAATATTTTATTCATAAATGTCCTCACCATATGCTTGCTGATGCAAATGCAATTACATGGAAAATTTTACCAAAAGTACTGTGTACATAATGTTATAATAAATTGCAAAATATGAGAAGAAGCACATTATCTCTAGTAAGTCTAAATCATAATTATTTTTTAGAACTGAGTTGGAGTGACAGAATTGGAGTTTAATTCTCAAACTCTCAGGTCTGATTTATCTAGAGTTCTCCCTCCACCTTTAAATGGCAATAGTCAGTAGTGACAAACAGAATTCCCTACTTTGAGATGCTTTTTACATTTTTACAACATAAAGTGTTTTTGCTTGTTTCAGTTTCTTACTGCTCAGAAATAAATCATGAGCTCTAATTTGTTCTCTAGTATTTTAACAGCTCAGGATTTTGTAAATAGTATACTATACCAACAACTTCCCAATCTGGATACCCAGTTGTTTCAATAACTCACCATGAGTGGGAACTGAAAAAGGCCTCTGAGTAGCCCAAACAAATGTCTAAGACCATCTCACACAGCCCATGCATTTTACCAATGGGGGCCTCACTCGATCCAAGCCCATCTATGTCAGACAATTACTGTAAGTTCGGGTGTCTAGTTTTCCAGCCCAAAGCAGAAGTAAAAACTTAAAATAGAAAAAGGAGCTACCAGAGTCAGACATAATGACAGTAGTAAGAAACAACTGCCATCAATCAACTTAACAGCAAAGAGAGAGCAGGAGGGAGTGGAGAGGAGAGGAGAAATACAAATGTCTGCAACTATTTGAATCCCAAATACCTTTACAAAAGTGATAGCTGAGATTCATACACACAGTCACGCTTCTATAAGCAATTCCATTTTTTGAAATCCCCCAATCAGTTTCAAAAGATAACCCAAAGCCATCACAATTATTACCAGTATATATATATATAGCACTTACTTACACTAAGCAATGGCAGACATAAAGACTATATAGGTTAAGCCCAATTCTTTTTTCCCCACTCAAGAAGACATAATAGGATGTATGAGAGTGAATTAAATTCATTGCTTTATTCACACAACAAATAATTGCTCAACATTTACTATTTGCAGACACTATTCTAGACACGGGGGAGAGAGGTGTGCACAAATGAGACACAGTCCCTGTCCTCATGGAATTCACATTTGTATACCCAATACAAACTCTATAAATAATTCATGGTGGCATTTTAATTAGTGATAAATCATTTATAATACATATCACCTTATAACTGAAAAAGACACATAAAAACCTAAAAGATCTGCTAGCTGTGAACTGTTGACTTAGGACAAAGGCAAACCAGCTAGCACACAGCTGGTGGGGTATGATGGAAAAAACTCTTCACTGGGGATCTGAGTTTGGGTTCCAACTCTGCCACTCAGCTGAATAACCTTTAGCAAATTACATGTGTAGGTTTCAGCCTTTTAATATATAAAATGGGGTTTCCACCACCAATTTCATATGATTAATAAAATAGTAATCACATGATTCTTAGGTAGATTAACTGGTAATGTAGGTGAAATGCTTGTAAACTATGAAATGCCATACCAAAGTTAGCTGTTAAACATTACTAGGGTACACCATAACTGATACTATAAACTGACATTAATAAAACAAATTCAAAACACACTATTAAGGAAGAAAAAAGTAGCAAATTTTAGAAAGGACCTTGTGCATACCCTGGATTCTCTCCAGGTCACATAAGTCTTTCACCTTTTATTAAAGATTTCCGTGGAGAGGAACAACTTAAGTTTTTCAACTACTTTTTTGAGGCCTTGCTTTGGCAGCGGAAAGAAAGAAAGAAAAGGGGCCCGGCCCACTGGCTCATGCCTGTAATCCTAGCACTTTGGGAGGCCGAGGGAGGAGGATTGTTTGAGGCCAATTCGAGCAAGATCCAGACCCCTCTACAAAGAAAAGAAAAATTAGCCAGGTGAGGTGGCAAGCACCTGTAGTCCCAGCTACTTGGGAGGCTGAGTCAGGAAGACTGCCTGAGCCCAGGCATTCGAGGCTGCAGTGAGCTATGATGACACCACTGCACTCCAACTCAGGTTACACAGCAAGACCCCGTCTCAAAAAAAAAAGAAAAAGAGAGAGAGAGAGAAAGAAAGAAAGGGAACTCATGCAAAAAAAAAAAAAAGAGAGAGATTTTACTTCATTCTTTTTTATGTTTAGTGCTTAAATAAATTCTCAACAGGGAAATTACTACCTAGAAGTAGTCATACCCTAAACATTACAGACTGCAAAGGTTTACTCTACTACAAGCCAAAAGGAAACTTATTTACCTAACTGTATTTGACTGTCATCTAGGTAAAGGGTCATGGAGCCTCAATGAGCAGGTCAGTTAAATTGTGCAACAAAGGACATGGGCTTCCAAACATAAATAGACTTATCATTACGTATAAATTATTTTTCTGACAGAGGAAAGGACTGCCTAGCATTCTGCATAAAATCACAATGGCATCAGCAGACAATGGCCCTATTTGTATCAGGGTGGAATCTGCAAGGGTAGAAAATTCATGCCTCAGTTCATTTAAATCTATAGAAGGTATGGACTTCACAAAAGCAAAGACAGGAGAGAATCAGACAAGATCTAGTTAAATCATAAGGCTCATTTTCTGAGGGAGGCCAATATACTAACAATTTAAGCAGCATTATCTGCTTACTTCATCCCCAAAAAAGACACATTCCCAACACCTTTTCATGATTAATGAGACATGCTATGTCAGTACGGACTATAAGGTCGCCTCAGTTGAGGTTAAACACAAAGTGGAACTTCATGTACCATCTCACTAAAACCACAAATCCAAAGGCAGATTTAATTTCATTGATCCAGCCTTTTAAGACTAGCCACAGAGACAACTCCTGCCTGGGTGGAAAACCAAAGAAGCTTCTGATTAAGGAGATCACTGGTTCAAAGACAGTGAAAAAGAAATTTTTCAGGAGACAGTTCAATATCAAACAGAAAGTTGCATTAAATACTCCCAACACCACTAAGTGTGGTGGCTCATGCCTGTAATCCCAGCACTTTGGGAGGCCAAGGCGGAAGGATCACCTGAGGCCAGGAGTTCAAGACCAGACTGGACAACATAGGGAGACCCCTGTCTCTACAAAAAAATAAGAAAATTTTAAAAATTAGCCAGGTGTGGTGATGCACAACTGTAGTCCTAGCTACTTGGGAGGCTGAGCTAGGAGGACTGCTTGAGACCAGGAGTTAGAGGCTGCAGTGAGCTATGATAGTGCCACTGAACTCCAGCCTGGGCAGCAAAGAGAGACTCCGTCTCAAAAAAAAATTTTTTTTAATTAAAAAAATTAAAAAATAAAAAATATTCCCAACACTATTAGTCAGGAACTGGATGTTAGAAATGGCTGGGAAGCAACAAAGAGGGTAATCACCACCTACCCTATAAAGTTATTTAGAAGTTTAGTTAACTCATTTCCAATAAAGCAGAACATTATAATTCAAAAGAAACTAATTTCCTTAGCAACAACTTTGACTATAGTTAAATCATTTTTAATAAACTTCATGACAGATTATAACAATAATTTAGGAGACAGCCTCCTTCAACACAAAGGTAAAGAAAACATCCCCCTCTCCATTTACCTCTAAGCCCCTCCTCACACACAAACCTGCGAATCAGCTTGAAAGTTTTAGCTTAATTTGCCACAAGGAACAAAAGTAAACTGTAAATCCTCAAACTATTTCAAAAGCCCATCTAAAAGACTATTACTTAACCAGACTTTCTTTCAAATTGAGCTAAAGTTCTAAAGAGCAAAATTTATCCTAGCTGCAGGGGGTAAAGGGGGAGAGCCACTGGTGACAAGCAGAATCAATTATCCTAAACAAAAAGCACCCAAACATAATTAGAGAAGTGTGGTTCAGTGGAATGAGCACTGACTTGGGAGCAGACCAGCCTATGCTCCAGCACTGATACTTAGTGGCTCAGGACCCTGAGCCAGTTATTTGGCCTCTCAGAGGGCCTCCGTATCCTCAGCTATTAAGATCCTTACTCTGCAAAGATGTTTGCAAATATTAGAAATACAACATAAAGGGTCTACTTCAATCCTTGGCACAAAGAAAGAGCTCAATGAACTGCACCTTTTATATTATTAGATAAATTCAACCTGACCTTTTAGATTCCTTTTCTGCATCAAATAACTCTCACCCTGTAATTCTAACCTGGAACATGGTAAGAGTTCAATAAATAGTAGCAAATATTATTATCCAACAAGTTCACTAATCCTGTCCTCACATAAACATCTATAAATGTAAACTTATAGCTACACACCACTTGTAAAAAATTTTAAATGGGATCAGAGAACACAATGACTAAAATCAACCCACTCCCTGGGCAATCAGTTCTTTAGCTATATCAAGTATAAAGGCAATCTAATGAAGGTTTAGCCCTCAGCAATCATTTTCATTTAGGAGAAAAAGACCCCAGCGAACTTAAATAAATTTTCTTAGCTTTCGTAGTCTGGGAGACATGACACGAAACTTCTATCATAACAAAATGGTCAGTTTTGCTTCTATAACTGTTATAAACCCACATAGCCATCACACTTCTTTCCCAAATTAGATTCCAGATTAAATAGAAGCCAGATGGGTTACAGATTTAATATTTAGAAGACTAATTTTTAATCGAAAGCAAATATTTTCTTGAATAGATTTTTCCATTTTTGCTTTCAGTAAATATACTTTGAGGAAGCCCCCTGAATATACTCCTTTAACAAATAAATGAACATATGTGGTCCCAGAAAATATACAGTAATTAACAGTCTGCAAAGATTTGTTTCTACTTCCACTTCTCTGGTGACATAAATCACATTTCCATCAACCTTATTCACTAGTATGAAAATGGAAATACTTAAAAAATAAATTAAGCAATTTGCAGTAATGTCCCATTTTACCATTTTTTAAATATGAAATAATTTTCTTTGCAGTAAGGTTTTTTAGTTCAGAGCATTAAGTTGTCAACAAGACAGATATTCAAGCCATCCATCCGGTGGCATTTGATAAGATCAACATAGCTATATATTTATAATCCTATTATCTCCTTAGTAGGTGTGAACAAAGGATTTGGTCAACATTATACAGGCTTCATAATACTGTATAGTAAAATGTAGTAGGTGGTATTTATAGAGGTATACACTAAAATTTCCTAAACTTTGTTATATGGTTGAAATTTTTCATAACAAAATGTTGGGGGGGAAAAACCATAGCAACGAACATGTCCTCTCATAGTTCAATCTCTAACTTACAATTTATATTTTTTGGAACAGCATAAATACTATCGCCTTGATTCTGATGAAGTTTTATTTAAAGAAAAGCTCATGTAGAAAATTACATCAGAAGCATTTCAACCACAAATGTCTTCATCACCAAAAATCAACTTAAAACAACCTGCTGTAGGTCTAGTGTGAAACAAATCTGTCATAAAATTCTTTAAATATTTTTGAAGCCTCTAAAATCCCATTCTGAGGGAAAAGAAAGCAACCCCAAAAGTTCTCATTTGAGGGGGAGGAATTTACATTTCCCCAAATTGAGTAATTCTGTGTCAATAAGCATAACATCAAATAAAATGATCCAGTCTGGAGACTTACAGAAACAAGGCCTCTGCCTGTAGTCCCAGCTACTTGGGAGGCTGAGGAAGAAGGATTACTTGAGCCCAGGAGTTCGAGGCCAGCCTGGGCAACATACTCTGGAATTGACTTATGCATGCCACAAAAAGATAACTTTTTCATGAAAGTTTCATCTTTATGCTGGTGAATTTCACTCTTACTCCATCCACTAGAAGGGCTCAAAGAAAGCTGCGCTACAAATTGAGACTCACTTTGTGATTCCTATGTTCCATTATCTACCTTGTCTTAGCAGGGAGACACTCTGGATGAAGCCGCACAGTATAGCCTCAATGTTTAATGGTAACACCCAAAATAATATTAATGGTTTGACTTCAGAATTGAGAGGGAAAGTTCCATGAGTCATGTCCATTTCTAAACTCAAAATACAGTAAATCCTCACTTAACATCATCAATAGCTTCTTGGAAACTTCGACTTTAAGTGAAATGACATACACCCTTGACTTTAGGTGAAACAACATATAATGAAACCAATTTTACCATACGCTAATTGATATAAACAAGAGTTAAGTTCCTACAGCATATTTCTGATCAGAAAAACATCACCAAACTTCTAAATAAAGAACAAAACATTTCTAATATTAAACACTGAAATATACATACATTTAAGAGAGATTAATAAAAACAAATAAGATAATTATTTACCCACTTATTCCAGTTTAGGGTCAGGAGCGGCCAGAGCCTATGCGGGCACAAGGTAGGAATCCCACCCAGTACAGGACTCCATCCCATCCCAGGACGCACTCACACGCACACCTATACTCACAAAGTCAGAGATCATTTAGACACACCAATGAACTCAACATGTTTATCCTTGGGATGTGGGAGGAAACCGGAGTACCCCGAGAAAACCCACGCACGCATCGGGAGAATGTGCAAACTCCACACAGGCAGTGGCCCTGGCAAGGAACCGATTTTTTTCTCATCAACGTTATAATGAAACAACATTATTCAAGGATCTGCTGTAATCTGTATACAACTTACTCTCAAGAAATTATATTTATGGTAACAATTCCAAATCCTTAAAAGTTTAACTTTAAGCTTACTGGGAAGCAGTAAGCATTTTTAAATATATTGTGTCCTTTCCTAGATACTAAATTGAGGTTTTCCTAAATTAATATTAAGAGATCCATCCTTCCCCATCTCCCAGGTTGTAATAACTAAAACATAACACATAACATTTCCACTCTACCTAATCAAGCTCAAAAGTAAACCTACAGAATTGAAATAACAATGTAACAGGTCTAAAAGCTAGAAACTATTCATGACCAGAAATTTGAAAATTAAGTAACAATGACAAACATTTATAATATTCCTCTCAACTTCCATTCTAGTAGACATCTCTTTTTAGACAAGAAACAAAAATATGATTTGACTGGCTTTAAAAAAAAAAAAGAAAGAAAGAAAAATATTAAGACCTATGCTGTGATTTCATACTATTCACAAAAATTAAGGTTTCATTCATACTTAAATTTATTTGTAAGTAGAGCAGATGGAGAATTTTTATAAAATAATTATACAAACAGAAGACTTGAAATTAAACCTCTTTTGCTTAATTCTTAACCTAAGGTAATAGCAGTATATTTACATTACTGTAAAGAAACTTTGAAAGTTCTCATCACTAATTATTAACTGTAGTTTAACTTTGACATAAAGCTATTCTCTACTAAAAGTAGCTTAACAGGTAGGTCTCCACCAAAACAGGATTAGGGAAATCTGTATTTCTGATTGCTTTTCAATTATAGTCATTAATAGCTCAAGAATTGTTTCTTTTGTACACAAAGAAGCAAGGCTGAATTTTTTTATTTTGGGGGGAGAGGGGTCTGGCTACATTACTCCAGGCTGGACTCAAACACCTGGACTCAAGCGATCCTCCTGCCTCAGCCTCCTGAGTAGCTGGGACTACAGACACCTGGCTTGTATTTTGATTTGACTTTGAGGAGGGGAAAGCACTGAATCAAGAGCTAATTCGGCTGATTTTTTTTTCTGCTGTACAGTTATCATGTACAAACAGAGATGAGAAGCCCAAGAAACAAAATGAGAACTATGATTCTACTAAAAGTAAATTTTGTGACAGATTAACAGCAATTTGGTAAAAGTAAAAATCGCTAACATTGTGATAATGATGTTTAGGATTTATTTCAAAATAATCCAGTTTGAGGAGGGGGTAAACCTTAAACAAGACTGACCTTGGCTATGAGTTAATGATTGTCAAAGTTGAGTGACCAATAAATGGGCTTCTCTATACTATTCGATTTTTGTATATTTTCCAGAACAGAAAGTTAAAAAAAAAAAAACCTTTAGGTTATTTATTGCAATATTAAAATACCATTTCCCTAGCACTACTACAATTTGTGTTATGGCAATAAAAGACCTGCTTTGTGTTGCTTGCACAGTTGTTTGTTTAGGTGTTTTTGAAAAGCCATTCAAACAAAGATTTTAGGACTCTGCCATAAAACTCTAGGAAAATGTCAAAAACAAGGCGGCCACTTGGCATCATGTGTTATTGAGAGATGGGTGTAAATCAAAACATTTTCAGTTCACTGCCTAAAACAATCCTACAGTATAGGAGGATCATTCAGTGTAGCAAACGCACATTCCTTACTCTTACAAATTTGAACATCCATGAGTTGCATTTCCTTAATGAAGAATACACCTATACAACTAAGTACAAAATTAAAAGAAACTCAGTATGCTTGAATAAAATCCCATCTGTCACCAGGATGATCGAAACTGCTCCCTCTACACTCCAACTGTATTTTTGGTTTTTATATCAACAAGTAGCAATGTAATTTACATTTGGTAAGCACTGATTCCTGAAAAGACAAAATCAACCAAAAACCTGGTTTAACTCTCTTTCCACCATCCTCTAAACAATTAAAGCTACAAGCAGAAGGGAAGTGTGACCTTAAAAACGTCCCCACAGCCAGAGAACAGTGGCAGAACAGACTGAAGCACACCTCTTCCCCGGAACAGAAGAAAACTTCCACACAAGCAGTACTGCAACACAGAGGTGGGGCAAAGGCTTAAAAGGAAAGTCTGCCTACAGAGACGGAGGGAATAAAAGCAAAACTGCAGTGAAAAAAGGCTAGAAGTTAGAGATGCAGATAAAGGGACAAATTTTTCCATCTTCATACACCCTCCTCCAGAGCCTCACACACACACACACACACACACACACACAGCAAGTGCTCCAGAAAGGTTTGCTCAACTCAGGGAAAGCTTCTGCCAGCAACTTTACCAGAAATGGAATGACAACAAGAAGCCGGATGATGGCAGAAAAAACGGACAGGTTGCTCATACTGCAGGAGCTGGTGAATACCCTGCAGTTGGCCAAGCGGAGGAGATGGAAAGAAATAGCATCTATCTTTTACAAACTGCCTACTACAGAGTGTCCCAATTAAGCGTACGCCCCTTTCAGATGTTAACCCAAAACAATGCTCTGGCGCTGGCAATGGGCACGCTGAACACTTCTGCCTTTAATAAGGAAACCCAAACGGGTAGGTAGGTCAACTTCTGTCCACTCTACCCACTAAATTATACCTTCATATCACGCTAATAAATTATGCAGGCGGTTTATTGGGACACGCTGTGGGTCTGGCATTCTGATAAGCGCTTTACACGCCCCATTTCACTGAACCTTAACAACCTTAAGAAGCAGGGACGGTATTAGCCCCTTTTTCCAACCAAGATATAAAGAGTTTTAAGTGACTTGCCTAAAGGGGCAGAGCCGGGATTTGCACCCGAGTTGGACACCTGCTCGTAACCACTATGCTACAGACCCGGGCTAGGGAGATTTAGATGCTCCGGATCTTGGGGACTTGAAGCGGGGACACCCCCCGCCCAAGCCCGGGGAATAACTTCGGCATCCCCGCGCGCGATGCGTGAGGAAAAGCGGCCGTGGCACCTGTTTCTGGCCCCAGCAAGCGGGGGAGGAAATGGGGGCGCCCGGGGTCCAAGCCGCAGGGAGCCCTGAGGCGGGGGGCGCAGGAGGACCCACCTCCTCCGGGAAGGCCCCGCGGGCGGGAGAGAGGCCCGGGGGAAGGAGGCCGGGCGCGCGGGCCCGCCGAGGCCTAGGCCCCACCCGCCGCCCACCTCTCCACCGCCGCGGCGCCCGCGAGGGCTCTGCCAGGCCCGGCCTGGCCCGGCCGCCTCACCTGGCTGCTGCCCCGAGCTCGTCCCCCGGCCGGCGGTCCTGGGCGGCGGCGGCGAGGGGGGAAGGAGGAAGGAAGAAGGCAGAGGAGGAAGGGAGAGAAGGAGGGAAGAGGCGGAGTGGCCGCAGAAGAGGCGGGCGCCGCCGGGCCGGGGGTTCAAAGGAAGGGGGAGCTGAGAGAGACGCGGCAGCGGGCGGCGCAAACGCTGAAGAGCCGCTCCGGCGCCCGCAGCCCGGCAGGAAGTGACGGGGGAGGGGCCGGCGCCCGCCCCCGGCCCCCGCCCGCCTCCATGGCCGCCCCACCCCCCGCCCGCGGCCCGGACTACAAATCCCAGCGGCCGCTGCGGCAGCGAAAGCCTGCGCTCGCAAGGCACGCCGGGAGGCTGACGGGCGGAGGCCCGGTCCCTCCTGGGCCGCCCCGGCCCGCCCTGCGCCCCGGGTCCTGCTGGGAGTTGTAGTTCGGCTGGGAGTTGCTCGCTGCCGGCTGGACCTGAAGCGGGGTCAGGGCGCCGGCCTGCCTACTTTCCTCTCCCACTTCCTTCTTCCTACTTTCTCTCCGTCCTTGCTCTTGTCCCGCCTCTGTCTGTCCTTTCTTTGCTTCCCACAATTGTTCCTTCCTCCTTCTGTAAATAAACATTCTGTGAATGTTTATTAAACGCCTGCTGTGTGCAAGGCATTGCTCCAAGAGCTAAGAATAGAGTAGTGAACGGACAAAAATCCCTGCCCTTGTGGAGCTTACATTCTAGGGGGGTAAAACACACAATAAATAAAATCAGTAACTTTTATAGTGAGATGAAAGGCAAGAAGTGCCAGATTGCTATTTCTTTCACCCAGCTCTAGATAAACTGAGTGGTTGTTAGCAGCCGTGTTATATGGGAGGTTGGCGAGAGGAGAGGGTGGTGAGTGGAGAATCTAGAACCATACTCGGCAAAAATGGTGCATGCATTGTGATAGATCCAGGAAACTGAGAACGAGTGAAGGAACTGCAGCTACACAGGGCTCCTCTCTCTTGCTCACTCTGGGACGGCTTCCCCACTGTTTAAAAATAATTTCTTCTCTGTCTTGCACTCCCTCTCTCTCAATATCTCTCGATCTAACGATTGCTCAATCTTTCCTGCCAAGGGAATATAGTTGACTTTGTATAAGCTCATAATATGAGATACTGTGGCTGAAGAGGCCCCTCCAAACAATGCTTTGGAGCCTTGTTCAAGCCTTAGAGGACACTTTTCTCTAAACCAGGCCTCCTTGCTTTGCTGCTTGTAAAATGCAATGAGACAATTTCAGGACACCAAAAACAAAGGACTTTCACCATCCCTTTAGTGCCCATCCAAGATAGTACTAAGCAACATTCAGATATTCTCCAACCCTCTGCTGAAAGTGATTTTTTTTTCTTTCTAACTTCCAAGCAGTGTGGATCCCATAGCCCACTCTGGTAAAGGAGCAGGCACAGAAGGGTTTCCCTCAATCCAAAGCCGGGTCATGGGCACAATCAGACAATCTCTTCAAAGGTGATTTTGCTATTACCTGTGGGGACCCAAGTGGTGGACCTATGACTTCCAGTCACTATTTTCTCCCCTCCTTCCATACATTGAGGAGGCAATGCCTCTATTTTTTTAGTAGAAACATTAAATAACAAGAAATAACTTTTAGATAAAAATCAACTTCTCACAGGACTTTGATGAGCTTTGCATGTTCCCATGCCTTAGTATAAATACATATAATATATCTTGTGAGAAGGAACACAGAATTTATTGTAACATACTTAATGGTCACAGTTTCTTGCTTCCATCTGTGGAAAGAAAAATAATTCCTTCATTACTTCCCAAGAGTCAAGAGGTCTTCAGACAGCCAAGGAAACAATCAATAGAGCAAATAGACAACCTACAGAATAGGAGAAAATATTTGCATGCTATACATCCAATAAAGGACTGATAACCAGAATCTACAAATAACTCAAGCAAATCAGCAAGAAAAAAATCAAACAACCACATTAAAAAGTGGGCAAAAGACATGAACAGAAACTTTTCAAAAGAAGATAGACTAATGGCCAACAAACGCATGAAAAAATGCTCAACATCGCTAATCATCAGGGAAATGCAAATCAAAACCACGATGAGACATCACTTAACTCCAGTGAGAATGGCTTGTATCAAAAAATCCCAAAACAACAAATGCTGGCATGGATTCAGAGAGATAGAAACACTTACACACTGTTGGTGGGACTGCAAACTAGTATAACCTCTATGGAAAGTAGTATGGAGATACCTCAAAGAACGAAAAGTAGAACTACCATTTGATCCAGCAATCCCACTACTGGGCATTTACCCATAGGAAAAAAGGACATTTTATTAAAAAGACACCTGCACCTGAATGTTTATAGCAGCACAATTCACAATTGCAAAGATGTGGAAACAACCCAAGTACCCATCAATACATGAGTGGATTAATAAAATGTGGTATATACGTACCATGGAGTACTACTCAGCCATAAAAAAAAATGGTGAACTAATACCTCTTGTATTAACCTGGATGGAACTGGAGACCATTCTTCTACATGAAGTATCACAAGAATGGAAAAACAAACACCACATGTACTCACTATTAAATTGAAACTAATCAAACAACACTTATGTGCACATATGGAAAGAAAACTCATCAGAAATCAAGCAGGTGGGAGGCGGGAGGAGGGGATGAGTAAATTCACACCTAGTGGGTACAGTGCACATTATCTCGGGATAGGCACACTTATAACTTTGACTCAAACTGTACAAAAGCAATTATGTAACCAAAATGTTTGTACCCCCCTCATATTCTGAAATAAAATAAAATAAATAAATAAAAAGAGGTCTTCAGGACCTTTGAAGAGAACTTGGCTGACAGTCTGTAGGTACAAACAGAGAAAAACAAATTTAAGTGACCCACTGCTAAACCCCAGGCAGCCGCATGGCTAACCTATGCCTCAGTTAAATACAAGTCCTTGGTTACACAAAGTGAAAGTTCAGAGTAGTTCTCAAAATGAGGAATGTTAAATCTTCGGGTTGTGGTTGTTTGTTTTTTCTCTTTTTCCTTCTTCTTTGTTTTTAGTTTTAATTACAGTAGTTGCTATCATTCTAACACTTACATAATAATCTGGCTTTGTATCATCCCTTTGAAAAGGAGGCAGATTTGGCTGCACACAGCCTGCTGGGTAGCAGCTGCGCCCTATAGGTGGGGCATGTTCTTTTCATTTCACCACAGTCTCCACCCTGCCCACGTCTCTCATTTGTGCTACTTTCCTCTTCCTGTTGACATTTGAGCTTGCAATGCCTGCCCTACTGTGTAAATGCATGGACCCATTGTGGGCATGTGAAGCTGATGAATCATCAGAAAGACAGACCCCAGTCAAATTTGGAGATTATCCAAATGCAACAGTGATAAGCACAGGAAGGAAAGGTAGATGGCATTGTGAAACCCTAGCTTCAGGGTTGAGGGAAGGAACACCTGAAGCATTGTAGCTTCAGCAAAGATCTGATGGCTACAAAGGTGGAAACTAGGCAGAAAGGATACAGCAAGTATTCCAAGCAGAGGGGAAGCATATACAAAGTCCTGAGGTGGGACAGCACATGGCCCGGGTTCCAGTTACTATTGCTACAGAAGAAATCACTCCCAAACAGTGATTTAAAAGAACAGCATTTTATTATCTCTCATAGATTCTGTGGGTCAGGAATTGGGGAAGGGTTTCCTGAGAGGTTCTGACTTGGAGTCTGTAATATGGAGCTGGACCACTGGGGGCTAGAGCATCTGGGGGCTAGCTGGATGTCTCTCTCTTTATGCAGTCTGAAGGCCCATCCCTGTGGTCTCTTGACTTGGGCTATGGAGCTTCCTCATAGTATAGTGGCCTCTGGGCTGCCGAATTGTTTACATGGCAGCTGAAGGCTCCAAGAGTTAAGTATTCCAGCCAGCAAGGCAGAGCTGCATCGCTTTATGTGACCTAGCCTTGGATGTCACATACAGCCACATCCACTATATGTTATTGGCTACAAACAAGACACAAGTTTATCCAGACCCAAGGGTAGGGGAATTAGCTCTGCCTTCTGATGGAGGAGCGGCAAAGATCGAGAACAGCATGTAAGACAGGAGATATTGTTGAGCGATCTCTGGAAAATACAATCACCACAGCCCATGTTGCAGAACTGAAAAGGCCAGCGTGCTGCCGCTCAGCAGGTGGGAGCACGATTCACGGTAAAGCTGGAGATTGGCGGAGGCCAGGCAACGCCTTGCTCGTGGACCGTGTTCAGGAGTTCAGTCTCTGTCGTAAGAGCAATGAGAAGCCACTGGAGAGTTTTAAACAGGAAGCGAGGTGGTCAGATTGGAGTTTTGCAAAGATTCTCCAGTTAGTCTGTAGAGAAGGGACTGGCGGGAAGTCCAAGTGGGGCTCAGTGAAATGCCTGCTACAGTGGTCCAGGTGAGGGTGGATGGTGGCCTGGACATGGGAGAAAATGGATGGGTTCAAGAGATACTTAGGAGAATGTACAGGACATGGACCTGGATGGCAGCAGGGGGGAAGGGCAAGAGAAATATCAAGAACCACTGCTAGATTTCTGGAAGATAAGGGTTTTTTTTCCAGACACTCTGAATTTGACATGCTTTGTAGACATTTAAGTAGAAATGGCAAAGAGGCGGGTCTGGAGCTCAGAGGGAAAGTCAGGGCTAGAGACACAAATATGTGAGTCAGTAGCATTTGAGAGGTAATTGAAGCCTTGGCTATGGATGTTAATGGATGTGAACACCTGACAAATTATCTCTGCTCCGCTCTCATAGCCTCTCAGCAGAACTTTGCACCCTTGTAATTACTCAGTTATTTGCTGAGTATCTCTGTTTGGCTAGAACTAGGCGGTCAACTTCCATGGGAGCAGGGACTCAGACTAGTCCTAGTCACCATGGTGTCCCTGGCCCTTAACACAGGGCTGGGTGGGCAGTGAGTATGTGATAAATTTCCACTGACTGCTGAAAAATGGTAGCCTCACTTGTCTCTGGTAGAATCCCTAAAAAACAGGGAACATCTGTAGGATTGACTAGTGTATATCAAGGTTACCTGTGACATGGGTTGCACAGGGAAACAAGGTTGAGAAATACTTGCTGGTCTAAATAAGTAATTCTCAAGCTTATTCGAGGTACACTGCTCCCCTGGGGCTATATCAGAATCTTAGGGGGACAACAGTTAGAAGATATAATAGAAGACCCCATTTATAAAGCAATGGGAAAAAGGCAAATTCCTAGAAATAAAATTTACAAGAAACACGCACAATCTGTGTGAAGGAAAATTTTTAATTCTACAGAAGAACACAGAAAAAGGCTTGAACAAAGAGAAATATAAGCTATGGTTCTTGACTAGGAAGACGACTCCTCGTTAAGATGTCAGTTAAGACATTTAATGAGATCCCAATAAAAATGCAAACAGGATGTTGTTTGGGAACTAGATGAGCCGTGTCTAAATTCTTACGGAAAAATTAACAAGAAAACATAGCCAGGAACTCTCTGGAAACTCCTGACCGAAGCGCAAAGGTGTTTTGAAGCATTACTTACTAAAACAGTTAGGTGCTAGGGCCTTATCAGCTCCCTAGTCAGTGGACAAGAAATTCCCAGATATACCCAAACACGTGTATGGATTTAATATTCAGTAAAAGTGGTATTTCAAGTTGGTGAGGAAAAGATGGATTTCATTCAATAAATGGCTTGGGACAACAATGTATTCTGGAGGGAAAAAAGTTAAATCCATATATACCAAGAAACATGCTAAATGGACCAAGGATTTAAATGGAAAAAAGGAAACCATAAAAGCACCAGAAGAATCCCTGAGAATAGTCTTTTATCATTCTCAAGTGGAGAAGACCCTTTTAACTATGACACAAAATTCAAGACCCTTAAAGAAAAAGATCAATTCATTTAACTTCAGGACAATAAAAAATATAGTCATAGGCAGTAAAAAGGCAAATGACAGACTGGAAAAATGGATAAAAAAGGCCAGGTGTGGGGCTCACACCTGTGATCCCAGCACTTTGGGAGGCCGAGGCCAGAGGATTAATTGAGCCCAGGAATTTGAGACCAGCCTGGGCAACATACAAAGATTAAAAAAGTAAAAAATTAGCAGGTATGGTAGTGTGTGCCTATAGTCCCAGCTACTCAGGAGGCTGAGCCAGGAGGATCACTTGAGCCTGGGAGTAGGAGGTTGCAGTTTGCTGGGATCATGACACTACACTAGGGTCTGGGCAATAGAGGGAGATCCTGTCTCGAAAAAAAAATAATAATGCATAAAAGATAGCAACAGACAGTTCATGGGAAAGGAAAAATAAATGGTTCTTAGAAATAACATGAATTCAAAGATATTAACAGAAGGACAGTTTGTAATGGCAAAATTTGGAAATAATATCAGTATCCATCAACCTAAGATTAAGTAAATAAGTTATGACATATTCATACAATGGAATAATAATCAGAGGGGATTTTTTTAAACAAAAGAATGAGAAAAAGACACTGTAAAGAGAATGAAAAAGCAAGCCACAGACTTGGAGAAAATATGTGCAAATCACATATGTGATAAAGGATTTGTATCTGGAATATATTAAGAATTCTTAAAACTTAATAAGAAAACAAATAACCCAAGAAAGAAAAACAAATGGGCAAAAGATCAGAAAAGAATTACATTTCCTTCTTTATTGGTACAATCATTCTACATAGTTCTATTTTGACAATAAAATCGTAATGTAAAAAAAAAAAAAAAAAAAAATTGGAAAAGACACTTCACCAAAGAAGTTTATAAAGATATATGGGTGGCAAATGAGCGTATGAAAAGATGTCGTTAGGGAAATGCAAATAAAACACACACCCATAGACACACACACAATGAGATGCCATTACACACTTGCTAGAATAGCTAAAAGAAAAAAGAAAAACAAACTGACAACACCAAATAGGAGAATGCAGAGCAACAGGAACTCTTATTGCTAATGGGAACGCAAAATGGTGCAGCCACTTGGTAAGACAAGTTTGGCCGTTTCTTACAGAGTTAAACATGGAGTCGCCACACACCACACCAGTCTCAGTCGTAGGTATTTACACAAGTGAATTAAAAACTCACATTCACACTCTTTCGCTCAGGCCTGTGGTGCCGGCAGGATGGGCAAGCGTCGTGGACTTCGTACCGCAAGGAAGTTCCGTAGTCACCAGCAAGACCAGAAGCAGCACGATAAACAGTACAAGAAAGCCCATTTGGGCACAGCCCTGAAGACCAACCTTTTTGGAGGTGCTTCCCATGCAAAGGGAATTGTGCTGGAAAAAGTAGGAGTTGAAGCCAAACAGCCAAATTCTTCCATCAGGAAGTGTGTCAGGGTCCAACGGATCAAGAATGGCAAGAAAATCACAGCCTTTGTACCCAATGATGGTTGCTTGAACTTTATTGAGGAAAACAATGAAGTTCTGGTTGCTGGATTTGGTTGAGAAGGTCACGCTGTTGGTGAAATTCCTGGAGTCCACTTTAAGGTTGTTAAAGTAGCCAATGTATCCCTTTTGGCCCTATACAAAGGCAAGAAGAAAAGACCAAGATCATAAATTTTGATGGTGGAAACACAGTAGTAATAAATTTTCATAAGCCAAAAAAAAAAATAACTTACATTCACACTAAAACCTTGCACTAATGTTGATAGTAGCTTTATTCATAACAGACAAAACCTGGATACAGCCAAAATGTCCTTCAACAGATGAACGGATAAACTATGGTACATTCATGCAGTGGAATACTAGTTAGCAACAATAAAGAGCTGTGTTCACGGATGAACCTTTTTTTCTTTGTTTTGAGACAGCGTCTAACTCTGTCACCCAGGCTGGAGTGCAGTGGTATGATCACAGCTCACTGTAACCTCTAACTCCTGGGCTTAAGCAATCCTCCTGCCTTGGTCTCCCAAAGTGCTAGGATTACAGGCATGAGCCACCACGCCCAGCCAGCTGGATGAGTCTTAATTGCATCTCTCTAGATGGAAAAAACTAGACCCAAAAGCCTACATATTGTTTGCTAGCATTTCTATGACTTCTGAAAAAGGCAAAATTATAGGGACAGAAAACAGATCAGTGGTTGTCAGGGGTTGGGGAAGCGAAAGATAGTTGACTACAGTAAAGCTACATCAAAGAATTATTAGGTGCTTAGATGATTGAACTGTTGTTCTGTATGCTACTAAAGTGGCAGATACATAACTGCATATTTCAAAACCCTTACAGAGCAAAGTTTACTGTGTGCAAATGTTTAAAAATCAGAAAGGATGACTGAGGATCTCAGGATGGAATGAAGACTATGACAAATGAATCTCACTGATGGGGCTGGAGAAAAAAAAGGAACTGACCTAATTAACTTTGGAAAATGATGTTTTGACTGGCTAAGGCTAACGGCAAAAAGAACTGCACAGAAACACTGTGCTTTCATTGATAAATTTGTTTCTCATAGGGATGGGATATTTAAAAGTATTGTGAACTAAATGAAAATGAAATGACAACACATTGGAAATTTTGGGATGCAGCTAAAGCAATACTTAAAGGGAAAGTTGTAGCATTAAAATGCTTATATTAGAAAAGAAGAAAAGTTGTCTATATATAGTTGGTGTAAAAGAAAAATTTTAAAAATTTTAAAAATTTAAAAAAAGAAGAAAAGAAGAAAAGAAAATCCTCAAATCAATAATATAATTTTCCACCTTTTTTTTTTTGAGACAGGGTCTTGCTCTGTCACCCCTGCTAGAGTGCAGTGGTATCACCATAGCTCACTGCAACCTCAAACTCCTGGGCTCAAACTCCTGATCCTCCTGCCTCAGCCTCCCGAGCAGCTGGGACTACAGGCACGCATCACCACGCCCAGCTAATTTTTTCTATTTTTAGTAGAGACAGGGTCTTGCTCTTGCTCAGGCTGGTCTCAAACTCCTGACCTAAAGCGATACTCCTGCCTTGGCCTCCCAGAGTGCTCGGATTACAGGCATGAGCCACCTTGCCTGGCCATATAATTTTCCATCTTAAGAAACTAGGAAAAGAGATCAAATTAAACCCAACGCAAGCACAAGAAAATAAATAATAAAGATAAAAGCAGATATCAATGAAATTGAAAGCAGTAAAACAATAGAGAAAATCCATGAAACCAAAAGCTATCTCTTTGGGGGGAAGAAGATCAATAAAATTGATAAATCTCTAACCAGACTGATGAAAAAAAAAAGCCAGAAAATTTGTGGCAGGTGCAGAACACATATGTGCTTGCTAATGAACACAGTACCTGTGGAATCCAGAGGTCTGGAATGATACACAAGAAAGTAATAACAGTATTTGCCTCTGGAGAGGAGAACTGAATATCTCAGGGATGACATAGGAAAGAGACCTTTCATTGAGATATCTTTTAGTATTCTTTTAAATATGCCTATATAATTAATATATAATAATTATTTATTCAAAAATAAATAAGATGCTTTATTTTTTAAAGAAAACATCTTCATCTTGGGGGTGGTAGTCTTAAAAAGCACATTTATCCATTCATTTAATATTTGATGTTAGATTCCACAGGATGTCAAGAAGAAAAAAATATATTTGATGTTTATTATTTTCATAATACCTATATTTTTTAATATACTTGTACAGTAAATGAAGGCTTCCTAAAAGAATGTTGTTTTGTGTATTTGAAAATTTCATATAAATGGTATCATACTATTTGAATTATTCTTGCTTTTTTCCCTCAACAGTATATTCTGGGTGATTCATCTATTAACATATTTATATACTTAGTGCTAATGCGTTCATTTTTACTGCTGTGTAGTAGTGCGCCATCAAATGGGTATGCCATCTTATATTTTCCCAGTCTTCTATTGAGGAACATTTAGGTTGGTGTCATTTGTTGCTACTGTAAGCAATGTTGCTATCAACATTCTTGCATACCTCTTCATGCAATTGGTAGATTTTATTTATTTATATATATATATTTTTGGAGACAGAGTCTCCCTCTGTCGCCCAGGCTAGAGTGCCATGGAGGCAGCCTAGCTCACAGCAACCTAAAACTCCTGGGCTCAGGTGATCCTCCTGCCTCAGCCTCCCGAGTAGCTGGGACTACAGGTGTGCATCACCACCCCCAGCTCATTTTTTCTCTTTTTAGTAGAGACGGGGTCTCACTCTTGCTCAGGGCTCAGGCTTGTCTTAAACTCCTGAGCTCAAGAGATCCTCCCGCCTTGGCCTCCCAGAGTGCTAGGATTACAGGCTCGAGACACGAGGCCCGGCCAGATTTTACATTGTTTATATTTTTAATTGGCTGTTTCCCAAAACATCCATGAGGCACTATTTCTAAGGGCTATCTTACCTGTTGATTTTTCATAGATCTATGAATTATACATATAACTTGTGATAACTTTATTCTAATGCTTATAGACCTTGGGAAAGTGGGGAGTTACGGTCCCTCATTTATTCACTCAATAGTTAGATATTACTGAGCATTAACTATGATTCAGGCACTAAGGATACTGAGGTGGACAAAATAAGGAGGGCCCTGTCCTCATGGAGGTTACATGAATGGCCCATCTCTGTTTTTCTCTCCTGGTCTTTTTCTCTTGCCCACTGTCCTAAAAAAAAAAAATCTGGACAGGATTTTGTACAGGGATATTATGGCTCAAGAGTAATTGAGGTGAGAAGGAGAGAGCATGAGTTAGTTCTAGGTCAACAAGGTAGCCCCGGTTGGCTTAGCTGACCTGGTTATTTCACAAATTTAATACCAAGTAACCCAGTGGGAAAAAGAACTCCCTCATGACATAAGTTTAAAATGATCCTGTAGGAGAATCTATTGCTTATCTCAAGGTTATTTGGAAACAGGAGGGTGTATTTTCATATTATACTGGAGGCAGAAGGCTAAAGGGAGTCATTCTCCCCGTAGTGAAGGAAATCTTTTTGGTCATGCAAAACAGCTTTTGGCTTCGTGCAAATTATTTCTCATTATGAGTGCAAGTGCTCTTGTTATATTCAAATATTACCTGGTCTCTAGATCATTTCTTTATTTTATTACATAGTCTTTAAAATTAAATTTCTTTTTTAAATTTTTTTATTTTTAAACTAAAGGACTGCAGGCATGGGCTAGTTTTTTCTATTTTTTGGTAGAGACGGGGTCTCACTGTTGCTCAGGCTGGTCTCGAACTCCTGAGCTCAAGTAATCCTCCCGCCTCAGCCTCCCAGAGTGCTAGGATCACAGGCATGAGCCACCGCGCCCAGCCATAAAATTAAATTTCTTAATCAAAGTAATATGTGTCCATAGTTTAAAGAGTCAAATAATTTTAATAAGTTTATCATGAAAAACAATAAGCACCCTCTTGCAACCCTTCCTTCTGGCATCTTCCTTCATATTTCTACATGACGTGCCTATACAGATGTTCCTTGATTTTCCCATTTTTGATCTTTTCTGTTGATTGCCTACTATGAAATATGAGAATTTAGTTCTCCTAGTCCTGTTCCCATCCTCTGCAACACAAAACATCCTTTTCTCCCATCCTTCCAATATCTTTATTTTTTATTTTTTATTTTTTACTTTTTTGAGACAGCGTCTCACTCTATTCCCTGGGCTAGAGGACAGTGACGTCATTATAGCTCACTGCAACATCAAACTTTTGGGCTTAAGCAATCCTCCTGCCTCAGCCTCCTGAGTAGCTGGAACTACAGGCATGCGCCAGCACGCCCAGCTAATTTTTTTGGTTTTATTTTTTGTAGAGGTGGGGGTCTTGCTATGTTGGCCAGGGTGGTTTCGAACTCCTGGCCTCAAGTGATCCTCCCACCTCGGTCTTCCAAGGTGCTAGGATTACAGGCATGGGCCTCCCTCCGCACCTGGCCCTTTCCAATATCTTTATATCATAATCATTGGTTCAACTGATATTTAATATTTACAATATTATGACTATATAAATGGAATTCACCTCTGAGCCATGTTGAATATTATGGTTACATTTCATTTCTTATATAACTCCCCACCTTGACCTGAAGTTATTAATTGCTTTGGTTTTTTATTTTCTTGGGTAACAGGATGTTAACAGGGAACTGTCTCAGTTTCAACTGATGTTTTCTCTTTCCAAAGAAAGATCACCTAGGCAGAACTTGTAAAAGGGGTGATTAAAAACTGGTTATAGCAGCCATAATTGCCAAAACTTGGAAGCAACTAAGATGTCCTGCAGTAGGTGAATGGATAAACTGTGGTACACCCAGACAATATTATTCAGTGTTAAAAAGAGATGAGCTATCAAGACATGAAAAGACATGGAAGAACCTTAAATGCATATTACTGTGTGATTGAAACTATATGACATTCTGGAAAAGCCAAATCTACTAAGGCAGTTAAAAGATCAGTGGTTGCCAGGAGATAGGAGGGAGGAAGGGATGAATAAACAGAGCTCAGAGGATTTTTAGGGCAGTGAAATGACTCTGTATGATACTACAATGGTGTATACATGTTATTATACGCTTGTTCAAACCCATAAAATGTGCAACACCAAGAGTGAACCGTAAAGGAAACTATGGACTTTGGGTGATAATGATGTGTCAGTGTAGGTTCATCAATTGTAACAAACGAACCACTCTGGCGGGGGACGTTGATAATGGGGAAGGCTGTGCATGTGGGGGGGCAGGGGGTATGTAGGAACTCTCTGTGCCTTCCTTGCCTTCCTCTCAATTTTGTTGTGAACCTAAAACTGCTCTAAGAAATAAAGTCTATTAGACTTATTTTTTTGAACTGGGTTTCAGCCGGGCACGATGGCGCACGCCTATAATCCCAGCACTTTGGGAGGCTGAGGCAGGAGGATCCCTTGAGCCCAGGAGTTTGAGGTTGCAGTGAGCTATGATGATGCCCCTGCACGCTAACTTGGACAAGAGAGTGAGATCCTTTCTCTAAAAATTAAAAAACAAAAAAATAAAGACCAAAAACTGGGTTTGTTACTCTCAGTCCTTCACCCATTCAAGAACATAAGAGGGTTGAGGTTGAAATTTCCAGAGATTCAAGAAAATGTTTGTAGAGAGCTGTGGATGAGCTGCAATTATACCCACTGAACATTTGAGGAAAGGGGAGGAGAGAGATGCTTTTCCTTCACCTCAGCCTAAAGAAAAGCGCCTCAGTGATACCTCGTGAGGAGCTTGAGATGTGTCTCCCAAAGCTCAGGGGACACAGATGAGTGGTGTCTGACTCATGCCTGAGAGGTAGAAAGGACAGGGACTGTGGCTGGATAGCTACTCTGGTGGTGGCAGAAGAAGGGGAGACAGTGTTCAAGGGTGCATGACAATGTCCTGAGACCCACATTGGACCATGCTGGAGAAATGCCAGCTTGGACCTTATCTAAAAGATTTGCCCAGAGGTGGGAGGTAACCTCAGTCCAAAAAGGCTGAACACCTAAAGACATCTGCACTCGAATGTTTACAGCAGCAAAATTCACAATTGCAGAGATGTGGAAGCAACCCAGGTGCCCATCAATACACGAGTGGATTAATAAAATGTGGCATATGTATACCATGGAGTATTACTCAGCAATAAGGAACAATAGTGAATCAACACATCTGGTATTATCCTGGTTGGAGCTAGAACCCATTCTTCGAAGCGAAGTGTCACAGGAATGGAAAAACAAGCACCACCGGTACTCACCATCAAATTGGTACTAACTGATCAACACCTACATCACACAGGGCAAAAATATTCATCAGGGGGCAGCAGGCGGGAGGCGGGTGGAGGGGATGGGAAAACTCTCACTGAATGGGTGCAGGGTGCACAGTTGGGGGATGTCCACGAGTGTAGCTCTGACACGGGCAGTGCAGGGGCAATATATATAGCCAAAGTGTTGTACCCCCATAATATTCTGAAATAAAAGGAAAAAAAAAAAAAAAAAAGAGGCTGAATGCCTGGAGGCTGAGGGTGGGGTTGTAAGTGACCATCGAATCAAGACGGGACATCAGGTGAGAAGTTCTAAGATACATCAAATCAAGGGGCCTTCTGGTTGAACAAGGTGCCACCCAAGAAGCAGAGTAGGGTGGGGGGGAGGAGTGTCTCTGAAGAACTCACAAAAGCCAAAAGCACCGTCGGAGAGGAACAGCCCGTGGTAAGCATATGCCAGAGTCAAAGAGTGCCTACCCTGCCTCTTTTCTCTCCTGCCTCCGCAGCCCCCTTCTGCCTCGGGGGAGCCAGTCTTGTGAGTGAAGGGGAAACAGAGAAGCCCACCAGGCCTCCCTTTCTTATCTCACAAAGCAACCCTAAGTGGCAGAAGGGGAGATAATTTTACTTTAAATGAATTTAGAGGTTTGGACTCTTACTAGAGTGAATCAAATGAAATTGCCAATATTCAACAATTTATGATTCACAAAAATGGTGATTTCATATGATTCAGCTTAATGCCTGGGAGTGGACTTTTTAAATTTCTGAACCGTTTAGGAGTTTTAAGTGACAGAGAGAATTTTATTACCTGAGAATGACTGAAGACGCCGTGAGACTTGTCTTAGACTTCATTCAAGGGTGTGGGGGAAGAACTAGCTTCACAGAGACGAATTGAACGCGCAAACAGTAAACTTTGCATCCAAGAATAAACTTGTTTTCTGCCCACACCCCTTAGGTCCCATCTGTTCAGCCAATTGGCTACACTTAGTTTTCTATGTACTTATCACCAGTTGATCCATAAAATCTCCGACAGGAATAGAAATCTCTCAATAGATTCAAAACTGTCAGGAAACTTGCACATTTCTCTCTTTTCTCTTAGAGACATCCCTGACCCTGTGATTCTCTGTTCTCCTACTCTGATCGGGACTCGTTCCTCTCTACACCTGCTGGGCAGCTCCAGCACTGGCTCTTGCTTTTGCCTCTTTCCTGGGCTGGATCTCCTGTTTCCTGGATTCCACTAGTTCCTTTTGTATGGTTTTCTCCTTCATGCTCCACTCACTTCCTGACAAAGGGGCATAGAAGAGAAAAATGTGATATCTTACATATCTGGAGATGCCTTATTCTATCCTCACACTTCATGGATTATTTGGCTGGGTATAGAATGCTAGGTAAGAAAACATTGTCCTTCAGAAACAGAGTTCTTTCTCATACCAGAGGGAATGTGTTTCTTAGCTACATTATACTTAGATAAAGTATATTTATACTTTTTTCTTCCTCCCTTTCTGTCTCTCCTCCTCCTCTTCTTCCTCCTTCTTTTTGGTAGTGGTAGAGGAAAATTCTACATCACTAGGTTTTCAAAATCTAGAACTGTCAAAAAGCACACAACTGTTTTCCTAACATAGATTTTTATTTACATAGCAGAAGAGGGATTTGGCACTTACACTTTGTATTGTGTTTGAATAACTGTTAACAGTGAGAACACGGTTACATAGTCACGTGTTGCTTTGCTTGGTTAACAAATTTTTGCTTGTTTCTTGAAAAATGCTAAAATGAATTTTCTATCATCCCCACTACTGCAACTCATCTCCTTAATTTTTCTTCTTTTTTATTATTTGTTGAGGTGAATTCACATAACATAAAATTAACATTTTGCAGTGAACAATTCAGTGACATTTAGTATATTCACAATGTTGTGCAACCATGATATCTATCTAGTTCCACAACATTTTAATCACTCCAAAAAGAAACCTGGCACCCATTAAGCAGTTACTGCTCATTACCTCTGCCCCAAATCTCTGGCAACCACCAATCTCCTTTCTGTTGCTATGGATTTATCTATTCTGAATATTTCATATGAATGGAATCATACAGTATGTAACCTTTTGTGTCTAGCTTCTTCTACTTAGCATAATGTTTTTGAGGTTCATCCACATTGTAGCATGTATCTGTACTTCATTCCTTTTTATGGCTGAATATTTAATTGTATGGATATACCACAAGTTGTTTATCCATTCATCTATTAATGGACATTTGGGCTCTTTCCACCTTTGGGCTATTGTGAATAGTGTTGCTGTGAACATTAATGTGTAGAGATTTGTCTGGGATGATTTAGGACAGAGGAAATATTGGCTTGGTGTGTGAGAGCTAGATGAGGGGGTGGTTGGGGCTATAGGCTTGGGATTGATTGGTTTGCATATGAAAGACATGCTCCCAGCTGAACCCTTTGCTATCTCTAAGGATTGGTTAGTCCTGAGCAGAGTAATCTCTCCAAGGCCAGCAAGCTTTTTAAGATGTCAAAACATCATAAAATACAGGTAATTTAAAAAAAAAAAACATGATTAATACAACACCTTCCAGGGAATTGCATTACTCTTTTAGATATTGACCTGATATTTTTCATCAAATATCATAAAGAAAACTAATGCTTAGAGTCAAGGCAGACAGACATTGCACAAAGCAAGTATGTTACATCATAGCTGCAGCTGTTGCATGGCTAGATAAAAGACCAGGGACAAAATTACTTAGATTAAAGTCCTCTATACTTAAAAGAATAGCATTACCCAAGGCAAACAAAGTATACCAGTGAAGCGAAAGCTTTTGGAGGATGTAGGCATGAACTGGGCTTTTGAAAGGGACCAGCCGGCTTGACAAGTTTTTGTTTTATAAACCCTAGGAGAACACAAAGGGGAGTAACTGCTAGTGGGCGGGAGAAGGAACATCCCTTGGTTTTCATCAGCACTTAGGAGAAAAGAGGGAGAATCTTGGCTTAGTTCATGTTGTGTAAAGGGTTGTCGTCATGGTGAGGAGCTCAGGTTTTGGTTTCAGATGAACTTGAGTTCAAATCCTGCATTGGCCACTCATTGGCTTCTTTAGACAATTCCACATGATAATAAACAACATGTATGGAGCACTAACTATGTGTCAGGCATTGTTTTTTGGGTTTTTTTGAGGTGTAAGAGCAGGCACTATTTTAAGTGCTTTGCATGTATTAATAAATTTAAACGTCACAACAATCCTATGAGGTATGTACTATAATTTTCTCCATTTTATAGATGCTAAAACTGAGGCACGGAGTAATGTCACTTGCCCAAGATAATTACACATTTATTAAGTGGAGCTGCTGTCTCTAACAGAGCCTACTATACCTCATATCCTTCCAGTAAATTCCTTTTCCTTCTTGAGTTAGCTAGAGCTGGTTTCTGTTGCTTGCAATCAAAGAACCCTAAGTGATGCAATAACTTACAGAATTCTTTATGCCTGTTGTCACACATGTATAAATAATTTAGTGCCAAATAAATGGTAGCTATTATTCATATCCAGTGAGATAAAAGGAAGACTGTAAAGTGAAGAAAAGATTAATGTTAAAGTAAGTTAATTGAGAAAGGATGAAACCTCACTGGAAATCAGTGTATTAATTTTTTTAAAACAATCTCAAACTTATAGAAAAGTTGTATGATTCAGATAATTTTTCTGTTCTGTACCATTTGAGAGTAAATGTCGACTTGACACCTCATCACCTGCAAATACTTCAGTGGGAATTTCCTACAACAAGGACATTCTTCTACATGATACAACCATCAAAATTTAAAAATCAATATGATACACTACTATCGTCTAGTCCTCAGACTCCTCTCAAGTATCACCAATTTGTCTAACAATGTCCTTTGCAGCAAAAAGATCTTTGTGTTCAGAATCATACATTGCCTTCAGTTGCTCTGCCTCTTTAGTCTCTTTAAACCAGAAACAGTTCCTCAGTCTTTTCTTGACTTCCTTGTCCTTGACGCTTTTGAAGATTGCAGGCTGATTATTTCATAGCATGTTCTTCCATTTGGTTTTAACTGAGGTGTCCTCATGAATTAGATTCAGGTTATGCATGTTAGGCAGCAAAATCACAGAGATGATGCTGTGTTCTTCTTGTTGCGCCCAATCAGGTGGCACACAATTGTGACTTGTCCCACTGCTGATAATATGCACTTTGGTCACTTAAT
Source organism: Daubentonia madagascariensis (assembly GCA_023783475.1). Lineage (NCBI taxonomy): Eukaryota > Metazoa > Chordata > Mammalia > Primates > Daubentoniidae > Daubentonia > Daubentonia madagascariensis. The sequence goes on along the minus strand of JAKFHU010001640.1, from coordinate 11,197,961 downwards.
TAAGGTGGCATCTGCCAGGCTTCATATCTGTATAATTATAAATTTTTCCTTTTACTTATTAAGTATTTGGGAGAGGCTTTTTTTTTTTTGAGACAGAGTCTTGCTCTGTCACCAGGCTAAGGTGCAGTGGCATCATCATAGCTCACTGCAACCTCAAACTCCTAGGATCAAGCAATTCTCCTGCCTCAGCCTACCGAGTAGCTAAGACTACAGGCGAACGCCACCACGCCCGGCTAATCTTTTCTATTTTTTGTAGAGACGGGGTCTTGCTCTTGCTCAGGCTGGTCTCGAACTCCTGGCCTCAAGCAATCCTCCTGCCTCAGCCTCCCAGAGTGCTAGGATTACAGGCATTAGCCACCACGCCTGGCCAATATTAAACTTTTCTTAACTGAGAAAGGTCTATTCCTTACAGAAAAATTTAGAAAATATAGATAAATATAAAAGGGAAGATAAAATTTCCTTTTATTTGAAAATTTTTGTTACACAAATAATGAATGTTTATTAGAACAAAATTAGAAAAGAAGCAGTAGCACTAAAGAGAAAAAAATATTACCTCTAATGCCATACCCAGAGATAAGTTCTGCCAACATTTTATGGCATATCCAAGCATACTTTTGTATCACTATTTTATTGCTGGGGAAAAAATGGCACTATGCTGCACTTATTGTTCTGTAACTTTGTTTTCATCTAACAATATGTTGCAAACACGTTTACAAGTCAATCAATACACTTTTACAATGCCAGTCACAGCTGCTGAAGGTATATACAGTATTTTATTGTATCCAGTCTCTTATCATTGGATGTTTCATTTGCTTCTAATTGGAGGTGATTATAATCAATGCTGCAAAGAACACTCTTGTATTTTAAAACTTGCCTACTTATCCAATTAATTAACTCCCATTGGAAAATTTTAAGGATAGTTAAGATAAACCATAATTCAGTTTCGGGAAGCAGGTAAATGGGTTGGGGGAAATAAATCCAGCCTCATCTATGCCATTTTATTTAATCCTCCCAACATCCATACAAAATAGATAAAAACACCAACACTGTCTATTTCAAAGTCTGTTTTCAAAAGGTGGGGTATACGAAATCAAATAAAATGGAGATGAGAAACTGAAAACCAAGATGGATAGGGCTTGCCCAGTGAACACAGAAAATGTCCAGGTGATAATCAATCTTCCTGTGCTTGAATCAGAAGATCTGGGGCCATGCCTAGGAGACAACGTTTGGAGTCTGGCAGACCTAGAGTCAAACGCCTGCCACCCCCATTGGTGTTTAGAAAGGTAAGCTACGCACTATCTAAGCTTCGGGTCCCTCATCTGTCAAACGGGGGTAACTCAGGGAGTTATGAGGATTAAATGAGTCATGCCATGCAGCACCAGGTTCTCTTGGCTTTCCTCTGACTCCACATTTGCTAATCAAGTTCAGCCTCATGACCTAATCACCTCCCCAAAGCCCTACCTGCTAACACATCACATTGGGGTTAGAATTTCAACACGTGACTTTTGAGGGGGGTACTAACATTGAGTCTTTAACAGAAGGGAAAATGGAGCAATTAGGATTAGATTCAGTCGCATGTGACAACGGGACAAAACAACAGTGGTTTCAACCACATAGAAGATAATTTGGCTTCTCATAAATGAAGTCTGAGGTTGGCGGTCCAAGGCTTGCATGGCCATTTTGCTCCCTAAAGACCTTAGCAATGCAGGCTCCTTCTAACTCTGATTCTCCTGGTCCAGGTGGCAGCTAGCATGATGGCACTTCCACCCACGTTTGTTCCCACTTTGGAGCCTTCACACTTGCTGTTCTCCTTTCCTAGAAATCTTCATCCAGTGCCTCTTTCTCTGCCTTCAGGTCTCAGCTTTGGAACACGGTCACCTTCTCCGAGAGGGTTTCCAGAGCCACATGCCTTGTCACCCCTCTTGTCAACCTGTCTTCTTCTCTTCATCTCAGTTATGACCTGTCCTGGTTGTGAGACCTACCAACTGTGTGACCCTGGGCAAGTTCCTTCATCTCCCTGTGCCTCAGTTTCTTCACCTGTAAAATGGGGACATAATAGCACTCATAGGAAGGTGACGCTTCAGATTCATGAGAATGGTTGGCTCTCGGGAGGGGGAGGGGGGAATGAGAAGGTGGTATCCACAGTGTCTGCAGCAGAGCTTGGAACAAAGTAGGATCTCAATAATATTTGTGGAATTAATGAAAATATTAAGTTAATAAACTGATCTTGAGTGGGTGCCACTATTCAATAGTAGAATATTGCTCAACATTAATTACTAAGTAACATCCACCTTGACTCTCTGAGAATAAAATCAGTTGAACACTCTCTGCTTTGAATTGGGGGGCTATAGCTGGGTGCAGCGGTGCACACCTATAGTCCCAGTTACTCAGGAAGCTGAGGCAAGAGGATCTCTTGAGCCGGGAGTTCAAGACTAGCCTGGGCAGTGTAATGAGACTCCATTTCTAAAAAATATTCAAAATAAAAAATTACCAGAGGGGAAAAACTAGTTCTCCTAAATACAATGAAAGTTCTGGGACTGATGGCAAACCCCCATAGAGAAAAATAAGAAAAAATTTTTTCTTTTTTTCCCCATCTGTTCCTTTCATATTTTGGTTTGGAGGGGAGACAAAAAGAATCACACGGGGGAGGTAAGGAAGTAGGCTGGGGGTGAGAGTTGAGATGGGTTTTATAGGCAGGTGAAGAAAATCTCTGAAGCTCCCAACATCTTTGACCTCCGTGGATCTCAGAGGAGCTGCTCATTCTAGGGCAAGGCTTTCAAGATTTTCACATCTATTCACATTTTATCCATTGCAAGTCATTTTGAGGAATTAAGATGTGAAGGCAGCCTGGATTTGACCCCATCTGATAGATAGGTAATGAGGCTCCAGCCCACGGGGCACCATGGGTGGTGCAACGAGAAGCACAGTGCTCCTGGAAGACAGCCTGGTGGCCCCGGGATTGAGCCAAGTACACATAAGTCAATGCAAAACATGCCCCATGTCATGACAAGTACAAACAGTTCATCGTGGCAATTCTGGGGAGGATGAGCTCTTACCTGTAGGGGGACAGAGCCATGATAGGATTGCTAAAGGAAGTGGCATTTCCAGGGAAGTTTTATTTCCTTAGGAACATTGCACAAAACCCTCTTGAGAGCAGGTATGTTTCTTTAAAAATTGCCTTAGCTCTTGGTGTATCTTTTTACTATGTCTTTTATTCGCGTTGTGTTTTCCCCCTCAAATTGGAGTGGCAATGCTTTTTTAGTGTGAAGACTTGTTAACAGAGTGAATTGACCCTTCTTTCTTTCTTTTTAGACAGGTTTCACTCTGTCACCAGGGATAGAGTGAAGTAACCTCATCACAGCTCACTGCAACCTCAAACTCCTGAGCTCAAGTGATCTTCCTGCCTCAGCCTCCCAAGTAGCTGGGACTACAGGTGCACACCACCACACCCGGCTAATTTTTCTATTTTTTGTAGAGATGGGGTCTTGCTCTTGCTTAGGGTGGTCACAAACTCCTGGCCTCAAGCAATCCTCCCGCTTCGGCCTCCCAAAGTGCTAGGATTACAGACATGAGCCACCACGCCCAGCTGGCCCTATCTATTTCTACATAACAAATTACCCCAAGCTTAGTGGCTTAAAAATCAACATTTATTGTCTTAGTTTCTGTGGGTGAGGAATTCAGAAATGGTGGAGCTGCATGCAAGGTTCTTTTTAAGGTCTCTGGTGAAGTTGCAGTCAATATGTCAGGAGAGGCTGTAGTCATCTGAAGGCTTGAGTGGGGCTGAGGGATCTCCTTTCAAGGTGTCTCCCTACATGGCTGTTGGCAGAGGCCTCAGTTTCCTACTGGTTGTCAGCAGAGGGTCTCAATTCCTCATTACATGAGCCTCCACATAGGTTGCTTGAGTGTCCTCAAGACATGACAGCTAACTTCTCCCAGAGTGTGTGAGTCAAGAAAGAGAGCAAGGTGAAAGCCAGTTTTTTAAGATCTACCTTCAGAAGCCAAACTCCATCCTACTCTTTAGAAGCAAGTCACTAAGTACAGCTTATGCTCAAGAGAGGAATTAAGCTCAACCTCTTGAAGGGAGGAAATCAAAGAATCTGTGGACATATTTTAAAACTACTGTAATAGGTGTTGAAAAGTTAAAGGACAAAAAGGAACAGTAAGTATTATATGCAAGAAGTAGCCCGAGAGCTGGGGGAACAAAAGGAAGAGGCTGCAATTATTAAAACTAGGAAGTTCAGAGATGGAGTCCTGTGCAGCAGAAGCTCAGATCTCCGAAGAGGCACCAAGCAACTAGTGCTGACATCTGTGGGACCCCCAGGAGGGTCCCTGGGGCTGGGACCCAAACCTCTGAAGAAGAGGTGCTGCTCGTCCGTTACTGGTGTTCTGAGTGGATACAGAAAAGCCAGTTCTCTGAGTGTTAAAAGGGGAAAAAGAAAAAAAAAACCCACCCTGCAAACTGTAATGAATTGCCACTTCCAGGGACAAGCGTAGCTGGAGTGACACAGAATGTGAAGGAAGCGGAACAGGAACCACCATTGTGCAGCTCCCATTCTCTCCCTCGCGCCCCCTGCTGGCAGGTCTGGACAAGGCGGCCCATGGCAAAGTGCAAATGAAGTTTGCAGTCCTGCCCCAAGCACCTGAAGCGAGGTGTAGAAGGGTTAGTGTGAAGCTGACAGTAGCTTAATAACTGGCGCAGTTCATTCATTTGAAAAATATTAGATGAAACTACAGAAAGAATCAAAGAACAAAAACTTATGTTCCTCAATACCATTTTGTATCCTCCCTACCCAAAGGTTTCTCCTCTTACTAATGAAGTGGTGTACATTCTTCCTGCCAGCATCCTTATTTTATAAATGAGCAAACTGGCACAGAGAAGCTAGGAAGTAACCCAAAGCCACACGGTGAGGAGCAGAAGCAGGATTTGAATCAAGGACGCCCAGCTCCAAAGCCCCATGCTTTTAACCACTGTGCTATAGTGCCTCCGTGCATGCAGCCTAGCTCCTATTTTATTTACATATCTTTCTGCAACTTCTTTTTCACTCATAATCATGTTTTTGAGATCTATCCACGTTGATATCTATAGTTTTAGTTCTATCACTTAAACCGCTATTAACATTACAAAAAAGAATGAAATCCTGCCATGTGCAACAACATGGATGGAACTGGAGGACATTGAAATAAGCCAAGCACAGAAAGACAAATCTCGCATGTTCTCACTCATACGTGGGAGCTAAATATTGAAGACAATCGATCTCGTGGAGACAGAGAGTAGGATGATGGTTACCAGAGGCTGGGAAGGGTAGCGGGGAGGGGGGATGAAGTGGGGATGGTTAATGGGTGCAAAAATATAGTTAGATAGTTAGATAGAATAAGCAATATTTGATAGCACAACAGAGTGACTATAACCAACAATAAGTTAGGGTATACTTTAGAAGAACTAAAAGAGTGGACTTGGAATGTTCCTAACACAAAGAAATGATAAACGCCTGAGGTGATGGATGCCCCAATTACCCTGATTTGATTCATTCACATTGTATGCCTGTATCTAAACATCGCATGTACCCTGTAAAGATACACAACTATTATGTACCCATATTAATTAAAAATAAAAAAATTTTAAAAACATTCAGATTAGTACTTACCACATTTTATTTATCTGTTCTCCTATTAATGGACATTAGGTTCATTTATTTGACAAAGATTTTTAAGCTCTTACAATGTCCTAGGAACTGTTCTAAGTGTTTTATAATTTTTCATTATTTCAAACAGTGTTTCCATGCAATATGGTCCCTGTGATTGAGTGTGAGAATTTCTCTCAAATGGAATCTTTTAGTTCCATCTGATTTTTAATTTAAAAAAATTTTTTTTGTTTTTATTTCAAAATATTAATTCATGGGCTACAAGTGTTTTTTTTACATGGATACCTTGTGTAATGCTAAAGTCAGGGGTCTCGGTGTGCCCGTCACCGGAACAGTGTTCATTGTACTCGTGATTTTTTCAAAGTATACATTCCTAGAAGTAAAATTGCTGGGTCAAAGAGCATGCCCACGTTAACGTTCTTATTATATTTTGCTGAATTGCCCTAAGAAATGTTTTACCAGTTTACATACCCACCACAATGTTAAGAGAGTACCCATTTTCCCACACCTTCATTGACATTGCAAATTAACATTAATGTCTTGTAAAGCTTTTAGTTCATCAACTGATGAATGGGTAAATAAAATGTGGTATATCCATACAATGGATTATTATTGGTCAATAAAAAGAAATGAAGTTATTTTTTATTTATTTATTATTTTTAGAGGCCTGGTCTCTCTGTCACCCAGGCTGGAGTGCAGTGGCATGATCATAGTTCACTGTAACCTTGAACTCCTGGACTCAAGTGATCCTCCCACCTCAGCCTCCTGAGTAGCTAGGACTACAGGCACACATCACCACTCCCAGATAATTTTTGTTTTTTGTAGAGATGGGATCTCGCTATATTGTCCAGGCTGGTCTCAAACTCCTGGCCTCAAGCAATCTTCCCAGCTCAGCCTCCCAAAGCACTGGGATTACAGGCATGAGCCACAGTGCCCGGCCCTGAGGTTTTCTTTTAATTTATTTTTATTTTTATTTTTTTAGAGATGGGGTCTTGCTATCTTGCCCAGAGTGGAGTGCAGTGGCTATTCACAGGCGCAATCATAGTGTACTGCGGCCTTGAACTCCTGGCCTTAACTGATCCTCCCGCCTCAGTCTCCAGAGTAGCTGGGACTACAGGTGTGCACCACCACACCCAGCAGAAATGAAGTTCTGATACATGCTACACCATGGATGAAGCTTGAAAACACGATACTAAGTCAAAGAAGCCAGTCACCAAAGACCACATATTGTATGATCCATTTACATGAAAAGGCCCAAAATAGGCAAATCCATAAAGACAGAAAAGTAGATTAGTGGTTGCCCAGGGTTCAGCAGGTGGGGAGAATGGAGAAGTGATTACTAATTGGCACAGTGTTTCTTTATGGGTTGATGAAAATGTTTTTAAACTATATTGTGGTGACGGTTGCACAACTGTTAATACACCAAAATCCATTAAATTGTACACTTTAAATGGGTGAAGTATATGATGTGTGAATTATATCCCAATAAAGCTTTCATTTATATGTGGTGAGGGTGACACATTGGAAGGGAGCAGGAGTAGCAAACTGTCATGGATTGCGTTGTTTCTCCCCAAAATCCATTATGTTGAACTCCCAACTACTAGTACCTCTGAATGTGTCCATATTTGGAGATAGAGCCTTTAAAGAGGTGAGTAAATTAAATAATATGAGGTCATTAGGGTAGCCCCAATTCAATGTGACTCATGTCCTGATAAGAAGAGGAAATTAGGACTCAGACATCCAGAGAGAAGACCATGTGGAGACACGGGGAGAAGACTCCATCTGCAAGTCAAGGGGGGAGGCCTCAGAAGAATCCAACCCTGCCAAGACCTTGATCTTAGACTTCTAGCCTCCAGAACTGTGAGAAAATAAATTTCTTTTGCTGAAGCCACCCATACAACCTAACATACAAACTAAAATGTTTCTAGGGCCAGCAGGCAGCACATGCTTCACGTGTATGAAGCACGTGGCAATCCCCAGGGTATGGAGGGACCTAGGATAGCTGGAGAGTTCAGACTCCGCTTAATGCAGCAGGTCCAGAGACAATTGTGGTTGTCACCATGGGTGAGGGGTTGCCACTGGCATCTAGTGGGTAGAGGCCAGGGATGCTGCCAAAGATTTTGCAGTGCATTGGACAGCCCCAAATGTCAACAGTGCCAACACCGAGAAATTCCTGACTTAAAGGAAGTTAAGTTGACTTGATGTCCCTGATTCAGCATTAGGCCTTGATTTTGTGATCCTTAAACCAGTGTTTAAAAACAGGAGTGGCTGGATCTGATTCATATTTTTAAAAATTTGCCCTGGCTGATAGGAGGAGAA